>QXTE01000097.1:6169938-6297373 GCA_003942145.1 Platysternon megacephalum | reverse complement strand
GGGGGGGGGAGGAACTGGCATAAGATGATCTTGTTTATCTGACTGCAGGTTCGCTAGGGTGCCATGGCTGGTACTTAGTACTCAAGGGACACAAGCTGGCTTTTCACACAGCATCGGAGAGGGGTGCGGCTGTGATAGACCTAAGAAGAGAGGCGAGGTTTGGTAGCCTGGTGCAAACAAAGACAGTGACATGGATCTATGCCTACATGGTGACAAGCATTAGATAGATAGATAGATAGATAGATAGATAGATAGATAGATAGATAGATAGATAGATAGATAGATAGATAGATAGATAGATAGATCTGGCCGTCGATCAGCTGTTCGGTGACTGGCAGAAGGCACTCGGGGAGGGCAGAGAGGAGCCAGCGGCGGGCGGGCAGGGGGGAAGGAAGAGGTGGAGTGAGGGCAGGACCTCGGGGGAAGAGGCAGAGTAGGGGCAGGGCCTTGGGGAGGAGCTGAGGTNGTCGATCAGCTGTTCGGTGACTGGCAGAAGGCACTCGGGGAGGACAGAGAGGAGCCAGCGGCGGGCGGGCAGGGGGGAAGGAAGAGGTGGAGTGAGGGCAGGACCTTGGGGGAAGAGGCAGAGTAGGGGCAGGGCCTTGGGGAGGAGCTGAGGTGGAGCACCCTCCAGGAAAAAGAAAAGTCAGCGCCGATGGATGGATGGATGGCTATGGTGTGTAGGGAGGGAGGGAGGGACGGATGGATATTGGAAGCAAGGAAAGAAACAGCACCAATAAAGAGTCCACAAAAGAGATGGAGAGTTTGTTTGAAGGAAAGGGTGGTTTTAACCTCTCAGCTCTGCATTCTTAGCTCCAAAGCACTTTCACCTCTGAATCAGTTTGAGGAGCGTCTCTGCATACCTTGCTTACTGCAGGGATACAAGGCACAATCTAAATTCACGCTTTACTTCTTGATCTGGCCAGGAGCCAGTCTCTCTCAGATAGGAAGTATTCAAACACGCGGAATCAAATTTATCCCCACTGTAGTTCCAGGAGCGTTACAGGAATTACAACTGGAGTAGATTTTGCCTGTTGTGACCCGGCTTTGTCTCTGCGCCAGTGCTGAGTCTGGCGTGAGGCCCGTGCGGTCCAGTCTATAGAGCACTACTCTGGGAGTCCAGAGTCCTATTTGAAACTCTGCCACTAGCCTGCTGGGTGACCGGGGGCAAGTCACTTAATCTCACTGTGCATCTCTTCCCCCTCCCACCCTTTGTCTGGCCTATTTAGTTTGTAAGCTCTTTGGGGCAGGGACTGTGTCTCTTCCCATGTGTTTGTACAGACTCTAGACCAGATCTTGATTGTGGACTCTAGGCACTACAATAATAATGAAGTGCACCTCCTCTAACATCATGGGCCCTAATCTGAACCCTGGCTACCACAACCCCTCTGGGATAGATGGGTTTCATCTTGGCCTCTCTTAAAACCATATCCCTCCATCCAGTCCTTTCCTCCGGCAGCAACAAATGCAGGTGTCTCCTGGAGCTATTAACACCTCGAGCTTCTTCGATAGCTTATTGCACAGGTGTGTTGTTCTGTGCCTGGAAATTCTTCCCTTGGACTTACATGCCAAGAGAGGGTACCTGAACAGAAGCAGCGCTAGCAGGGACCGGCAAAGCAGAGGCTGTAGTCAGCGACAGGCACAAAGCCAGAAATGATTTTGGTTAGACAAGGCCAGAGATGACTGTGGAGAAAGTGGCTCCTCGCTGTGGATGTGACACCGCGCGAAGAGGTGGGTAGCACGTGACGTCTCACAAGTACGTTCCCAATAGCTCGATCTAAGCGTTTAGATACCACAGTGAAGAGCAAAGTATAAGCACATAGACCGAGAGGCGATAGTTAGGCCATACTGCCTCACCCGATCACATTGGCTCTATTTCATCGCTATCCCAGCGCCCGGCCAGGACTGCTGTGTTGGATGTGAAAGAGCTGGTGACAGCTCAGACTATATAAGAAACTGGAATGACTTTACCTGGATATTCTCGTCTGGTTCAGTAGCAGCCCTGTCTAGTGCAGGGCCCTCAACTGGCAGCTGTATCAGCGTTCCCGATTGAATGTGAAGCTGTAGTTTTCCTGTGGGTTGCGGACATAGTCACAGTTGCCTCGGCCTCCAGACCTCACCGTGCTGTGACCATCACGCTCTTGAAATCCACTCCGACTGCAGCTACTGCAGAATGCCCCGGCCTGATCGCTTCACAGCCTTTACTGGGGTGACTCAGTGCTACTAGATCCCGGCCAGCTGCCTCTTATCCAACAGCTAAAGCCACCTATCTCCCATGCGATCTGGGGAGCCGGGCCTGCTGAACGACTCCCATTGCAATCTGGAGTGGGAGGCATGATCCACCTAAGGGCCCGTGGCTTTGCAATTCTCTGCCCCTCTGCCTTAGCCATCCCCCAGAGCCCAGCAGTGGGGTCCTCCAGGGCACCTTTCCTTACCAGTGGCATAGGCTCGCTGGGCTTGACTCTTCTCTACATCGCAGCCCTCAGTGAGGTGCTGGGATTTCAGGTTCTCTTCTGGCTCAGGCATGAAGCCAGGCCCAGATTATGCATTGAGTTCCCCTGCAAGCAACCCAGACGCCTGGGGCCCGAGTGGCCAGAAATCGAGGGCCTGACTCTTTCCCCACTTACGCTGTTTTCACAACCATTGCCACATGGGTTGCGATGGGGTTACTCCTGATTTACACCAGTACAAGCGAGGCGGGGGGGAGTGAGGCCTTAGAAGTTATTCTTATTCTCATGTGAAGAAAAGGGACTCATGCCGCCAAAGGAAAATTAATTGGGCAGAGTCCAGTGTTTGAATCAAAACAGACACACAAAGGAAATAAAAGGCGGAAGGCCCAACGGTCCCACTATCTACACGGCGCACACCTTGCAGAGAGGCTCGTGGGGCAGCGTGCCTCCACCCCGCACGACCGCATCGGTGCTATATGTGGGGCGAAGTGCCCTGGCTCTGTGCCGCTGGCTGTCCTACAGCTGGGCAAGATATCAGCGCTTCCCCCTTCCACCTGCGCTACACAGCCCGGCAACTCCGGCAAGCAGGTAATTAACTATCAAACAATGGCAGGATTTGCAGATTAACACGACCCAGGAAGGAGTGGGAAAACTCATTTACACCAAACAAAGGGGGAGGGAGTGATTAGTTGCTCTAGCGACAACAGAAAGAGTCAGATAGGGCCAGGGAAACTGATAAAGAGATGGAAAAGTGCTAATATCCCCCAGGTTGGTTTGTCTGAAGCACTAAAATTCCCTTGTTTTCTATCATGCAAATGTGGTGTCAAAGTGAAATGCAACCCCAGCCAAGGTGGTGCTTCCCTCACCCATCCGTTTCCAGTACCGAGATAAGGCCCGCTTTCTTTAATGCATCTTACAAGGCTGCAGGAGCCTTTTGCAGGCAGAGGAGAGGGACTGTTACATATATAAATAGAGCTTTCCAGATGCCATCCTTCCCCCTCCCCTTGGTAGCTCCTGGAAGGGCTGTGTTTGCAAGACTTAAATAGTTTAAGTGTCCTACGGGGAGCAGGGCGAGGGGGTGGGGGCTAAGGCTGAGACACAGTAGGGGCCAGAGGCAGGTTTGTTTGGGATCCCCAGACCAAGGCGCCGTGCCCCAGAGAGTGCAGCCACCACCCAGGTGGCTGAAAGGAGCAGGCAGGGCTTGGAAGCATTTGCTCATTAATTAGACCTACAGGGGGAACATGAAGATGAAAGGAAGGAAAGCTGTTGTGTCCCAAAGACTAGTGGATTGTGTGTGAAGTCCCCTCATTCAGAACTCAGAGAGCCACGCCAGGTTCCGCTGCGCAGTGTCGCATAGATCAGGAGCTGTGGCCTTGCGTTTTGCAAATGAGGCTCTTCCAGGATTCCAGGGGGCAATTACATTTTTGTGGCATATACTCTGGTCGTTCCTCACCCCGAATCCCTCTCTGCCCGGAGCCCTCTGATCCTGACTACCCAAAACATTGCCAGGAGCCCAGGAGATGAAGTCTTTTGCGCCGGTGCCTCTTGATTCTATTTAACACAGTCCATCTATGCACGGCAGAACCTTCCCTGAGAAGAAACCATGCTCAACAGGTACAATCTGTAGGAGACTTCACTGAAACCCAAACACACTAGGTCAAGTAAAAGAAAGGCAGCCTCCCCTGACCAGTCCATTTCAGTACCAGTAATGAAAAGGCAACATTGATCCTGCATCAGTGAAGCTCGAACAAAAGTGAAAGGAGATCTGATGAGTCACAAAACTGGGGATGGGGCACAGAGCTCCCGAGATCCATCACTCTGATAAAGTCAGGTGGAGCTATGGGTGCTAAGAACCTCTAACACTTTGCACCTAGCTTGTTGGTTTGCAACCAGCCCAGTTCATGAACAACCAGCCACCGACGTGTTTTAAAGTGGCCACTGAACTTGCGTGTCTTCATTTTTGGGTGCCCAGCTTGGCACATCACAGAGCTCACCACCATACAGGGTGTTAGTTAGCTCCCTTGCTGGCATTCCTAGCAGATGGGACAGGGACTGAACTATACTTTCATGACAGGGTCATTCCCTCCCAGTATGGGCTGAGGCTCCTTGGTGGTGGGAGTTGTTCTTCCTGCCGAACCCCTTTCTTTTGCAATCTTTCTTTTGCATTTCTATAGGAGGCTTTCCGCCTCCGAGACTGTCAACCCAGCACTAAATAAGTATCATACCCTCTTCCCACTGCAGTGTTCCAGGCTACCCCACTAAGGCAACTTCATTGCGTATCTCTGGATTACATGCATAAATCACAGGAGCTCAGAGGGGGTGGAGGAAGCGGACATCCCAGACAGAAGTGGAAGATCTCATGGCCCTAGAAGGCTGGATCCTTAAGAGAATATAGCCTGCCTCAGAGCAGAATTCAATGGCTTCTTGAGAGGTCATAAGAACATAAGAACATACGGTCCTGGTGCACTCACTCCCAGAATTTTGCCCAAAGACCCTTTCCTATGTCCAGGGCCGGCGCAACCCATTAGGCGACCTAGGCGGTTGCTTAGGGCGCTAACATTTGGGGGGCGCCGGCACCCCGGTCGTCAGCGGTATTTTGGGGGCGGGACCTTCCGCCGCCTCTGTCGGGGGCGGCATTTCGAGGGTGGGACCAGCTGGCGGCACTCCTGCCTATGTCCTAGAGCTTTGGTTGTGGCCACCTGGTCTTATCATTTGTTTCAGGCTATTACCTTAACTGATCGTACGGTATTTAAAATTTGAGTCATTTCCCCGTGGTTAACCCCAGCAATGGGACATTATTAGTTATCTGAAATGGGGCTCCACTGCTCTCAAAACATGTCCCGCACAGAGTCTGCTAAAGTCTTCAGAAGGTTTGAGAACGAGATGTGGAAGGGCTAGAGTTCAGCCAGTCTGGGGAGATTTCAAGGCCCGGTCTCCAAAAGGAGTCACACGGGTGAAAGCTGTGGGGGGAGGTGAGGGATGGACAAAGTGGCTCAGGTGTTATCATAACCAGCTCAGATAACTGTTTCCATTTTCACAGCAGCGCTGGTGCTTCCCGCCCTGACCTCAACCAGAAGCAGCAATGCCAAAATTCCATAAAGGGAGAGGACTAGAAAACAGGGACTGAACACCCCGGCCCACCTCACCTTTTGGATCCTTCCAAATAAACATCACAGAATGACAGGAGATGCTCTCATTCCGCAGTCGGAAAAGCAGCTGTCTGCTCTTCCCGCGATCTGCAGCCCTTGCTGCCCAGAAGCTGGCTCACGGCTGGGGTTGGGTTTGTTTCCTGAGAGGGGAGATGAATTCCCCCCTTCCTCATTTTAGTTTAATAAAAAAGTTGGCTTGGGAGTGAGTTGTCCAGGCAGGACACCAGGGGCCATGGCACTGGGTCCCACAGATGGACTCAGCACTAACAGTAGGTCTGACACCGGACCACAGAGTACCACCCTTTACACAGAGTGAGGAGTTGCACTTTCAGAGACTGTTTTTTTACAGGCGGGTTATACTGGGTCATATTATTATAGGACACATTTTCCAAGGGCAAAACGTGTTAGTCCCGACATCCTGGCTGAATTCTACTCTGATCACTACCGTCTGCCTCCCTTGTACTTTTAATTGGATACAATATTCTTCTTCACTTCTTGCCCCAAGCAGCTATGTGGCACTGCTGCGTGCTGTTAAACTGTTGCTGCGTTCCACCCCAGCAGTGGCTGCCTTTTGACGATGAGCTAAGCGATTCCTGTAGAAAACATAAGGCCTGATTCGACAAGGTACTGAATACCCTCAACTCCAGCCGACCACAATGAGAGCTGAGGGTGCTCAGCACCTTGCAAGATTGGGCCCATCATTTGTGAACCACTTGAGGATCCTCCAGTGCTTTGGAGTGATGCTCTAGAGAAATAAGACAGGATTTGATCTTGGTATCCAACACAACGGAGAGAGGGGTCTGGATGCTAAGGATATGGAGAAAGTTACGTCAGGAAACCTGGCAGCAGAATCAGGACGGATCCAATAGAATTGTGTTGCGTCACCTCAGTGCCTGATAGCAACTCCAGAGCTTTCAGGCGACCAACTTCAGCTTAAGAAACTCAGGCAGGTAATAACAGATCGCAAGATAAACAGCAAGAATTTGGGGTGGCGATGCACCCGCTTTCCATTTCACAGCTCATGGAGATGGGGAAAGTCCGGCTCTGTTTAGTTTGCTCAATTGCTTTAAAAGGAAGGGGAAGGAGAAGGAGGGAGGAGGGGGGAAAAAAGCTCTGAAATCTTTTTGGCCTTCTATTCATTAGGCTGTCAATAACGCTCAGCCCCAACATATCGACAGCGGATTAGCACAACGCAACTCTGTGTACCGGACCAATGCCTTTTTAACCCAGCTTGTTGCCAAATCAATACACCCATCAGCATTTGAAAATTAGCCCGAGATGAGATTCCAATACTCAGGCTGGTGTGTCATGCTAAAAGGGCTCCCATCCAACTCGGAGAGAAAAGACTGCTAGCAAGGGATTAGAAGTTTTCCATTAATCCTCACCCAGACTGTCCTCAGCTAAAACAGCAACGTTTCGCACACATCGCACCACGCACACTCCTTCCTGCCCAATACACACCCACACAGGTTCCTTCAGCACAGACACGCGTGCACATATGTAAACACTGGTGAGTACACACGTTCTGAAGAGCCTTGGATGGTGACAGGTTTCACCATGAAACCTGTCACCATGCAAGGCACTGAATTTAGCCATACATGCTGAAGAACGCACATGCACATATGGCCTGAATAGTGGACACCCATTGGGTTGTGCTGCTAATCAGAAAGCAGATCAACCTGCTACATAATGGCGTACAAACTGGTCAGCAGCCGGTTGATGACCCTCAGCTTGTCAGCCCATCCCTATAACATAAGTGTTTTCCAGTGCTACACCCCAACTAGTGACCGTGGCGGTGAAGAGGTTGAGAAATTCTACTGCAACATCGAGCAGGAGCTACCAGTGGTTCACTTAATGGTATAGGGGTAATTGGAATGCTTGCACTGGTCCCGAGAGTTACCCAGAATGGTGCAGCTGCGTTGGGACATTTAGACAAACAGCAGAGGACTGCGACTCGTGCAACGTGCGACTAGAAACGACTCAGTCTTAGTGAAGACTTTGTTCAAGCACAAACCGCCAAGGAGATGGACTTGGCCATGATTGCATTTGTGGACTCAGAACAAGATCGCCTTCGTCATGGCCTCGGAGAGATGTCATCTCAGTGGGGTGGGGAATCCATCCGTCAAGAAGGCCGACATAGGATCTGATCATAAATTAGTAATGGCCAACATAAAGATCAAACTGGGAAACAAGAAAAGAGCAGCAAGTACCTCGGAGACCATTATAATGCTGACTAACTGAAAGTCCGTCTAGCACAAGTGGAATTTAAGAGGATGATTAAACAAAAGCTCCAAGCACAGATCAGACACAGCACATCATCTCCTGCTGCATTACAGAGACCATGGATGGTCTCCCGGGGAAATGGAACCTAAAGAAGAAACCTTGGATCAGGGAGGAGATTATTGAGTTATGTGATCAACGAAGGAAGTTAAGAGCACAAAGGAAGACCGATGAAACTGCAAGAGAGCAATATTCTCGTTTAACACAAGAAATAGGTTCACTGATTAAAGCAGCAAAAGAAGAGTAGCTTGAACAAGAGTGCTTCAATATACAGAACTCCTTTGTAGCAAATGCCCCTAGGAAGGCCAATGAAACCATTAAGACCCTTTCAAAAGGTTTCCCTGTCAGGAAAAAATATTGTTTCACCCAACGCTTTGGGTAGGTATTGCTGAGAACATGAACAAAACAAATTCTAAGTTGGAAGTGAAAGAGGCAGGGGCAATCTACACAGGAAGCTTGACTTGTCCTGGTGAACCTCCTTCTATGTCACAGTTGAGGATGCAGTGTGGTCACTGAAAAAGCACTGGAGTAGATAACATAGAAGCAGAACTAATTAAACGTGGCTGAGGCGTACTCATCCAAGCACACCATAAGTTTGCCAATGTGATTTGGGAGGCTGGAAGATGCCCCAAGACTTGGACATAGTCCCTGATGGCTCTTATTAATAAAAAGAGGCACTCTGCTGTTTGTGGAAATTACTTCATCTCATTATTGACACGCCCCAACAAAATACTTCTGTGCCTCATTCTGAAGAGAACTGTGCCCAAGACAGAGAACTTTCTGGCTGAAGAACAAGGTTAAGACCCAAAAGAGCTACAGTGGAGCAAATATTCAATCTGCGTGTGCTAAGTGCTGGAGAATGATGGGAAGGTAGTACATGTCTTTGTGGATTTTGTGAAGGCATTTGACAACATATGGCACAAACCTCTTGGGGCAATCCTGCAGCTTGTTGGGGGAAATGGAATAAAACTGATAGAAAATATCTGTGGAAAAACGACAGCTTTGGTGTTTGTGGGCTTTGAGCAAAGTAGTTGGATTATTGGGGATAGGTGTTAAACTGGGCTGCATGTTGAAGACATTTTAAGAACCGCCACTGATGGAAACATACAAGAGAGTATACCCATTGGCGGATGAAAAATTAGTCATCTATGCTTCAGGAATAAAATGGACCTGATTGGATCATTGCAAGAAACACTGCAAAAATTGGTAGAAAACTATAGTGGTGGAAGCAGAAAAGTTAGGTCTAAAGAGATCACATGGAAAGACAAAGACAATGGTGACATCTAAGTGTGTTGAAAAGCCAAAGCTATTCCTACTCAAATCTAAGGAGGCACCGGAGTGTGTTGAATACTTCAGACACTTGGGTCGTATGACTACAAGGTACACTAAACATCATTCAGCCATCCAACACAGAAATCAGACTCACCACTGCTGCTCCAGCAATACTCAGCCGACTTTGGAGAAGCAAAGGTATTACATTGAAGTGTCAAATGAAATTGCAAAGTCTCGTCTTCAGCATCTTGCTATGTGCCTATGGGACATGGATGCTAAGGGAGCAGGACGTTAAGAGGTTTTCTGCCTTCAAATTGAGATGCTACAGGTGATTGTTGCGCATTAGCTAGACCTCGCATATGACTAACGAGAAGGTAATCGCCCAAATGTTTAGCAGAACTGGAGTGATTTCTGATATCATTAAGGTGATCAAACAAAGATAACTTGTCTGTGGGCCACGTGGGTCAGCTGAGTGGAGGAAGATTGCAGAAGCAAGTTTTGGAGGGACTGGTGCCAGGGGGCACCTGAGGCAGGTGTGGTCTGATGATGTCCCTGACTGGATGGGACACAGAATGATGCTTCTCAAGGCTGCGTGAAGATGGCAAATGTGGAGGAAGATTGCGGGCCCGTGACGCCCATGTGCTGTGTTTACTGTACATTGTGACGTGACTCTATGGCACTTTGCACTATGAGAGAATGGACGTATGGACACACAAGTGAGCACACGCAGCCTGACTGGCGTGCATGCACACACTAGTGAGTGCACACTTAGAAAACACAACTCTCCAATACAAACATCCTCCCTACACAGAGAATTCCCAAAACCCCCACAGAGCACACAAGTCTGCTCCCAACACACATAGATGGGTCTGATGCTCATATCTTTCTCCCAGCACGGATGTGCTTGCTTGCTCTCCTCCCTCTCATCCTCTTTCCACTACTTCAGACATAATTTGCTTTGCTGTTTCCCTCCAGCGTGAGAAAATAATGGGGTGAACAGTGTCTGCGTCACACTCTCGAGTGGCTGAGGTTGAGGCCTGATGCCTATTCAGAGGGAGTCAGGCAAGCCCTGCCCCATCTTCCCAGAAAACAATAAAACACATGGACTTTGCCCAATTCTGCTTGGACTGCCTGGTCCTCGCGATCTTGCTTCACTTGGGGCTAAACAACCACCACCACGACACTTGGACTGAGCTTTAGGCCAGATGGGCAGGCTGTGTGGGAGAGTCAGGACAAGGCTGGCAAAGAGCAAGGGCAGCTGGTGGAATGGGAAGGGCGATGCTGTTGTTTGGGAAGAGGGAGACTAGGATGGAGCTACGGGAACAAGGGAATAAAGGTCATTGTGACAATTGGGAAGAGGAGTTGCAAGGGGCCGTTGGGAAACAGAACCAGGAGAGATGGGAGAAGAGAAACCAAGCAAGCAGGGCAATGAGCTCCTAGCAGCCCAAGAAGGCCTGTCTCCCCTGGGCCTCACCTTGCACGATGAGATGCACCCGTGACGTTTTGGGGTGATTGTCTGTCTGCACGGAGCAGGTGTAGGGCCCCTCATCGTACACGTCCACGTCCTGGATCCGGATGCTGTACTCGGTTTTGGTGTTGGACAGGAGCACCACCCGAGGGTCCAAACACCACTTGTCATTGCCAGCGTAGAGGATGCTGCTGCGATTCAGCCAGGCCACTCGAGTGACTCTGTTATCCACGGAGCACCTGAGGGGAAGGAGAAAAATGATTCATTAGCACATCGCCGCTCGTGGCTACGCTCCCCACTGCCGCTTTTCTTTCTGTCCTTTTCTGTTTTTAGCTTTGCTGTGAGCAGCAGTTTCTGAGACCCAGTAGCCCGGGTCTCCCAGGAGGAGAACGTCAGCACTTTGCCTGCTGTGCTCAGGGCTTCTTGTTCCATCTAAAATTCTACCTGAGCCTCAGATCAGTTCAAGAGGATTTCCAAAAAGATTCTCAATTACTTTAGAGTTACATGGTTTGCGCTCCTCTCAGTCCATTCCCAAGCGGCTCTTCGGGCCCCTTCATTCATCCCGAAGCTGCCTTTTACCAAGTGCCTACCAGCCAGCTTAGTTACAGCCTTAAAGTTTTGTCCAAATATCAATTCAAACTTTTTTGGAAACTTCAAATCTCTTTTCTCCCCCAGCAAAACCTTATTTTTCATTTCCCCCAGAGATCTCCATCTCCCTGCATCCAGGAGAACAAAGGGTGAAGGGAGCTAGTCTCTCACTGTTTCTGGAAGCAGGAAAGAGAAAATATCTCCTGTTCTCCCAAGTATTCCAAGCAGACAGTCTCAAAAAAAAAAAGAAAAAAAGATCAGGACACTCATCCAAAGAGAATCTTTCAACCTCCTAAAGTTTACCCATTGCAAGCATCCTCTCTTCCTTTCCCTCATCCACATCACCATCATATCATCTTGTTAGCAGTCTGTCACTAAATGCCTCTACCCATATCCCCGACCGCAAAATCAGAGTGCTCCTGTTTCACTGCGACTTCCAAGAGTCTTATGGTAACCCACGAACTCAAGCCCCTTATGTGACAGGAGAACATTCAAGCATCCGAGCTGAATACAACTGTGTTCCTTTTAAAGCATGTACAGTATTTAACAGCTTTTATAACCCAGAGAAAGAGCTTTGTTAGACATCAGTGACAGAGGATAAACCCGCTCAGCCTAAGACCCCATGTCTATATTCTCTCCAGTCAACTTCATTACTTTTTCGAGCAGTGGGGATGCAAATTAACTTGCAAGTTACCAAGCGAGGGAGCAGCAGAGATCACAGAGGTGGTACATGGAAACCTCAGTGAATGGACGTCAATGGAGTGACAGCAAGGATGAATGTGGCCCCAGTGTGGGATCTGTCAATGAGTTTTTGTGACACTGGACATCTTCTGGGGAGCTCGGCCTTCCTCAGTGTTAGCATATTGAGGGTGCTACCGCAGTCTAAGTAATAAACAATGATAAAAGTAACATGGAAGACAACTAAAGTCACCATTAAAATTCATGCATCTCTCTGTCACTACTCTCTTGTATGCCTCTATGCCCTGGCCCTCCCATTTCTTTTCCCCCTACTATATCTATTACTCTGCTCTTGACCTGTCATAGTGCCTGCTGCCCCGTTAGATGAGGGACGAATGAGCTCTGTTGTAAAATTATCTGTGAATGGACACATTTTGAAGGAGGGACTCATGGACCTGTATACAGAGGTACCACATCATCATGAGCGGAATCTGCTTGAGCGTGAATCTGAATAGCATGAACCTCCATCAATAGCGGACAGAATGAAAGATCCAAAATCACAGCCATGTGTGAACTGCAGTTCCAGTACACTTTGCTCCAGGTGTAGTCTCCCAAGATGGGTTAGACCTGGGAACTGTGTCTTCCGTTCTTGGTGCTCCCACTGACTCAGTGTGCGATGCTTGGAAAAATTATTTAATCTCTCCTACTTACTTGCTTCGCAGAGATCCAGCAAGGCTACTTTCACACTGCTTTGTCGATGTTAGGTCCTGATCTGGGCCCCATTACCTGAGCACCTCACAATCTTTAACATATTGACGCCTCCACACCACTCCTGTGCGGTTGGACGATGCTATTATCCCCATTTTACAGATGGGGAACTAAGCCACACAGAGGCTAAGTGGGGCATCCAGGGAGTCTGTGGGCAGAGCAGGGATTTGAACGCAGGTCTCCCAAATCCAGGCTAGTGCCCTGACCACTGGACCATTCTTCCTCTTTGCTTTGAAGACCTTCAGATGAAAGGAGCTGTTGACATGCACAGATTTTTATTATTTCTAAAAAAAACCCCATGGCTTCGCTATGGGCCAACCCAGAGGGCTTTATTCAGTTTGTGCTTACTCAAACTCCTGTTAAAGTCAGTGGGAGTTCTAACTGTGTAAGGACTGAGAAAGGTCCTTAGGATTTCACCCAAGAAGACAAATCTACTGTATCCCTCTCTTTTTTACTGAATAATGGTTCATTATAGAGCTGGGCTGGAGCCACAGAGTTTAGAGCCAACGTTGGAGGATGCATGGATCCAGGATTTTGCTCTGGGCCTACCTCTATTGGCACATTTAAAGATACTGTAAAAGAAAGGTTCCAACAAATACGGTGAGGCCCATTTCTGTACAAATGAAGAGGTGCCCTGTCTACTGGATATTTCAGAGACGAAGCAGGTGATGGGAATGCAGATGATTAACTGCCTGTCGCCTTCTGCCGAAGTTTGCACCATGGACCAGTGAGCAGGTTTAAATAAAAAATCCTCTGCCTCCCCCCCCCCCCCCCCCCCCCCCCCCCCCCCCCCCCCCCCCCCCCCCCCCCCCCNGGACAACAATGGAACCAGACAGTGTGTAATCCAAACATTCCTTCCATCCAACGAGCATTCAAGCGCTTTTGAAAAGTAACAGGGCTCAGGCAACGCATGAGGCCACAGCTAAATCAGTGCTTTCGCCCTTCACAGTGCCTGGTCACCATCTCTTCTTATCACATAGACACGCTCCTCTGTCCCTGGGATGGGCAGACTCAAGGGTCTGGCTTTTTTATTTTATTTATGTTGTATTTCCTTACTCTGAAAGCTTAAAAAAAAAAAAAAAGCACAATACAAACAGCTACCAGATAGAATCATAGAAGATTAGGGTTGGAAGAGACCTCAGGAGGTCATCTAGTCCAACCCCCTGCTCAAAGCAGGACCAACATCAACTAAATCAATACCTGGGAATAGGCACCCAAGGCTCGGATACTGCAGCAATATTCCTGAGACCCCAGTCCTCCTCCATGCCGTCCACATGGCATTCCTGAGCCCCTACAGGGACAGGTTCTCATCCTTCCCTCCAACCCATGTGAGATAGGAATGGGCCAGGCAGTCTTGATGCTCAGAGCATGGCTGGGCCCAGCTCATAGTGCGTCCCTCCCAAGGGGAGGACGGACAGGTTGTGGTGGCAAGGTTGCGTTGCTACTGGCTGAGTTGTAATGCCACCCAAAGCTCCCCCAGGGTGGTACATCTCCACTCCATCCTCTGTGTGGGGATGTACAGACCTGAGCAATAACAATGGGAGTCTTTTCATTGGCTTCCCTGGGCGCTGCATGAGGCTGCTGAGTTCTAAGTGACTTGTCCAGCATCACAGAAGAACCAGATGCATCTCTGGCGTGACTCCATTGATACCAGTGGACATAGCCCACAGTGAGTCAGTGGCAGACTCAGGAATCCGTATTCTCCCTAACAGGGCACACACCCTATGCTCCAAAGTCTCTGCCGCATTAATAAAGGCGAACATCAGCTGCACACATCAGAGGCCTAGAAAGGGTCCAGAGCTCTGAACCTGACCCACGGCTGCCATCCAGAGCCATGCTGGAGTGCAGTCACGCCATATACTTTTAGGGAGGGGAGATGGTTCAGAAAGAGATGTCACGTGGCCAAGGCTCAGTCTCTGCTCCTGACACCGAGTGCAGCAAGGGATGGCCGAATGATCCCGCAGTCTCTCCCTTCTCCTCCCCATCTGGTTCCTTGCTCTCTTCCAGCAGCTCCTAACTAAAAGCTGAGGCTGCTGATGGGCAACCCTGTTTTCCCCACAAAGGAGACAATACGGATTGGAGCAAACAAAATAACCAGCCACCCCTTTGGTTGCAGCAGCAAGGGCAAGCTCCAAATGGGGACGCGGGGGAGCTAAAATACACGGCAGAGTCTGGAAACTTTCCCTGCCCTCTTTTCCTTCCAGCAACACTCCAAGCCCAGAGACACTTTCCCCTTGCTCACTTGTGCACCTCTTTGAAGCCATACTTTCCCTGCGATGTGCCGATGAGGGAGGGGGGAATGGGTCCCCAGGGTGCCAGAAACAGCCCTGGCCTCAGCAAAGATGTACAAGTCATTCAGCGCAGATGAGTAATTTCATCTCTCAAGATCCTTAATCCTCTTTACATTCCAGCTCAGGAGGCAGGGCAGGAAGATGAAAAGCCTGGAGTCCCCCAGCAAGGGGAGGCAATGTTCTTGGTCTCACGCTCTGCTTTCTCCCTGCATCTCTTTTCCCTTCAGATCCCGAGTCCCAGGTCTCCGGGCTTCCCTCAGCGAGGAGGGGAGGCCATTAGCATGCGGCGATCACAGCATCCTCCTTGCTCAGCAGCAATGGTTCGCTGAGGGAGATCCCAGTGCCATGTTAATATCCCACCACCCAGATGCAGCAGGGGTGGGTTCACCCCAATCTCTGGATCCCTCTAAACCAGGGGTAGGCAACCTATGGCACGTGTACCGAAGGCAGCACACGAGCTGATTTTCAGTGGCTCACACTGCCTGGGTCCTGGCCACCGGTCCAAAATTTAATTTAATTTTAAATGAAGCTTCTTAAACATTTTAAAAACCTTATTTACTTTACATACATACATACAACAATAGTTTAGTTTATTAGACTTATAGAAAGAGACCTTCTAAAAACGTTAAAATGTATTACGGGCACGCAAAACCTTAAATTAGAGTGAATAAATGAAGACTTGGCCCACCACTTCTGAAAGGTTGCCGACCCCTGCTCTAAACCATCCCCGCCAGACATCCTTCAGCCCTCCGGCTCAGAGCTATACTTTGGAGGAGCAACATCTCTGCCTTTGAATTTTTCCCCCAGTGAGCTATCCCCTGGAACGCTGCTAACAAGATCATTAATGCACTTATGGTAGCATCTTGAGGCCCCAACCAAGATTGAGGCCCAGTTGCGCTAGGTGCTGTACATACACATCGTAAGAGACAGTCCCTGCCCCCCAAAGCCACTGTGTACATAGACAAAGGATGGGAGAAAGGAAACATTATTAGCCTCATTTTACAGTCCGGAAACTAAGGCACAGGGTGAATAAGTGACTTGTTCAGGGCCTCACGGGAAGCCTGTGGGGGGTGAATAACTTTACACTGTTCACTAACAAACATGCATTATTATTATTTAGCCATGCCAGGCCCGACTCCCCCAGAGCTGTCCCATCCCTGTATGGTGTTATGGACTTTATGTCACACACCCAGAAGGCCAGAATAGCTTTGTTGCTTTCATTCACTTATATCTGATTGGATCACCATCCACCCCACCCAGCTCAACTCACCCTGGCTACACTATCAATAGTAGGGCTTGTGCACAGCTGGAGTTATTGAATAGCAGCAATTCCTGAGTAACTCCATGTATAGTCAAATCCTGTGTGTTTTCCCAGGAAGGAAGTTGAAACAAAGCGCATTTGTGTGTCAGGTGCTGCTGCTTCTCCCTGCTCTTTGGCTGGGTTTCTGGAGAAAGAACTTTGGTTTAAATGGGATTATACATGAATCCCTTAGCCCCACACCATTCCTTTCTGCGAACACATATACCTATGGAATGACGCCTCTAGACAGGTCATCTGCATTGATTGAACCCAGGACCTCTGGATCTTATAGTATGAGTCTTGACTGCCTGAGCTAAAGAACCAGCTCGGTTAGCTTGGATCAGTTGGCTGTAAGGCCCAGATCCTCAAAGGGAGGATACCTTTGAGGATTGGAGCCTAAGAGATTTTTTAAACCTCTAGGCATGGTTTACCCGCTTGGTGGCGGAAGGGTCAGACAGCTGTGCAGTTACCGCGAACTATACCTAGGTTGCAGGGTTTATCACAGGCTACGTGAGAATACTTTTGTGGGAGCCCCTCATTACAGTGCTGGCAGGGCGTCAGCGACACACCCTTCCCTTGGGGAATGTGCCATCTGTCTTTGGAAAGGCAGCAAGAGCTCTCAAATAAGCAAGCACTTTCAAATAAGTAGGCACTCAAATAAGTAGGCACTTTCCCTTGTATATTCCAAGTACCACACAGACCATTGCTGGAGTACTGAAGATCAACGGTGGATGTTTTTTTCCCTTTTAGCCCTGGAAGAATGAGGAGGATGCGTGTGGAGATTGTTCTCTATCCCCAGTGGTCCTAACACAAATCCTAGCCCACCCTGCCTTCTGCTACCCCGATATTGTGAACCCATCTTGGCAAACAAGGGGTTACAGCCTGTACGTCGTTTGCACCATTGTGATGTCATTCGTGACAATGCACTGCAGACATCATCATGTTCGGCTGCATGGGGAACAGAGCACCAGCTCTCACGAGTGGCCCAGAACAGCCTCGTGCTGAAGAAGCTTGTGCTCTGGGGGCGGTGATGACAAGAGCCCTGTCTTCACCTGGGGAACGGCCCATCAGGAGCCCATCCTCTCACAGCAAGAAAGGAAGGATTTGGGTTTGATTTTCACCAACTTTTGTAGCCAGCAAAGGACTCTAAACCCAGACTCCTCCTGGCTCAGATGCCTTATTCTCCATCCATGTGCATTCCCCCATCGATCCACCCATACACCGTAACCATCCTCCTGTCCACATCTCCAACCAGAGATGGCTAGATAATCACCTCCTGGGAGATGGAAGTGCAGCCCAGGTGGAAACTGTAATGACCTGCATGGAACTTGGAGGGAGAAGCACCGGTTGCAGGAGGGAAAAATGTGGAGGATGCACCAGGAAGCCAGTTTATAGGCACATAATTTGAATGCGAGGTGGAGTTGCAGCATCTCTGCTTCTACATTCTGCGTTATTTGCCTGTTAATCACATTCTCTTCCTTGCTGTGTTCCTTCAGAACTCCCTGAAGCTGGATCCCAGATATGGGGCTTGGGCCCATCTTTCCTAAACCGGTAGAGCAAACAGATAGGGCTAGATGGGGACCCAGGGAATGCCAGGGAGGGGTGGTAAAGGAACCAGAAACCTAACAAGGACCCCAGCTCTTCCCTCTAGCCCCTTCTGCAGAGCCGTGCCTTAGCAAGAGTTCTCTTTCCTCCAAATACAACGTTCCTCGCACACCAAATCTCCCACTGAAGATAATGGGATCTCAGAGTGCAAAGAGAATATAGGCTCGTGCTCGTACTCACTAAGTCCTTTCTAAACCGCCCACTGTCCTTGGTAATTCACTTTAACTGCTTTCCGTGTGCAGAAATCCCACCTGCCCTTCCGCTGCATCTGTCCCCCTACCCCCGTCTCCTCCAATTCTTGTCTTTTTAGAGAGGAGGAGCTCAAACAGCTTGAGAAGTACCTCTCCTCTCTGCTCCCTTCTGAATCCCCTAGACCTCCGCAGGGGCGATTTGTTATGCCAAACTCCAGCATCAGCTCCAAGCCCTTTATAAACGTTGCACAGTCATAACAAACAGCTCCGCCAGCAGCGCCATGGCAACAAGCAGGAAGCAAGGGGGAGAGATGCAAGTGGAGTTTTTAGTTTGAAATTGAAAGAGGGAAAGTGTCTCAGAAGAGATCCCCTCTATGGCTTTGTCTACATGCAAAAATTGTTGTGCAATAACTATGCAACTCTTTCTAGTGTGGATGCAGTTATAAAAGTTCCCCACTGGGGTAGCTTATCCCCATACAGAGGGTGGGGAATAAGCTCTCTCAGGATAGGGCATCTTTATATTGGTACAACTGCATCCACCCTGGATTGTCCTATGAAATAACTTAAGTCTCTGGTAGCTCCCGCTACAGTAGCTTCTCCATTTCCAGCTGTTTTTAACCCAATGATCGCTGCCTGCTGCAGAAAGCACTCATGCCTCAAAACCCATCACCGAACTTTACTTTACACTGCCCGCCAAGGCTCTCAAAGCCCTTTTCAAGCATTAAAGAGTTAAGTTGCCCATCCGCCCTCAGAAGTATGATCCCCATTTGACACAGAGGGAAACTGAGGCACTGAAGTGACTTTCCCAAGGCTACAAAGGAAGTTAGTGGCAGAGGTGGGAATAGACACAAGGGGTCCTGCCCTCTCTTAGGCCACCCTGCATGTGGATGGTAGAATCATAGAACCATAGAACATCAGGGTTGGAAGGGACCTCAGGAGGTCATCTCGTCCAACCCCCTGCTCAAAGCAGGACCAATCCCCAGACAGATTTTTGCCCCAGATCCCTAAATGGCCCCCTCAAGGATTGAACTCACAACCCTGGGTTTAGCTCAAACCACTGAGCTATCCCTCCCCCCCAGTACTCTCATTTGTCCCCAGATTCAGACGGATAGACTAACAGCCAACACAATTATGTCCCAGTCGAAGGCTAGAGGAAGTTTCCTCCAGCTGTCCCTATTTGCATCCTCTAGTACACACACAAAGGCTGAAGGGGGCCAAGGTGGTGGGGGGAAGGAGGTCGTTAATTACTGAAGTGTCAGAACTGGCACACATGGCTTTGTCAGCTCTTAGGCAAAGAGCTGGTGTTTGAGATGGCTGGGCTGGGGAATGTGGCTTGTTTCAACTCAGCAGGGCACTGAAAGAAAGGCGTAATATAAATTAGAACTGCAAAGGAGCCATGCCAAATTAGCAGCCTGATTGCTGCTTTCATTGCAATTGTCAGGGGGAAAGCTGGGCTCTCTCCTCCCCACAGCAAACTTGGGGGTCCATCACCTCTTCCTCGGGCCAGATCTGGGGTGTGGGCTGGGATGATGGGGACCTCTAAAGCACACACACACTGATGGCCTTGGGTCTTCGTCCAGCCACACCCCAGGATAAAACTAACTCCCAGTGAAGCTGCTGAGAGGCCGGTGTCTGTACAGGGGAAATTTCCCTCCCCCAAATACTAACCAGTTTTGTAAACCAGTTAATCTACGCTGGATTTCAGACGTGTTGGAGCCATAGTATTGACCAAGTCCCAGGAGGCGCAAGATGTTTTTTTTTTAACTGAACCAGTTCCAAACCACTGTGGATTTTGAAACCAGTCCCTTAAACATGATCTGGGCAACCCAGATCCTGGTCTGTGCTTTGGACCCATCTGAAAATCAGTTTAGACGAACTAGCTTGGAAACCAGGTAAAATTGGGGGCCGAAAATATTCCTAGTACAGACCTGGCCAGCAGGGGGAGCTGTTCCTAACCTGCACGGGGAGAAATGGACCCACAAATCCTACTGAGGGTGCTGGAAGCAGGAGAGCCTCAGAGTTCAGGCTACATATCTGGTTTCCCCTTCTACGCTGTTGTGCTATGAATGATCAACTAAACTAGCCTGCTGCCGAAGGCAGGACCTTCCCAACTTGGATTTATTTCTTTGACTATCACACTTTATTGCTATTTATTAGAATTAATTGAAGGCCGGGCTGTGAACCACTCACTCCTATCCAGGAGCAATTCCCACTGACTTCATAGACTCTCCTAGTGCAAATAATCACTCCCCAGTGGGAATGTGAGGGTCACAATCTGGCCCTGCGGCAATCTGAGTGCCGGCGAAAGGTACCAGACCGGCACCGCTAGAGATGAAAGTCCCCTCTATTTATCCTATACGTGCTGCCCCGCCTGCGTGCTCAAATCCTCCTTGCCTGTCTGAAGAACATATACTATAGCTCTGAGCTAGCATCGGCCTGTGAGATACTAAGGGGATGTGTGGGAAAGTGGGTGGGCGGGAGGGAAGAATGGATGGAGAGTGGGAGGAATGGATAGCCCACCCTCATTAGAATTCCCAAAGTTTGCCTCTTCTTGTAATGATACGCCATTCGGGATGGCATTGTTGGGTAATCTACAGTGCCCCATCACCTCAATGCCTTGTATCCTTTTAGAAGGGCCATACTGTGCCAGCAGGTTTACCGAGGCAAGATTAAGATGCCACGGGTTCTTTTCACAGCCGTCTGGTGAGACTGGGCGTCATTACCGTTTCCCTTGAAGGAGCTTTCGGGGTCTGAGAGAGAAGACTCCATGATCCGCGGATCTACCAGAGACAAATGGGGAAAAAAAACGAGCAGAACACTAGACCCAAATGATATAGAGCGAGATATTTATATAGCACCCAGACCTAACCTGAGGGGATTAGACTAAATGCTAGTGCCGCATCCTCATCTACAAGGCTGTCCACAAACCAAATCCCCGATGCCCCTCCGCTTTCGTTTCATCCTCCGCCCGACCATCTCTCCCGACTCCCCGCTATCCAAGGCTGTAAAGCCACGGGGGAGCTGGCAGTGTGCGGACTGTGGGCATTTCCAGTCTCCACTTCTCCGGCTGCCAGGACACGGCTGCCACCCCGAACATTGATCATGATACCGAGGAGTCGGTGGGGGCGGGGGACAACTTTCCCCCACTAATAAATGACAAGTCCGGGTCCTTGCTGCTGCAGCTCTGTCTCGTTTGTATTTTTCTGCTTCGCCATCAAAACCAGCTCACCTCTGCTAGGTCAGGCACAAACAACAGCTACCTGCTGCTGCTCCCACAACTCACAGCCTGGCAACCTCTATCAATCAGGCCTGCCTTCCCAAGGGATTGATAGAGCCTGCTGGCTCTGCTCTTCACTTCTATTCTGTAACCTACAGGCACACACGCAGAGCGCGTACCCAGTGTGCACACGCACACGCAGAGCACGTACCCAGTGTGCACACACACACGCAGAGCGCGTACCCAGTGTGTGCACACACACACGCAGAGCGCGTACCCAGTGTGCACACACACGCAGAGCACGTACCCAGTGTGTGCACACACACGCAGAGCGCATACCCAGTGCGCACACACACACGCACACGCAGAGTGCATACCCAGTGTGCACACACACACGCACATGCAGAGCACGTACCCAGTGTGCACACACACAGAGCGCGTACCCAGTGTGCACACACACACACACGCACACGCAGAGCGCGTACCCAGTGTGTGCACACACACGCAGAGCACGTACCCAGTGTGTGCACACACACGCACACGCAGAGCGCGTACCCAGTGTGCACACACACACGCAGAGCATGTACCCAGTGTGCACACACACATGCAGAGCGCATACCCAGTGCGCACACACACACGCACACGCAGAGCGCGTACCCAGTGTGGACACACGCACACACACATGCAGAGTGCATACCCAGTGTGCACACGCACACACACACACACAGAGTGCATACCTAGTGTGCACACACACACGTACACACAGAGCGCATACCTAGTGTGCACACACACACGTACACACAGAGCGCATACCCGGTGTGCACACACACATGCACACACAGAGCGCATACCCAGTGTGCACACACACAGAGCGCATACCCAGTGTGCACAAGCACACGCAGAGCACATAGCCAGTGTGCGCACACATACGGAGAGCGCATACCCACTGTACCCACTGTGCGCACACATACGCAGAGCGCATACCCACTGTGCGCACACACCCACACACAGAGTACACACACATGCACATATACTGTGTACAACTACTCCACATACTGTACGCACACAGAGAACATACATATAGACACACTGTCTGTAACCACTACATGCACACGCACACACAGAGTATACAACTATACCCACAGAAAGAGTACACATACAAACTATACATATTATACATATCTCACACACACACACACACACACACACACACACACACACACACACACACACACACACTGCACACAGATTACACACTGCACATGGCACTCCAACAATTTTTCTGCTGGCCCTCTACTAAATTTGTACATCCCTTTTGCTGTTCCTGGAGTTGCAAAAGGACACTGGACAATGAATCACAAGATATTTCACTCAGCCACCCTGGGAAGTACAAGAGAATCGCACAAGAATCCCTGATCTTGAGAGCTCTCTGGACCAAAGAAAATCAGAAAAATCCTTTTCTCCAACTCCTCAGACCTTTTCTTTCCTCCTTAGGACCCCCCAAAACGTGTGAAAGTGGCACCTCACTAAGCAATACAACATATGGGGACCATTTATCAGATCTCTCTACCCATAGCATTGGGGCCTGGATAAACTGGGACCTAGATCTGAAGCACATTAGCCAACCACAAATGACTGGGCTCAATACAAGAGTAAACTGGTGAAATGTAACCCCTGTGAGATACAGGAGATCAGAGTAGAGCATCCCATGGTCCTTTCTGGCCTTGAAATCTGTGAATCTTGTCTTGGTTCTGCACACAGAAGATCCTGATTGATGGCTTATAAATCTAGGGGGAGGGAGGCTGAAGATGCTTCTCAGCTGGTGTGTCTGAATGATACAATGACACATTAGAATATGAGAGAGAGAGAGAGAGAGAGAGAGAGAGAGAGAGAGAGAAAGTGGATCTGGTTTTCCTCTCATCCCAGTTTTCCACTCAGTTCAGTGGGGATACTCCTGACTTACAACTTTGCAAATGAGAGGAGAATTAGGCTCATGGTTATACAACTCCTGGTCTCAAGGAGACTCGAATCACAGCCACTATCGCATGAGAAAGAAGGGGCACTACCTCTGAGCGCTGGAACTGGCAGCTCTGTCTGGATCTCAGCTCTCATGGCAGGGAGGCAGTTCATTTATCCCCCAGCAGCTCTGATTAGCTTTGACTGTGGTGCCGCGGCTATGTGCCCTCCTTGGTAATGGGGGCTTCAAGGAACGGATGTGCCCCATGGGTGTGGGGAGAAAGAGTCACCTTATGGGGTGGAAGTGATCTCCTGTTTGTCCTCTGCACGTCCCCTTGGTAGAAAGCCCCTGGAATATCTGGTACGCCCAGTCTCCACCCACGCCTACTGTCACACATCTCAGCGCTTCCCCCACCCTGTCCTTGCCACGGACACAAAATTTTATATGAAGCTGTAAAGTTTGCTGACAGCTCAGTTTGTCCGCATGGCCCTCAAGTTGATCCTGGTGTGATATATGGCACTAACTCTCAGAAGTGTGGACAGCCTCAGCACAAATCAAGAAAGAAAGAAAAGGAGACACAGACAGACAGAAATATTATAACCGCACAGGACAGATAGCATGAGGGGTTAAGAGAAGTTTCACTGCCGGGGAAAATCTCTCTTTGGATATTCACTATTAACTCAGCAGCAGGAAAGTAGACAGGTAAGGAAGGAGCCCCTGCTGATGTCTGCATGCACCTCAAATTTTCTCTCTCTTAGCAGTCGGAGCATTTCCAAAGGCTGGCACATCGGCGGGCACCCAGGTTTTTGTTCAGATTCATGCAGACATGGTCAAAAGTGCAGCTCAGGTATTGAAAATAAAAACCTTTTTGTGACTCCCCCCTTCCTGCCCACGAAGATCTGAACATATTTAACCAGCTTCAAACAGGCCCATCGGGGACATCAAATGCCATTCAAGCCTGCTCTCTCTTCTCCCTCCTCTGCAAACCAAATTGTTCTCTTTGCCCTTCGCTCCAGGCTGGAGGAGCAAAAAGGCAATATCTAGGAGGAGCAATATCCTTGACTGCTAGAAGAAAGAGGCTGGGAGTCAGGGTCAGGACTCCTGGGTTCTGTTCCCATCTTTGGGGGAGGAGTGTAACCTAGTGGTTAGGCAGGGGACTGGAAGTCAAGATTTATGGATTCTGTCTCCAGCTCTGATAGGGGAGTGTGGTCTAGTGGTTATTGCAGAAGGGACTAGGATCCAAGACTCCTGGGTTCAGTTACTGACTCGCACGGTGAGCTTGGGCAAAAAGCTTCATCTCTCCCCACCTCGCTTTCCACTTGAGTAAAATGCAGTTACAGATTCTAGCGCCGGCCTCCCCGCATGAGTTTTGAGGGTTAGTTAATGCATGTTTGTGAAGCCCCGGAGAGCCTCAGTTCAAAGTTTATAGATGCAAATCATTTGCTCTAATTGTATTAATAATAGGATGCAAGCTATAAACGCTCCACCTTGTTTGGTCTGGTGCAATGCCCATGATGCACAGACAGCTCAGGACACACAGCTGTACACGAGCTTATTGGGAAATGCCAAAGAAACGGGGGAAAAGGAATGGAAAGAAAGAGAGGAAGGAAAAAAATGAAGCCAGTGCTTGAAAACTCCCTTCTAGTTCTCACCATGCCGAGAGACCCCTCCCAACTTCAAAGCAACGGCGGATCACATGGGACCAGCCACCCAAGCAACTCAAAGTGCTTCCCAAACATTCATGAATTAGGGCCCAATCTCGAGCCAATAGACAGAGGCTGGCTGACATCAATAGGATGAATCCCTTAGTCCCCCCGGTAACACATCCAAGGGAAGCATTATCCCCGTTTTGCCCTTAGGTGCATTTGAACATTCTGAAACCAGGTAGACGGGCAATCTTACGCACTGGGACGTTAAATGACTCGTCCGTGGTCAGAGCAGAGGTAGAGCCAAGAGTAGAACCCACATTTCTTCCTGACGCCCAGGCCTGGGCTCTAACCACTAGCCTACATGCCCCTCCTGCACAACAGGGGCATTTGTGGAAGCGGATGAAGGCTGCTGGGAGTGCTGGGATGGGCTAGGGGGGAGGCGGCAGAGAGAACGTGGGAAGGTGCTGGGGGTTTGCTCTTGCATCCCTCTGGTGCTGACATGCTGCCTGTCTCCCCCACATGCAAGTCTCCTAACAGCAGAGGCTGGCTAAGCTGCAGGAGCAACAGCCGAGGCCCGGCTCTCAGGAATGCTGCTCCCCATATTTGTCTTCCTCTGAGTGTGGGTGTGTGCACGTGCATCCCAAGGCAATAGGAATCTAATTCTGTGGCAGGAGAATTTCTGAGTGGTGGAAGATTCAGTCCGTCAAAAGAAACTCGGGCTAAGGAGCTCACGTGTTCTCAACCTTGACGTATGAGTCATGGTGGGAGGACAGCAAAGCAGACAAGTCCCAGTATGGCAGACAGTCATGCTAGGAAGGTCTTTATCTCTCTGTAGCGCTGCTGTGTTTTGCCCTGTGGTCCTGCACCAGGCTCATCCCCATCCTCCTATTAACACACCTTAACACCACCACCACTTTGCAGACCTTTGCCATCTTCCACCCGAGGAGCTCAAAGCGCTTTACAAAACCCTAAGGAATTCAGCCTCACAGCTGCTCTGTGAGGTAGAGAAGTGTCTGTAGGGTAGGAGTCACTGCCCCAGCACAGACCAATAGGTCCTTTCATTCTGGGATCCTGTCTCTAACCAAGGATAGTCACACAGGGATACAGGATTTGTTACCTACAGCAAGCTACTGGCCCATCCAGACAGGTACCCACCAGGACTGGCTGGTTGTTAATGTTTCAAGGAAGGGTGAAAGCACCACCAAAGTACACACAGACAGTTGTGCAATGGACACCTCCACTGTGCTTTTGAAATGCTGCACAGCGGTTGGTTTATGAGCTGAAGTATGTGGATTAAGGGACCTTGTCCATTTTGTCCTTAGTGCTGGTATCATTTATTCGGATACATTGTGCCCGATAGCGTACACACACAGAATAAAAGATACTCCCTGCTCAGAGAATTTACAGTGGAACTGCAAAGATCTTATCCATGTAGGAACAG
Organism: Platysternon megacephalum; assembly: GCA_003942145.1. Classification (NCBI taxonomy): domain Eukaryota; kingdom Metazoa; phylum Chordata; order Testudines; family Platysternidae; genus Platysternon; species Platysternon megacephalum. The sequence continues at coordinate 6,271,069 of QXTE01000097.1, read as the reverse complement.
AGGAATAGGCAGAGTGGATCAGATCACAGGTCCATCCAGTCCAGTGTCCTCTCTCCGACTGTAGCCCACACCAGAAGCTTCAGAAGAAGGTGCAAGAAACCCCTAGGAGGTAAATGGGGGGTAATCTGCCCCCAAGAAGGTCTCATCCTAATTCTAATAGTTGAAATTGATTTAAACACTGAAGTTTGAGGTTTAATTTCCCTTTCAGTACTCTTTTTTTAGCATTGACTGTCATAACTCTGGATATTCTTGCTATATAAATATCCAATTCCCCTTTGAATCTTGCGAAATTGTTGGCCTTAGCGACCGCCGGTGACAATGAGTTCCACAGTCTAATTATGTGTTGCATAGAAAAAAAAAGTGTTTTCTTTTATCATTTTTGAATTTGCCACCTTTCAGTTTCATTGAATGTCCCCTTGTTCTCACCTTATAAGATGGGGAAATCGGAAACTCCCAATCTGCCTTATCTAGACCATTTACTTACGTGTCTAATCCAGTCTGGGGAGCTTTCTACTCTAGGTGCTGGGGATGGAAACAATCAAGTATCCTCTCCTTCCCTCCTGAATAGTACTGACCTTCCTGGGCTAGATACGGGCATGGGTTGTGCACTTTTGCTGCTGTGCAGAATGCTGTGTGTGTCGGCTGACTCTGTGCCATTCTGCCTGAGTCCACGCAAAGCTCCTACAGAACTCGGGCACTCCTCGCCCGTTCTAACGGCCTGAGGGCTTTTGACTCACCAGATCACTCAGAAGGAGGAGACAGAACAATTCCCCACTCCCATCCTTTAACATCTCTCTCCCCCACCCCCCACCCCCCACACACCCCCTGCTCCATCTCCTTTTCAAGAACAGATGGGGAAAGAAAAAGGCTTCTCTTGGGAAGCCCATGGCTGGCCATTTGCCACCCAGCTGTCTTCTCTGCCACAAGTGAGTCAGAACAGCACATGAAAATACTAGGGGTGGGCAAACGGGTTCAGAGCCAACATTAACACTTGCATTGCCAAGGGACTCATAATGCTTTATAGATATTAGTTAACTGAGCCATCATCCCACTACGAAGTGCACAGTATTACTCCCATAAATTCTTTGGGGGCAGGGATCACTTTTAATTTCTGTGTTTGTACAGCACCTAGCACTATGGGGTCCTGACCCCTGGTCCAGGACTGGGGTTCCTAGAGCTACCACAATACAAACAATGATACAGTTACACATGGGGAAACTGAGGCACCAAGCAGGGCAGTGACTTGCCCCAAGTCACGCAGAAGAGCTAGGAACAAAACCCAGGTTACCTGCCTCCCAGTGCAGTGTGTGGTCCCCTGGGTGGTGCTGCCACCCCTGCACATTAGTACCCAGTAGATCAGCCTGTGATAAGTCAAGGCGCTGGCAATTTACCACCTTGCTTCCCTCATTCAGCCGAACAGGGAGCGATGGCTGGTCCCTCGCCACTGCATTTGCAGCCGCTAGCGCTGCACTGAGTGTTGAACTCTCTCAATTATGAGCTGTGCCCCCTGAATAAATTCTGTTTCTGCTTTGTGCAATTGACACTAATGGCCCACGAATAAAGTAAAGCCGTTGCCCCCAACGTATGTGAAAGGGATGCATTTAACTAGGCGCAAGGGCTAGGGACTGCAGCGTTTAACTGCAATGATCACGCATTTGGAGGGAAGTGATGCACTTAAGTTATTACAGATGGGAAATTATCGCCGCAACTGGTGTTTTCTCTTAAGTAGAGCCATACAACTGGAATAGCAGGGGGTGCTGCGGGTCAGGGCTGACATGCATCAGCAGAGCTGTCTGGACCAGGGCTGGAGTAGTAGAGGGGGCTGTGAGTCAAGGCAAAAGGGCATTGGCAGAGCTGGGTGCTGCGGGTCAGGGCTGAGGTGCACTGGCACAGCTGTGGACAGGAAGTCAGGACTGAAAGAGGAAGGCCATGCTGCAGGCTGGCATGCGCCGGGGGCCTCAGCAAAGCTGCAAGAACGGAAAGCATGGGGATTGCTGAGGGGCATTGAAAGAACCACGTGAGAAACCCAGCCCTGGAATAGCAGGGGTGCTACAGATTGGGGATAAGAGGCACTGTCAGAGCTATGCAGGAGTTGAGGAGGGAGGCGACAGAGGTATGGGACGCTTACACATCATCTTCTTGCACTATGCCTGCCTCTCACCAGCATGGTCCGGCTATTATTAGTTGAATTAGTTGAGCCCATTGTGTTCGGTGCTGTACAAACATGCAGGCAAGCTGCCAGTCTCAGCTTTATTTACTAGATCCCTATCGTGCAGCTTGGGATGCAAATACATGATTAAGTAGATTAGATAGATAGATAGATAGATAGATAGATAGATAGATTGTATGGCGATAGATAGATAGGGTGTATGGCGATAGATAGATAGATAGATAGATAGATACTTTGAGAGGGAAAAGCCAATCTCCATAATAAACAATTAACCATCCCTCACCCAGCCCCCCTCACCCTCAGACCATCAAATTCAAGCCTGGGGAAAGGGCTGGATTCTGCAGGGGCCACAAGGGGGGCGTATTTTAGAGTCCAGCACCGCCCCACCCCTGAGAGCACTTGGCCCCCAAACCAGCAAACTCTGGTGTTGCTTTAGAAGCGTCCATTGCCCCACAGAATACAGAATCAAGTCCCAGAGCCGCCTTGGGTTGTAGCTGTGAAATCGCTGATGTTACAGGTGGAGACTTGCCTCCTGGTTGCAGACTGGAGTGGTCCATTCCAGTCTCCAGCGGGAACACCGGTTCCCAAATGGGAGTGGGAAGGGACCACACCAGCTCACCGCTGTAAGAGAGGAGTAAAGCCAGCAGAGCGAGCTCCACTAGGCACGTCCGCCTCCCCGCTTTGCTGACGCAGAGGGACTTTGCTTTATAATCTACCTGTTTAGGATTCATGAGCAGGAGATTCTCTCGGGGGGGGAAAACATTCCTCGTGGAGCGCTTTCAAGAGCCCCTTCGGTCGCATACACCCCGGGAGTTGCAAAAGCTCCGCATTTGAGTTACACGGATCCATTATCTCCTCACGCATGCAGCTGGAACCAGTCAGCACATGCAGCTGGAGAACACCAGCATGGAGAGTGCAAACAAAGGGGAGAATTAAAGGAATCATCAGAGCTCTTGTAATGCCAACCCGTGGCATCCAGGAGAGCAGAGAGACGCTGGCAGCTCAGACATGGCCAAGAGCTCAGGTAACGCATGGCCAGATGCCAAGGATTTGGCTTCGTCTCGGCCTACCCCATTGACTTCCTAGCCTCATGACACCCAGGGAGGCATTTCCCAGTGGATAATATTTATACTCTGTGTTCTCTGCCTGAATCCTCTCCCCTGTCCACTGGCAGAATAATAATGAGGATACTTTGCCCTTCTCTTCTGCCTTCCATCCAGGGATCAGTGAATTTCATCTCATCTATGCTCTGTTGTAATGTAGGAGAGTCTAATCTCTGTTTTATGCATGGGGAAACCGAGTCACACAGGGGGTCACAGTGTCTTAAAATCACAGAATCATAGAAATGTAGGGTTGGAAGGGAGCTCAAGGGGTCATTTAATCTACCCATGGCACTAAGGCTGGATTAAGTAAACCTTGCTCAAGGTCACACAGCCAGTCAGAGTCAGGAACAGAAGCCAGATTTCCTGCCTTGTGCTTTCGCTGCTAGGGCACGCATCCGCTCACGCTCTCCCTGATGTTTCAGAGGGAAGAGAGGACAGCGGAGCAGCAAGACAGAGGGAGAACAGAACTCCAGGCTAGAAGGGAAAGGAAGAGAGAACAATGGAACATCAAGGCAGAGGAGACAAGACTCCAGAACATCAGGGGGCATTCCCCGTCCAGGAGACTCAGATTGCTACCCCGTTGTCAGACCCTCCCCTATTAGAGAGCAGTGCTAACAAAGGATAAAGCAAGATGGGGAAGGGGGAAACTTTTGCTCTATGACATCCCCCTTTTCCTCCCCCTCGCCCCTTGGGGACATCATCCTTAAAATATATTTCATTTCACAGCTGCATTATGGTACCACAAAATCCTGCGAATCCAATTTAAGAACAGATTACCTCCTCACTTACTTCATTTGAAGCAATTACATGTTAATTTTCATTGAGACCAGCCTAATGCATACCAATCTGATGCTGCAATCTCATTTGAATACTTGAGGGAGCTCTAGAGGAGCTCTGGGCTCCAGAGGCTTGCATTTAAAGGGCCACTTCACATTTTACTTCCCCCCCCGTTGCTTATTTATGCTCTTTCCCCACCGTGGATTTCCCTCCCTCCCCCACCAGTGTTTCTAGCACCTGGCACCACTCATGAGACTCCAGATAGAAACGCTGATAAACTTTCACAGCAAATAGCCCCGAGCCAGATGCACAGCGCCTGATTCCCGGTTTCATCCCAGAGCTAGACGTGGGAAGGCAGCGTGGACTAGCGGATAGGGCACTGGACTGAGAGCCAGGAGACCGTGGTGCTATTCTTGGCTTGGCCACTGTGACCTCGGGCAAGTCAGTTCACAACCTTGTGCCTCTCTGGTTCCCATCTCACCTCTTGGCTGTTTAGATTGGACTGGCTCCCACTGTGTGCACAGCTGGGGGTTTCAATCTTCGTCTGCTGGGCGGGGCCTTTAGAGACGAGTATCAAGCAAATAATGACGAAGGTGGGCTTGTCAGAAAGTTCACTGGCTGATGACAGCATTGGGCAAAGCAACAAAAAAATGTGAGCTTACTCCAGCTAGAAAATGTTTTGAGCATTTAATCACTGACCGGAATGTGGAGAGGGTGACTGGATGGCACAGGGGATTAATAACCATCTTTAGGGACTTTCTTCACCAGGTCATCAACAGTGCCAGAAGTTGTCCCTAACTGATGGCTGTTGGGTGGCGTATGTCATGTGGGTAGATGGATCCTACTCTAGTTCCCAATGGACAAGTTTGCATGTCACAAATGCCAATACTGTGCATGGTGCCAGCTGGCAGTCTGAACAGAGCAGCCATGGACTGAATGGGACATGGAGGCTGGATGCTCTTCTTAGCCCTAGAGCTGGGCAAGTTTGAGTGACACTGATGGGACAGCGTGGGGGAAGCTTGCACTCACACCGACTATGCTACACTTATTTTAAGGACTTCAGCCTCTCTGGCTATCAGCCCAGCACCTTTCCCCAGTGCTAAATCCATTGCAAACGTCTTTTCTTCCCTTTAAATAAAGAAAATAAACTGTTGGCACCATTGTCCCTTATGCATCTGCATCATCCTGACACATGGCTGTCCCTGGCCATGCCTCTAACAAGAACAGCCCTGCCCACCTCTCTGACAGACAGTTACCTTATATTCCCTTATGTTCACTTAAAGCTTCCTACCCAGCCAAGCCCACTCTATCAACTGGCATCTTGGACATGGAGCTTTCGGTAATTAACGCCGCTCAGAGACTGTGGAATCAGCTCCTGGTTGAGAGCTGAAAAAATGCCATGTCTGTCTCGGTTTACACGTTTCAGTGATGGGAATTCATGTTGGAGGCTGTGCTTTGATTAGATGTTTATGGTTGCAAAGGGCCCTGGGACTCTTGTGCAGACACTATATATGTGTTCATTGCATTGTACTGGCATTGAGCAGAGATGATGCAGAGTCAGACAGAGCAAGGGGATGAGATAGATTCAACGTGGGAAAGTCAGGGAAGAGTCTTTCATGCGACACCAAATCCAAACTCACCAGAAGGCCCCAGAGCTCACCTATAATGTCCTCCACAGAGCATCCTCTTCACGTAGCCAACCAAGAATAGTACAAGTGACTGGGATGTTCTGACTGCTGGATCTCAGGGAGCCAGAAGGAGGGACATTTCTGTAGAGGATCCCCTGGCTTTGGGATTCCCATTGGCTCCCAAACACCTCCTCTTCTAAATCCAGCAGGGACTGTCTGTGTGTCCTCTGTACGGCGCCTAGCAGGTTGCCATTGATTTTAAGGTGCTCAGATACCGTGGCAATGGGCAGCAGAATAAACACAGTTCCATTCCCCAAGCTAAATACCAGAGACGCTGACACCCCGGAAGCATGTTTGGAAGGGACTGGAACAGATCAACTGACTGGCTTCATCAGAGAGAGACCCACACGACCCTGCAACAAAGCTGGACGGTGTTTAATTCAGGAGCGTGAGAAGGGGTCTCCAGGGATCAGAGAATACTGCAGGAAGGGCTGGTTGAGGCCAGGGGTTGAGATCTGCTGAAGTCACCGGGAGAAGGTCGGGCTTAGTCTGAAATGACTCAACAAATCACCATCCACTTTGCTGCCCTAGAGTTCAGGTTATGCCTTTCACGGGGTGACAGACGTGGGGGGCTGGGCATCACTGACTGGTAGCTGACGGGTGTGACCCACCTCGTCGCAGAGAAGGTTTGATCTGCAGAGCTTGGATACAGATTCTAACCTCTCGGAAGCTTCGGTGTCTGGTTTGGCCTGTTATAAAGAAAGGGGGTGGTTGTAAACTCCCCCAAAAGCTCAGGAGCATAAGAGCTGGGTGGGGTAGTTAGGGGCTCATCACTGTCAAGCACAGATGCGTCTCAAGGATATTCTGCCTGCAGTTGAGAATTCTGGCTGATTCGGACCACGCATGAAAGTTTCAGATGAACTCAGGGAGGTGTATTACATTGTCATTCACATCTTCCTTTATTTCAATTCATAAAATACAATGTTGTTTGCTCGATTCAACTGCCTTTGCCTCTGGGAAGCCAGTCTAAATGCAGACCAGGTGTTAACCTGAGCTACAGCATCGCCTCCGACGGATGAAGCTCTTTACGGACAGCATAGCCACAATTGACCATTGGCTAATGCACAGTGTCGGTTAATTATACCCCAGGGTGCTGGTGAGATTGCATTGCCCATGGACCAGTTACTAGGTGCAGCTCCTTTCAAACAGCTGCGATGAACCTCGTCACAGCTGCAGTGCTCGCCAAGTGGCAATGCAGTCCCCCGGCTCCCCACATTCACTCTCACACTCATGTCCCCACTCCAGTGCTTGAGGTGTCAAGCCTTGGAGTACAGGCGTCTAACAGAGTGGATGTGGTATTGCAACAATATCCTGCACCGGCGCTCGGAAAGGGTGAGCCAACTCTTTGCCAGCACGTGGGTGGATTTGGGCAGACTCAAACAGACGGGTCCTTGGCCCCATGGAGTACTGACGGAAACCGTGATTCAGGGAATGAAGCCGTTACCTGGGTAACAGGGTACTGTAACAAATCTGTGGCCCCAGTACCTCCCCAAATGCCAGGGTGCCGGGGGAACAGAACTCAGATCTTCCTGTTCAGAAAAGGCCAGCCCCTGGGCTCCACCCCAGACTAAGGGTAATGCATCTGGGCAACTGGCTGGAAGAGTCACACAGCGACCTCACTAGCTCCTGAGGTTCAGAGGGGATACATGCATACACAGAGTAACTAAAGCCCCCGTGCATCCTTGGGGGTTCCCCAATGCACGTAGAGTCTCTGGGAGGTTTTACACAAGAGTAAAAACACACACAGGATCTGCCCATCCTGGCTGTCATCCATGCATCTGTCTTGCCGCATCTCCTGCTTTCTCCTCACTGAGTGCAGCACACAACTGCTTCTCAAATAGCTGTGTCCTTTCAGTGCCATGAGGGGAAAGGGTATATACAGTGCCTTTCCCTTGCCTGCTGCCTTCCTGCCGTCAGCCTCCATAGCTCAATAATACACCCATCTGTATCCTTTCTTCTTCCTCTAAGGGCTGCTCCATCACAGTGCTCCAAAACAGCCACTGCATCAGCTTGCTAGTGCAAAATGGCACATGACTGTGACACCAAAGATGCCCGAGACAGTGACTGAGCTGAAACAGGGATGGATGGGGGATATGGGAGAGCAGAGATTAGCAGCCAAAGAGCCATCAATCAAGGCCATTTCCGCATCGGTGAGTGTCATAGTGCCATTCCAGTGTCACCAAATTTACCCTATTCCCTGGCTACCTTTCCTTAATTAATGATCGAACCCAAGCTTCCAGTAAGGGTGGCTCAGTGGTTAGGACGCTAGCCTAGGACTCAGGAGATCCAGATTCAACTCTCCCCTCCACTATAGACTGTGGGACACCTTAGGTAAGTCACTTAGTCTCTCCGGGCCTTGGTCCCCCATCTGTGCAATGGAGATAACAGCACTGCCCTACTTCCCAGGGTGCGTGAGGATTAAAGAGTGCAAGGCGCCCAGATACAATGGTAATGAGGGCCATGCAGTTACCTAATATTCTTCTCATGTCCTTCCACCAAAATCATAGGTTTTGTCCCCAGTGTTGGGCACATGATATGTCCCAGTCTGTAGACCTGGCAAGATCTTCCATGATTCCTCTGCGAGCCGGCAGACTAACGGCGGTGCCACGGTTTGTGTTTCACCGCAATCACGTGCAATCTGGGTTGTTGGAATAGCCCCACTTCCGCATATTGACGTTTGACTGCCAACTCTTGTTTGGAGGCGATCTAGACATCTCCCGGTCGAGCAACCCGTTTCTGCACCTGCAGGAAGGCGTTCAGCAATGTCAACGTTCACTTTGATGTCCCCGTTGAGTATTTTGAGCCATGAGCGCCACATTTCCAGGAGTGTAGCTGCTGGGGATTTTTTAAGTGGCTCCGTTGCTGCTAGGAAGCTTTTCCGCAATTTCAAGTGGCTCGCTGCCGCCAAGTGGCCAGGCAACGGAAGTCTGGTATCTCGGACGTGTCACGATCGTTCAGTTTTGCTTGGGGCCACTCTCCTGATTTCTGGTGGGGCGATTCCGGCTCCAGGCTGTTGACGTTTGTTGGTTTTAGACAACCTGTGATGTAGCGGCAGCTGTCGGACAGGGTCCCGCTTCTTTGCATGGGCCAATCTTTCCCACGCCGGACACGCGTATTCAGCCTTCGAATAGCAATGGCCAAGTGAGGTGGCTCTTCACGTTACTGGGTCCGTTCCCAGTTTTGAAGGTGCAGGCTGTTCTGGGCACTTACTTCGCCTTTTGTCTTCTCTGGTTGTGCCTTGAAGGAGGGAGCGCGGTCTAGTCACTCCAAGGGAGATGAGGTAATTACCTAAGGTAAGCCGATATACCAGGGGTTCTCAAACGTCATTGCACCGTGACCCCCTTATGACCACAAACATTACTACATGATCTCACAAAGGGGGAACCAAGGCCTGAGCCCACCCAAGTCCCGCTGCCTGGGCCGGGGGGCGCAAAGCCAAAGCCCAAGGGCTTCAGCCCCAAGTGGGGCGCTTGTAACCTGAGCCCTGCTGCCCAAGGCTGAAGCCTTTGGTCTTCGGCTTCAGCCCCAGGCGGTGGGGCTCGGGCTTCAGCTTCAGTCCTGGGTCCCAGCATGTCTAACGCCAGCCCTGGCGACCCCATTAAAACAGGGTCGCGAGCCACTGTGGGGTCCTGACCCCCAGTTTGAGAACCACAGAGATATATCCTACTGGAGAACATGGTGTTCTCTAGCTCCCCCTAGGGGTAGATCATAACAGTAGATTAGCTAGGGCTAGGAAATCACACACATTTCAAGCTAAAATGACAGACTTTTCCCATATCAATACATTTTCAAAGTGACATGAGAGGATTTGGATGCCTGGTTCCCATTTAATCAACTCAGCCCCTGCACAAGGCTTTGAAAATGTATCCTTTATAGTTTAGATTTTGATGTCCCATCTGTAAGAATATACAGTGGTGTGTTTTATTTTTCTCTCTCTCCCTCTTCTTTTTAACAAAAGATGTCACATTTAGAACTTTTTTATTTTAATAAGTAAAGGATGTCAGTTACTACACTGTAGCACATGGGAGGAAAAAAAATACAGCCTTCAAAGGTGCCTGGATTTAATTTTTTATCACAGGAACAGACAGAGAAATTTGTTGATGATCAAATACATTCAAACACATTAAAAGAAGAGACCCACCAGTGATAGGAAACCAGTTAAGGAATTACATGAAAGAGGCAGAACATGCCCGAGAAACATATAAGATGCCATAACTGAGTGGAAAGCCAAACTGATCGGACCCAAGCTGTCAGAGCAGCTGAGACTCACTCATCGTGCTATTTACTATAGATAAAAAGGAGACAGTCAGATGTAATGGGAGCCTGATTTGCAGAGGTTCTGAGTAAGCACAGCTCCGACGGCAGTGAGTGGGAGCTCAGCACTGCTGAAATATCCTTTTTTCTGTCTCCTGAGTTCCTGCATGTTTTAACTCCATGCACCCTAAATGAGCATGCACAGTCACTTCACGCGCAGTGTTGCTTTGAAATATGACAGTGAGGACGTTGTATGTTTTTTTCTCTGCCTTGACAATTTCTAGCTCAAATGTGCTCAGATGACAAATCCAAAGAGGGTTTCTGTTTAGTTTTTAATCCACTGGCAGCACTTCACAACTCAAGCTAGGATCTGAAAACCAAGCTGGGTCCTCTTTGCATGGCCAGTTGTAATAGATTCTGGCACAGGGAATTCACACACCCTTGGGGTGGGGAGATGCATTTGCGAGAAGCTGGAAAAGATATTCTGGCATGGTCTATTATCACCCTTTCGACTCTATAGTACAGACATCAGCAAAAAACTGCTTTGTCCATATGGTCGATAGTAGTCCCAACAATGAGCAAAGCAAGGAAACAAACGTAAGTAAATAATAATTAGTGCTGAGATAGCACTGTTCATCTCAGGATCCCAAAGTGCATCACAAAGGTGGGTCAGTATTATTTCTCCATTGTACAGGTGGGGAAACTGAGGCATGGAGCAGTGCATGATTTAGCCAACGTCGCATGGGGTAAAGTACCTGCCAGCTCATGCTGAAATCTGCCAGCTCATGCTGAAATGTATTCTACTGCAAGGGCAGTTCCATTGAAATCAATGGGAGAAATGGAGGAGTAAAGTGCTACTCGGTGAGAGTAAAGGGAATCAAACTCTGTACCACAGAGAGTCACTCAGAGAGTCAAGAACAGAACAAAGATCTCCCAACTCCCAGTCTGATTCTCTATTCCTTTAACCTGTCCCAAATGAATGAGGATGCAGAAGGCATGGGGCTCTGAGTGTGAATTCAGATGACTACTTAAGGTTGGAGAGGAAAAAAACAATCATTGACACCCTCCCACACCTGCTATTTTCTCAAGACTGTTTCTGAAAAAGCCAGTAAGAGATCAGATCCTGTTGTTCCCCAAACTGTGACCCAACCGGATTATCCCTGGAACCTTTGAAATAGGAAAACAGAGCCGCTGTTTGTTTCCATGCAGAGTCAGTGGTAAGCAAAACCCAAGGGTTGCATTCGATTAGCAGCCCCCTCCTCTGAAGGCACGGAAACTGTGATCGTTTAATATGCAGACGCCGTGTTGGAGCGAACGGGTCCCCAAATCCCAGTATATGTTTTATTAGGGCAGCGCAGACGTTCGGGCCCAAGTCTTGCTCCTTCGGGATCTATTGGAGAGATATTACTCGCCTTCCTCTCTCTCTCGAATGGAATAGCTCCACTGGAAGCATGCACTCAGCTTTGGATTTGGCCCGGCGTTGTCCTGTCCGTACATCCCGATGGGGCAGGTGCTCAGCAGCCTCGTTAACAACACAGGCCAAGCCGTACCATCCATTCCAGTTCAAGGGCTCGGGGAGCCACCGCTGTTTTCTGGATCTTCCCTAGTGAATCTGGGGTTGAGGAAAGGTGCATGTGGCTGGTGGGGCTGGACGGACACCCACCTTATAGGCACAGCATACAGGCGGCAGAAATGCAAGCGTCTCTCAGTGACCTGCCAGTCTTCCTCAGCCCTATCCCGGAGGGTGCACTTCCACAGGGGAAAGGAAAGTCCTACCTTCATTGCTCAGTCAATCCTTGATTGCTCTTCTAAAGCTGCCAGGACAGCAGCCAATTAGGACCCATCATGGCATTCAATGTGTGACGGGGACATGTATCTAGTGTACGTTTCAAGTGCCTATTACTAACGTTATAAAGTACTCTATAAGAAATGCCTCTAAGGACTATCTAAAGCTCCGAGTTGCACACAACGGAAAAGGGAAACGAAATAAAATAGAAAGAGCTAGAGTTGCACATAATTAAAGGAAAGAGACAAGGCGGACAGATATTGGGCCAAATTCAGCCCCGGCGTAAGTGGGTGCAACGTCACTGGAGCAACCCTGCTTCTATCCATTGCAAGCATGTTGAAGTCAACCGAGCCACATCCACCTGCAACAGGTCTGAACATGACCCATAAGATACACTTATGGTCCAAAGAGCAACGGTCCCGCCGCATCATGTGCATCGTACTGTCAGCTCTGCTCACTTTACCGGCCAAGGCAGTTTTATTTTGAATCCTGGCAGAGTCAACACAGAGTCTGAGCTAGATTCCGTTCTGCCCTGTGCATCGTCAGCAAGCCCGTCAGTAACAAGTATGAATCACCTCTCACCACGTGAAAGAGAGAAAGAGAACCGAGCAGCGTATTCGCCCCTCAGGTAGGGTCTGTGATGCAGGCAGCTAGGAGATGAACATCTTGGATGGTTTAGACACAGCAAATCCTGCATCTTGGCAGGGGATTAGACTAGATCAGGGGTTCTCAACCTTTTTCTCTCTGAGGCCCCACCCCATGCTATAAAAACTCCATGGTCCAGCTGTGCCACAATTGTTTTTCTGCATATCCAGTAGATTAAAAACCAGGGCCAGTGTTAGAGGGTAGCAAGCAGGGCTATTGTCCAGGGCCCCACGCCACAAGGGGCCCCACGAAGCTAAGTTCCCTGGGCTTCGTCTTCAGTCCTGGGCGGTGGGGCTTGGGCTTTGGCTTTCTACCCTGGGCTCCACTAATCTAATGCCAGCCCTGCCCTATGGTTTATTTTAGCAGACCCCCTGCAGGGCCCCAGACCCCTGGTTGAGAACCACAGGACAGGATGACATTTGTGGTCCCTTCTAACCCTATGGTTCTATCATTCAATGACCTTCTGACTAGAGGGAGCAACAGAACATTTTTCCATGGGAAAATGCCGCTTTATTGAAACCAAAACTCTCCGTGGGAATGTGCTGATTTCGATAAACTTATGTTTAGAAAAAAAAAATCCATCGAAATGGAACAGTTCAGCACTACTGGAATGGGACCGTCCCGTTTTCCATTTTGAAATTAATTTACATTTCAGCTTTTTTTATTTTCCATTGTAAATGGGACTATAACATAAAATTCACAAGCAAAAAGCAAAATGAAACCTTTCCATTGACCTGAAATGATTATTTTTTCGATCATTCGGTGTGAAATTTCAAAATTCGTGGCTTTTGTTTCAATGCAGAACGAAAACAAATGTGGAGGTTGTGGAACTTCTGCGAAATGGACATTCTGGTTCCTGCTCAGTTCTGCTTCTGACTAGTAAACAGAGCAAATGTGATCTGGGAGCCATGACGAGAGAGCAGGGCCTGAAGCAACATTCACTGGATGGAAGGACTCCCGTTGACTTTAATGGGCATCAGACCAAACCCGTGAACACCGGCGAAGGCAATGCCATTTGCACAGACGCTTCTCTGCCTATAGCTGTACTTCAGTGAGCCTCAGGAGAAATGTTGTCAGCAGACCTATGACCCGCCCCATCCCCCATCTGAACTATTCATGTTTCTATCCTTTTTTAAAATGTTTTTTACATTAAAAAGACAAAAAAGTGTAACGGGGAGAAAGAAAACAAGGGATGCTTTTATTTTATAGACCATGCTACTGCAGGAAACCGCTGAGGCAAGTAGCTTAGTAAGTTTCAAGAAAGGATTTGACATTTCTCTGAATAAAAATAGCATCTGGAGAGCTAGAATAACACCTGGTGGGAAACCTATAGATTTTAATCGATAATAATAACCTTTCTATAGAATGCTTAAACCCATCCATAGAATTCCACAACAGGCATCTCAACCTCCATTCAATTTTGTAGGTTTTCAGACTAATTTCTGTAGAACCCTATTGGTCTCGTCCTTATTACATTTGACTTGGATTTTTTTTTTTTCTCATGAGGGAAATTACAAAGGCTAGCAATTGTCTTGCTTCAAGGCATACACTGATCACCAGCTTGGGTTGGAATGACAATTACTTCCACTGTGTAACTGGGCGCATTATGGATGCTTTATGCATTCTTCTCAAGATTTCGACATTGACCACTGTCAGAGGAAGGAAAGCTGGGTCCACAGACCCTTGACTTCCACTGAATTCAAAGGGTTTTGGATCAAGTCCCTGGTACAGTAACTTGTGTTGCCCAGATATTATCCTTATAAAAATATACTCCCATTAATGATTGAAAACATTGAAATACGCAGCCTTCTGGACTATTGCATTAGAATAAATCGTAGGTATGGACATGTATCCGGTAGCAATGGGCCAACTGGTTCAGCTAAAATAAGAGCTACCCAACTTTGAACCAAAACCCAATTTTTCATTTTCCACCTGCATCAGCCCAGCACACATTTTACAGCTGAGCAGAAAGGATTAACCAGAGGCCAGGCCTTCAGACCAAACTCCCATTGGCTTCAGTGCCAGTCTGAATGACTAATGACTCAAAACGGGCATCAGGATTTGGCTCAGTAATGATTGTCATGGCAGCCTCTACACTTGACATCTCTGGCAAAGACCAGCAGCAGAAGTCTGGCAATATATCAGTCATGAAAGGCAGATCTCATGGTATTTTCAGCCCAAATAGAAGTCAAAAATACTGCAAACCCCAAGGAAAAGTCTCTTCTAGTCTTCTCCCACTCCCATCACTATGATAGCTGAGTTTTCCAGCCCAGTTCTGCAGACCAGTCTTGCATCAAGTCTTCATAGTTTAGGTCTCAATTCTGTTGCAAGGACACCGCTCATGGTAGGGAAGGAAGCCTACCAGCACCACACCAGTAGTATCCTAGGAAAAGAACGGTATCTCAGAGAACCTCAGTTCCCTTTCCGCTCTCCACTTGCTCCCAAGAAAGTGGCAATTTACTCCTGGTAATTCCATTCCACTGTAAATCACTACCCCGCACCCACACACCATGCGATCTCAGCTGTGCTGGCCACAGCAAGTAGCAAGTGCAGCTATAGCTGTGGGCGTTGCCCACCAACTCTCCACTAACACACCAGGGAAGGGGTACTCCCCACTTACTCCTGCACAAGTGCACCAGGGGAGGAGGTTCTCTCGCCCTCAAAATCCCCGACCCGGACATGTAGCTGAAATCATAATCTCATCCGTAGAAACTACGCAGGAGCTTTTGGGCCCTTACCCAAAGCAAACGCAAGCTCCAGACCTTCCGATGCTGCCCCATCTCTGGTGCCAGGGTGGATGGCCACACAGATGGACAGCTAGAGAAATAAAAGGCATCACCACTGCCAACTATGCCCTGAGAGTTGACTAACCTGGGCACCTTCTGCTAGGTACTTTTGTTTACTAATCTGTTGCGCTCTGCAGCTCCGTCAGCGCAGCCAAGCTGTCCTGCCATGCCGCAATGTCTAATTACTGCCAACGTGGAGCTTGACCCTCTTTATCCAGATGGCACAAATCTCAAAAGCACTGAGGCTCCTGCAGATTTCCAGGAAAATGCCCAGCAGTCTCATTACATCCTTCACCCACACCAGCAAAATCCCCACCTCCTCTGAAAGACAAACAACAAACGCAAAAGAAAGAGCAGGGCACGGGGGAGGGAACTTTGTCTGTTGTGAGTTGAGTTTCTGATTTACTGGAATATGAATGTGTTTATTTATAAATCAAAATTCAAACTAATTATTAGCTGGAGGCTTTCAAGTAAAAATGTAGGTCATGCAATGTTATGTGGGATAATAGCAATTGTTTCAGCTTCAGGAAGTGCATAAGTAATGGAAACTCTCTACTGCCCTGGCTTAGTTAAACAAAACAGCCATTCACCCACCATGCAGTTTGACTATGCAGGCATCCACAGTCCGGATTCCACCAAAGAGCTTTGCACCAACAGCACGGTTAACATCAGGTCATTCACGGGAATGGAGAAATGGCTAAGGCCAGTGGCCCATTTAGTTCAGTGTGTTGTCGCCATCAATGTCAAGATGGGAAAGGGATGTGACTTGCTAAAGGTTGCACAGGAAGTCTTTGGCAGAAAGAAATCAAGCCCACCTTCCTCCCCCGGATCCTTTGTCCTCCGTCTTTGCACATCCACCCTCCCTTCTTGTCACCTGATGATATGGAACTAGGACAGAGTGGGCTTCTGATGACAGCTCCACCCCCTTCAGATGTCAAGAGCAATAGGGTTTGCTCACAGTACTGGGGGGCTGGACAATGCCCCATAAAGTAATGGGATTGGTTTGGTTTTTCTTTGGCTTGGCAGTTATAAAACTGGGTTCTCTTTTTGTGTCAGCACAAGCATGCTATGGGTATGGCTTAATCAAAGAATATCATCCAGGCATGAACAGAGACATTAGAGAGACTTCTCCCCAGGAGGCCGGAGCCTGGACCACAGGTTACAGGCTTTTCCTGCAAAATAGGGGTAAGTGGGAAGTCTAATCCAGCACTCTCTTTCCTCCAACAGAGCTGATTAACGGTGCACACAAAAGAAAAAGATCATTGAAAACATGCTCCCATTTTTAAGAGAAGTGGCTTCAATTGATCGAGGTTTATTGGCACAAGCATTGACGGATAGAGTCAAAACTTGTGGGAACCGAAAGGTAAATTGGTACGCCAGAGAATATCTGCTGCCAAAAAGGCTCAGGCACTCATCCAGTCAGGGAGCAGAAACAACACTGTGTACGTTTATCCATCCAATCGCAAGCAAGTGATGCAGCTCGCATAGAAAATCTATCCTACTTGCAGCGAGCCATTTGCCATCAAACCATGGGCTCAGACAAAAATGTTGCAGAGAAAAAAAATTTTTTTGAATAATTTCACACAGTGAACAAATCTGAGCAAACTGCTTGTGAATATTCTGCACATGGAAAAAAGGGGCTAAAAATAGGTTGGTTACTGTGGGCCAGATTCTCAGCTAGTGTAAGTTCATTGATTTCACTGCAGCTCTGCTGATTCATAGCAGCGGAGAATTCACTATTTTGACTTGCAGATTATTTGCTTTTCCTGCAAAATACCGGATTCCCTGCCCGTCTAGGAGCCCCATGTCTCCTGAGGAAGCTCATGCCACGAACATCAAAATAAACCCTCCACCTCTAATCTCACTAACACCCATTTCTCCGCTGCTAATGCTGGACTTCCTGCCATTAATCCGTAAGTATATCCTTATATAAGAATGACAGTATCTGAATCCCCTTACAAACCTGAATCATAAACACCGACTGCCTCTGCTTTCTTAATTCTGTGTGCCATACAAGCCCTGACACTAATCCCGTATCCTCAGCCCTATAGCTCCAGCTCAAATGTCAACCCTATCACCCCACTCTCACCTTGAAATTAAAGTGCCTGCATCCTGAAAACTAAACCTTGTGGGTGAATCAAGCAGCAATGGCTGCCTTTTCAGCAATGCATATCAGGCCGGGGTGAAATTTACCCCTCTGCTGGGCACCAGTATAAGGCTTATGAATCACACATGCTAGTGGGGTGTGGGTCATTGTCCTCCTCTAATGGCAGATCTTCTATTTAGGGCACAGGACTAGCACTCAAAAGATCTGCATTCAATTCCCACCCCTAGCACAGTCTCTCTATGTGACCCATATCTAGGGTGACCAGATGAGGGGAAGAAAATATCGGGACACATGGGGGGCCCGCCGGCTAAGCAAAAAAAAAAAAATTGAGTCCTGCCCCGGCTGAGCGCAAAAAAACCAAACAAACACAGTGCTGCCGGCGGATATCAGGACAAAATGCGTCCCGACCAAGGATCGGTCGGGACGCGGGACAGACACCGAAATATCGGGACGTCTGGTCACCCTACCTATATCTCTTGGTAACTCAGTTCCCCATCTCTAAAATGGGGACAATTCTCCTTCCTTGTCTATTTAGACTGTAAGCTCTTCAGTGTCTTACTGTGTGTATGTACAGAACCCAGCACAGGGCAGGGTTCTGATCTTGAGTGGGCCTCTGAGGGCTAAAATCACACACATTATAAAAAGCTCACACAGCAGAAGGCCACGCTTTTGGCTCTGAAAAATCCTGCTTTCAAGCCTGGCCATTGGCCCATACAGGTTTTGAAGATTTAAGAGGTGCACAGGCTTGTGCTTGGCTCTCTTTTTCACCCCAAATGCATCCCCTCAAATCCTACTGTGGTGCATGCAAACCAGGATTTGTTCATGCACAATGGACACTCGTGCACTTAAATGTTTGTGTGTGCAAATGGATGGTTGCTGGTGGAGCCCCATTGCGTTCTCCTTTGAGAAACGGAGCCCCATCCACGTAAGCCCAAGCAGGGACTGGCAGATGCATTCCAAATAGAGCCGAGTCTTTACTCAGAACTCAAACTGAATGAGTTTCTGAATGAAAGTTCACTTAACATCTTGTCCCTTCATTGCTGCAGTGGCCTCTGCCCTCCACTCTTTCAGTTGTGGCTGGATGCCTAAGAGTTATCTATGTATCACAGCACAAGCCGCTCGTGCCACCATGGCTCTCCCAAACCCCTTCTCTCCCCCCACCCTATACCCCTTGCTGCACAACTTGGCCCAGCAACACCCCAGGGGCATTGGCAGAGTAAAGCAAGTTAACAGCATGGGAAGTGCAAGCGATGAATAGAAACCTGGCTAGATTGTCAGGCTCAATGGGTAGTGATCAACGGCTCGATGTCTAGTTGGCAGCCGGTATCAAGCGGAGTGCCCCAGGGGTTGGACCTGGGGCCGGTTTTGTTCACCATCTTTATTAATGATCTGGATGATGGGATGGATTGCACCCTCAGCAAGTTTGCAGATGACGCTAAGCTGGGGGGAGACGTAGATACGCTGGAGGGTAGGCATAGGGTCCAGAGTGACCTAGACAAATTGGAGGATTGGGCCAAAAGAAATCTGAGGAGGTTCAACAAGGACAAGTGCAGAGTCCTGCACTTAGGACGGAAGAATCCCATGCACCGTTACAGGCTGGGGACCGACTGGCTAAGCAGCAGTTCTGCAGAAAGGGACCTGGGGATTACAGTGGATGGGAAGCTGGATATGAGTCAGCAGTGTGCCCTTGTTGCCAAGAAGGCCAATGGCATATTGGGCTGCATTAGTAGGAGCATTGCCAGGAGATTGAGGGAAGTGATTATTCCCCTCTATTCAGGCCACACCTGGAGTATTATGTCCAGTTTTGGTCCTCCCACTACAGAAGGGATGTGGACAAATTGGAGAGAGTCCAGCGGAGGGCAATGAAAATGATTAGGGGGCTGGGGCACATGACTTACGAGGAGAGGCTGAGGGAACTCGGGTTATTTAGTCTACAGAAGAGAAGAGTGAAGGGGGATTTGATAGCAGTCTTCAACTACCTGAAGGGGGGTTCCAAAGAGGATGGAGCTCGGCTGTTCTCAATGGTGGCAGATGACAGAACAAGGAGCAATGGTCTCAAGTTGCAGTGGGGGGGTCCTAGGTTGGGTATTAGGAAACACTATTTCACTAGGAGGGTGGTGAAGCACTGGAATGGGTTACCTAGGGAGGTGGTGGAATCTCCATCCTTAGAGGTTTTTAAGGCCCGACTTGACAAAGCCCTGGCTAGGATGATTTAATTGGGGTTGGTCCTGCTTTGAGCAAGGGATTGGACTAGATGAGCTCCTGAGGTCTCTTCCAACCCTAATATTCTATGATTCTATGACCTGAGCAACTCCATTGGCTCACCTAGCTGTGCCACACTTAGGTTTTCCCAAGAAGAATAATTCTTTACGTTAGCAAGGCTGAGACTTCCAAAAGGATCTAATGGACCCAACTCCCATGGACTGAAACTTAATGTGAATTGGGAGTCTGATGCCCTTAGGCTCCTTTGACTATCCCAGCCTCAACACTGACAAATGGCCTTTGTCCGCAATATTATTGACGTGTGTTTGTGTCAGGAGTTTGGAGCCTAAGGGATGTTGTGGTCATTCAGCTAAAGGAGCCCTGGGACAGAAGCCGAGCAACATTTCAGAAAGAAGCATTTTTAAATAGAGCTGGGCAGGAATTTTTCAGCAAAACATTTTGGGTTTTTTTTTCCAACAGAAAATGGTGATTAAGTGAAACCGAAACTTTTCATGGAAACGTGTCAGTTTCAGCTCAGCTTTCACTGGGAGGGTTTCTTGGATCGAAGATGGAATTTCTGATCCAATCCAGCAAGAGACACCCCACCTCTGAACACCTGCGCTGTAACAAATCCAACTTCAGAGCAGGGACTTCAACCTCTCCTGTCCCCAGTGACTGCCCTAGTCACTGGGCTATTGACTACTCTGGGAAGGAATCTCTGGTTTTTCACAAAAAAAGTTGGAAAGAGCTAGTTTTTGTTCTGATGCAGAATGAAAATATAAGTCAAAACCTCTTTTTTTGGAGAAAATAGAATTCTTGTTTTCTGGCCAGCCATATTTTTCGTAGAATCATAGGACTGGAAGAGACCTCGAGAGGTCATTTAGTCCAGTCCCCTGCACTCGTGTCAGGACTAAGTATTATCTAGACCATCCCTGACATGTGTTTGTCTTAAAAATCTCCAACGATGGAGATCCAACAACCTCCCTAGGCAATTTATTCCAGTGCTTAACCACCCTGACAGGACGTTTTTCCTAATGTCCAGCCTAAACTTCCCTTGCTGCAATTTAAGCCCATTGCTTCTTGTATTATCCTCAGAGGTTAAGGGGACATTTTTTTCTCCCTCCTCCTTGTAACCTTTTATGTACTTGAAAACTGTTATCATGTCCCCTCTCAGTCTTCTCTTCTCCAGACTAAACAAAGCCATTTTTTTTCAAACTTCCCTCATAGGTCATGTTTTAATTTAAATGTCTCCTCTGCCAAAGTCGGTGAATACTTTACCCAAACAACATGGGAAGTTCCCTTGTTCTCCGCAAATAGGGTGTTTAATGTGGAGACCCAATTCAGTCTTGAAAGTGTGAAGCAGGGGGGCTTCACTCCTGCTCTACACACAAACCTCAACTACGGAGTGCCTCCATAATCATTATCCACAGCGTGTTCAAAGTTAGCATGCGGCAGCTGCAAGCCAGCAATGAACTGGAGACAAGAAATACCACCATCGCGGCAAAGGGAAATTGGCCTGCGCCAAGAATAATCCACACACAGGCTCCAAACCTTATTCCAAGCCACTGTAGACCCCACAGACTTGCAGAGGGCCAGCGCCAAGCTGGTGATGGGAAGATGCCAACGCGCATCATCCTGTCAAAACTGTCAGCTGCAGGAGCCGAATCTGCCATGGAGTGGCGGAAGGTGCAGCTTTCGCGTCTGTGCATCTGGGGGTCACCTAGTGAAGCATCTGCTGCTGATGTGCCACAAAAGGAATAATGAGATGAAACAAACGCTGACACTGGTGCTTTGCTCTATTCTTCTGTGCAGCCAATTTGCATTGTATATGCCACCGCCTCCCTGGAGCCAACAGGAACAGAGGGCCTTTGCAGTCCAAATTGGCTCCGTTGTGCACAGAAGAAATGAGAAGCCTGCACTTTACTTTAATGCATCAACATGTGGTACATAATAAGCCCAAGCACCTGTAACTGTGCTACAGAGCCTTGCTGCCAGAAACTGTATGAGAAGAGCCTATCGCCACATGGAATGAAATTCAGGAGTATGAGTAGGTTTTTCTTCCCCTTACAAAGAAGCCCCTGCCCTTACGTGCGATCACTGCTGAAATGACAGCACTTAGAAGGGATGGACAAGGTTGATCTAGGAAGAGTCTGCTTCTGGCGATGGGCAAATGGTCTGAGCTTCCTATCTGGAAGTCGCTGCTCACAGGAATTAGTGGAGGCAGTGTTGCCTGGTGGGTAGATCACTGGACTGGGATTTCAGAGACCTGGGTACTAATTCCTGGTTCTTTTGGGCGACCTTGGGCAAAGCACTTCATCCCTCTGTGCTTCATTAACCCCATCTATAAAGTGGGGATAATGATACAATAAATTCCTTGTAAAGTGCGTTGAGATCCACTGATAAAAAGCACGAGGTATTATTATTACTCACATGAGTGAGGTTTGCAGGATCACACCTTTGAGTTCTAAACTGAGTCCTGATACCGGTTCTCTTCGGAAAGTCACTATCTCAAGCCAAGGCACCACACCTCTTTGCCTCAGTTTCCCCATCTGCAAAGCAGATGGGATAATACTTACCTATCTCACAGGATGTTGTGAGGGTTCGTTAATTAATTCATGTTTGCTGGAGAAATCTGGCTGTTCTTCTTATAACATAGTAATCCTTGCAGAGGATTAATTTAGAGAGAAACTCACTTTAGAGCAGAGATGGGTCCATACCAAAAAAACCCTGTTGGTCAGATTTTTACCCTACAAAGGTTGGTCATTGGTGGGGAGAAGGAGTTCTGATTAGTGGTTTTGATCCATAGAACCATAGAAAGTTAGGGACCTCAAGACGTCATCTAGTCCAGTGGTTCTCAAAGCTGGTCCGCCGCTTGTTCAGGGAAAGCCCCTGGCGGGCCGGGCCGGGCTGTGTACCTGTCGCGTCCGCAGGTTTGGCCGATCGCGGCTCCCATTGGCCGCGGTTCGCCGCTCCAGACCAATGGGGGCTGTGGGAAGCGGCGCGGGTCGAAGGCTGTGCTGGCCGCCCTTCCCGCAGCCCCTATTGGCCTGGAGCGGCGAACCGCGGCCAGTGGGAGCCGCGTTCGGCCGAACCTGCGGATGCAGCAGGTAAACAAACCGGCCCGGCCCGCCAGGGGCTTTCCCTGAACAAGTGGCGGACCGGCTTTGAGAACCACTGATCTAGTCCATTCCTCTGTGCTGAGACAGGACCAAATAAACCTAGACCATCCCTGACAGGTGTTTGTCCACCCCGTTCTTAAAAACCTCCAGTGATGGGATTCCACAACCTCTCTAGGTAGCCTGCTCCAGTGCTTAACTAACCTGAGAGTTGGAAAGTTTTCTCCTAATATCCAGCCTAAATCTCTGTTGCTGCAAACTCAGCTGATTACTTCTCGTCCTACCCTCGTTGGACATAGAGGAGAATTGATCCCTGTCCTCTATAACAGGCCTTCCCATATTTGAAGACTGATGTCCCCCCTCAGCCTTCTCTTCTCTAGACTATACGTGCCGAGTTATTTCAACCTTTCCTCATAGGTCATGCCCGTCATGTTTTACCAAACCTCTTTTTTTTTTGGCTCACCTCTGGACTCGCTCCAATTTGTTCATCTCATTATAGACATACGAAGCATCTGCAAAATTCTGATCCAGGTCTGGGATTCAGATTCCAAACTCTGGGGTGTTCAGACCTAGGACCACAGTGTGGGCCCCTCCCTAGCACAGGAAAACAAAACTAAACAAAAACACTGTGGCAGCAAATCTCAGAGCCCGCATCCACTGACTTGGGCTCGCGGTGCTTGCACTATAGGGCTAAAAATTGCCCTCCGAGACTCCCCCTCCATGCCAGGTTTCAGAGCCCCGGTCCCACCCCGAGCCCCAGTATCGACACTGCTATGTTTCACCCCCACAGCGCGAGACACAGCGGCCCTACTGAGCTGACCCAGGCTCTGAGACTCAGTGCCACAGTGAGACATAGACAGGGCCGGCTCCAGGCACCAGCTTAACAAGCAGGTGCATGGAGCGGCCACTCGGGAGAGGGGCGGCATGTCCAGGTATTCAGCGGCAATTCGGCGGAGGGCCCCTCACTCCCGCTCGGAGCAAAGGACCTCCCGCTGAATTGCCGCCGCAGATCGCGATTGCGATCACGGCTTTTTTTTTGGTTTTTGGCTGCCTGGGGCGGCAAAAACCTTGTAGCCGGCGCTGGACATAGAGAACTTCTGATTAAAGAGTGAAATCCACCTCTGTGCACACAACAAACATGAGGAGTAGATGTAATTTACATGCCACTTAAGACCTTCAAATAGCACTTACGTGGGATATGGTGCATGCATATCTCTTGTGCTGGGCTTGTACAGAGGGGTGAATTTCACCCAAGGAGAAAGTGCCCTAATCCACATCCTTCCATGCAATAGTTCTGAAGAGCATTCCTTGGTCTTGCCAACTGTTGTGATTTTAATTGCACATCTCACAATATTTAGGGTTCTTTTGTCAGGCTCCAGCTCCTGGAGTCATGTGATTAGATGACAATCTCAGCTTTTATCACACACACGAACCCCAAATTAGACATGATTTTTAAGGCAATCTCATGAGTTTAGGGGTCTGGACTAATTATTTTTGAAAGCTTGGGGTAAGCAATACTGCTTTTTATACCAT
This sequence comes from Platysternon megacephalum, assembly GCA_003942145.1. Classification (NCBI taxonomy): domain Eukaryota; kingdom Metazoa; phylum Chordata; order Testudines; family Platysternidae; genus Platysternon; species Platysternon megacephalum. The sequence continues at coordinate 6,246,902 of QXTE01000097.1, read as the reverse complement.
ATATGCATCCTAGGAGGACAGTTATCAGAATGATCTTCTGTTACAGGCTGGCTGGCTCTTTAAGAGAAGCCGGGCTCAGCTTTGCCTATGGCTGGGCAGCTGGGGGTGGTGATCAGAGGGAGAAGACTACTTAAACTGAACTATAAACTCAATCTGGGGCCAGACCCAGGAGAGAGGAGCAAGGACAGTTCCCTCACTCTGCAGGGCCCAGGAGTAGGGGCAAAAGTAGAAGACTACGGAGTAGCCCAAGAGGGGCAGAATAATTATTAGTCTGGATATTTATTTGGACGTATAGTTTGACCTTTATCACCCTGGAAGGGGATTGAACATTTAGGTGAGCTGGCTGGAGGGCCGGCCTGGAAGGACTTGCACAGAGACAGACAAGAAAGTAGCCACCAGGGGTGGCAAGCGGCGAAGTCCGTGCAACGCCGCAGCCTGACGCCCTGGCATGCGATGGCAGTAAGAGCAGTTGCTTCCAACTTCCTCTCTCTTTGCTTGGCTCAGTGGGCACAGTAAGTAAATATCATTGGAATAATCATATTAAGGGGGGGAGAGAATCCATAATCCAGAGGATGTCTGAGAAACTGATGAAAGCTTTTAAGACTATATATGCTAATTATGCTGCTAAAAAATCTGTCAGTCAACAGGCTGGATATTAAATGGAATTGGCCTGAGATGACAGGTCTGCGCTGACTTCTTTTTTTTTTCCTTTTCTTTTTTTTAATTATTTATGAAAATGCTCTGGCTAGAAATGAACATTCTTCGTTCACAATATATGAGCACCGCGCCGGCTTTGAACTGTAAAGCACTTGGAGAGATGAATGGGAAAGAGTTGTCAAATTTCACTCTGCTTTCTCCAAGTGATTCTGCATCCTCTGCTGAAATGCTACTTTGCCGTTTCCTTCAGCAACACCTCTCATTAAGTCACAATGGAGAGCCGTGTGCCTCTGCCATCACCCCCCTCCGGCTGGGGGGCGCGGGGTCCCCTCTCCCTTGCAGCCGACGAATGCCACCGCCACAAGGGCTGTGCCATAGTTATCACGAACCCACACGATACTGGTACTGATGGGCACTGAACTTAGGGCCTGATCTAAACCTTACTGAGGTTACTTCGGTCATCATGCCCTTAGCACTCAATCCTGTCAGGTGCGGAGCTGCTCTGGGAAGTACTGAGTGCGCTCCGCTCTCATTGGCCTTTAAGCAGTTGCTCAAGGCATTGCTGGATGCCCCTTTATTTTTAGACAAAGGCGCTGAGTTATTAATAATGAGCCAAATCAAATCCTGATTGGTGCTGATCATCTGCAAGTCCCATTGAAGTCAATGGGCAAGGGTGGACTGGCCCAGGAAAGCACTGTGCCTCTCTGGTAAACAGCCTGTGGTTTGTTTTTTTACCTACTCCAAGGGACCAGGGACCATTTTAAGGTGTGATATCTCCCATCGATTCCATGCTGCTGGCAAGCCGGGAATCTCAGCTTTCCAAGGAGGTATGGCTGCTCTTCTTGGCTTTAGCAGTTAATGAAATATCAGGCCTTACACATCACATTGGGTCTGATCCAAAGCCCATGGAAATCAATGGAAATCCTTCCACTGACTTCAGTGGGTTTGACTCAGGCCCGTTATTCTGATTATATTTTTGCAACAACCTATGCTCACAGAACAACATCCAGCAAGCCCGCCCTGCCAGTCAGAGCTGAAGCCCCACCCCATCAGCCCACCATGCAAATTCCATCACCGTCTGGGGCTGCTAAAGCCGGCCACATGCCTGGACTCTCTGTAGAGTATACCCAGCTTTGTTCCCAGGCCACCTCATTCCTTTCCCCTTTATCTCTTTTTATTTTTATTTTATTTTCTTACAACGTCTGTACAATTTCACTCTCGATAACACACGAGTTAATTAAGCCGTGATCTCCTGGAGACAGGTTGCTACAAGAAGATAAGCGACAGCTTCTGTTCGCCGTAAACAGCTGTGCTCCTGACCAGCTTCTGGGATTTGCTGCTTTTGTATAGGAGACAAAACAATCATTGCCAATTAAACCTGGACATAATATTTTCCCTACGATCGGCGAGTTTCCTGACGTCACTTTCTCCACAATCCTTTCAAAGGCGCCTGGGGTGCATTGTGCAGCTTGTGGGAAATTAATACCTGAAATGGTGGCACCTCAAGCCAGATAACAGTGTCAATTCGTGATGGCTGCAGATATGAAGCATGAAAGACAAAAGACGAGCGGTGCTGGCCCCTTTGCTGTGAGTCACAAGATAACATTCTGATCAGACATTACAACAGGGTCTGATCCTGTGCCACTGTTGTTGACGAGAATTTAGTTATTGACTTCAGTGGAGAAGCAGGGCCCTATTTCTGTAACAAGTCAAACGTAAACTCTAGGAATAATCAAATCCAAATTCAGCAACATTAATTTGGACCCAAGGTTTTGGTTTGCCCATTTTAGCAGTACATGGTTCTGATTTGCAATAACATTCCTTACTTCAATTTCTGGATTCAAATTTTGAAAGATTTGGGATCTCTATCCAGATGCAAACTTTATAGCGTTCTCTTGTACCCAGGTTATAATTTATTAAAATGTACCATAATTCCAGTGTAGTTACACTTCAATTCCCTGTGCTTTGGGTTTTCAGTACATTACCACTAGTTCACATAGCGGGGGGGAGTTAACTACATGATTGAATTACTTATTACCCCTTCAGAGAGACAAGGTGGGTGAAATAATATCTTTTATTGGACCAACAATAATACCTTTTATTACCCTTTAGCATTCTCCTGAATACATATACCATTAGAATCCAGGTATGCTAATTATGTCGTCTTTTGTTACCACATTATAACTCTCCTTTGCCATGAGGCCTACAAAAAACGGTGGTGTTAGGCAGCTGGTGTGCTGAGCCCACTGCCATCATGTGGACCAGTATTGCCCCTTGTTCCCCTTGTCCCTACCTGTCGTCTCTTGTCTTACATTTAAACCGTGAGCTCTCTGGGGCAGCGGTCATCTTTTTGTTCTGTGCCTGGCACAATGGGGTCTGGGTCCATGACTGGGGCTTAAAGGTGCTACCTCAGTACAAATAAATACAAATGGCGTTTTCACTCATATTTTGAGATTTCCAGTGATGTGGATTAGCGGTAACTACTACTACTAATACCTAGCTCTTATCTAGTGCTTTTTGTCAGTAGATCGCAAAGCACTTTACAAAGGGAGGTCAGTGTCATTATCTCTCTGGGGTTTGTTTTTTTACAGGTGCCAAAAGGTACCACCTTGGTGTAAATGCACTGTAACTACATTGTAATGACACTGTCTCCGTTATAAAGTGTAATGGGCTAAATCAATGTGTCGGCTCCAAATCTTGGAAGAGTTCAGATCTGGAACCAAACTGTGTGACTCACGTTCAGTGCTAATTTCCACCCACCTTGCTCTTAGCTGCTAGTAGCTAGAGGAAAGTATTTTGAAATGATTGCAGCTACAGCAAGGTCTCCCTTGATGAAGATACCCACCCGCACTTGGTCAATTCAGTCCATAGTCCAGGAGTACCCTTGGTTTCCTTGCTGAGCTCTCACATAGCAGCTTCTGCGACTAACGTTTCTACCATCTCTGCTTGGCTAGGAAACTCCGTCCCCTTCTGGCGGACGAAGACCTGGCTCCAGTTATTCACACCTTCGTCGCTTCTTGGCTGGACTTCAGCGGTTAGAAACCTCCAGCTGGTTCAGCACTCTGCAGCACAACTCCGCTACACAGGCTACTACAAACACATCAAACTTATCCTTCGATCTCTACAAAGGCTTCCCAGAGAATTGCTAACCACATTCAAGATCTCGGTCCTCATCTTCAAAGAACTCCATAGTCTCAGTCCAGGATAACAAAAGATCATCTAAAGCTCTGGGAAGGACCTTGGTTGACAACTCTGCTCCTCTGGCACAAGGGAATGCTCTACAACAGAGGTGGGCAAACTACGGCCCGCGGGCCCCTCCTGCCTGGCCCCTGAGCTCCTGGCCCGGGAGGTTAGCCCCCGGCCCCTACCCTGCTGTTCCCCCTCCCCGGCAGCCTCAGTTCACTGTGCCGCCGGTGCGATGCTCTGGGTGGCGGGACTGCGAGCTCCTGGGGAAGTGCAGCTGCCGCGGCCTGACCCAGTGCTCTGTGCTGCGCAGTGGCGTGACTGGCTCCAGCCGGGCGCCTGTCCTGGTTCTCTGGGTGGCACAGCTGTAGCGCCGCCAGCCACCGGTGCTCCAGGCAGCGTGGTAAGGGGGCAGGGAGCAGGGGGGTTGGATAGAGGGCAGGGGAGTTCGGGGGGGGGGGATCAGGGGACGGCGGTGTAGATAGGAGTCGGGGCGGTCAGAGGGCAGGGAACAGGGGGGGTTGAATGGGGGCAGGGATCCCCAGGCGGCAGTCAGGAAGGAGCGGGGGGTTGGATGGGGAAGTGGGGGGCAGAGGTTCTGGGGCCGGTCAGGGGACAGGGAGAAGGGCTGGTTGGATGGGTCAGGGGTTCCCGGGGCGGCAGTCAGGAAGAAGAGGGGAGGTTGGATGGGGTGGTGGGGGGCACTCGGGGCAGGAGTTCCAGGGGCTGCCAGGGACAGGGAACAGGGGGTTGGATGGGGCAAGAGTCCCGGGGGGCCCATCAGGGGGTGAGAAGCAGGAGGGGTCGGATAGGGGTCGGGGCCAGGCCACGCCTGGCTGTTTGGGGAGGCACAGCCTCCACTAACCGGCCCTCCATACAACTTTGGAAACCCGATGCGGCCCTCAGGCCAAAATGTTCGCCCGCCCCTGCTCTACAATATGAGTAAACTTCATCTCTTTGGGAGACAGAGCTATCACAGGGGCTGGTCCCAGACTGTGGCTTCAACTCCCCAAGGAACTAGGGACTATCACAAACCTCCCCACTTTCCAGTTGAAGTGGAAAGTGCATTTTTTTTACCTTGCCTTCTCGGACAAACACATACGTCAGATAGACTTATATTAAAGAGAAACATTACCAAATGAGACACTCTCCTGCACACGCTACTCCCGCTGGGGCCAGGATGGGAGAACAAACACCCTGTGACAGATGTGTAGTTCCGTTGCTTACTGCACTCCTGGAAGTCGCTCAGATACCACAGTGATGAGCACAGTGTAAAAACCGATATAGAATAAAATAGTCTGGTGCTGCATTTGCTCTCAGTGGTGCCAGGGGGCGCTGTCTGTATGGAGCAGGTATCAGAGTTCCAGAGAGTTTCCAGTCTCGTGGCTTGAATGCTCGTGAAACAGAGAAGGGGAGAGTGAGTCAGACTTCACTGGTGGAAAATAGTCCAGTGATTAGGGCTTTAGTGTGGGATTTGGGAAACCTGAGTTCAATTCCTTGTCACTTAGCCTCTCCGTGCCTCAGTTTCCCAATAATCGCACTGTTGTGAGGATCAATACATTAACGATGGTGAGGTACTCACAATACGTTAACGATGGTGAGGTACTCAGATTCTACAGTGCTGCGGGCTGTAAAAGTTTGGAAGCAAAATTGACTGGCTGATGGTCACGTCGGGCCTCGTGGTGGGTTAGAAATCCATCAGATTGGTGGGATGTGAGACTTTTAGAATTATGGATTCAGAATAGCCCCCTCTTGGGCAGCCCTGCTCCTAGCACAATTGCCAGAATATTATAAGTCATATGCCAGCAGCATCTTATTAAATACAAAGTGAATCACTCAGGGTTCGGGGGGGGGGGGGGGGGGGGGGGGGGGGGGGGGGGGGGGGGCNATTTTCCATTCCCTTCCCTGAATGTGGTTTTAATGATTTTAAATCCTTTCAACCCAATTACTGCCCTGTATTCCAACTAGTGTCTCTGGGCTATTGTGCACAGGAGCCATTATCCGGCAGCCCATAGAAGAATTAGTACCTGGAGAGTCTGCATTGGGAAATAAATCTTTCCTTGACATTTCGGGACCAATTTTCAGCCAATTAGAGCACACTCTGCTATGCGGGTAATGTGTATCCAAACTGTTCTCTCCACTGAAAAGGCCAAACAGAGAACAAGTAAAATCCATTCAAATTAAAAAAAAATACCCATCACAGTCTGGTAACTTACTGGTTCTAAGTGACAAGTTCTGCACCCTGCTGCAAATGACTGGTATGGCTGACACTGGGTGTGAGAGGAGCGGGCACGCAGATCTGGCCTTCCGGTTATTTGAGAAAGAGGGAATGATGGGCAGAAAGTGACAGAGAGGGAGAGGCAGACAGGAAGATAGAGGAAAGCGAGGTGGCAGGAGAGAGAGGGAGAAAGGGGACTGGTGTTCAGAGCAGCGCTGGGGGCGGGGAATGGAATTCTGAGACAGGCAGGTGGGATCTAGTATTCTGAGCAAGGCTTGGGCAGCGGGGCGGGCGGGGAGAGTAACTCAGACAAAGACTTTGAATCAAATCCCTCCTTGTGCCTCTATCGACCCACCTGGCAAAGTGGATTGCAAACGAAGGGGTGAACCTGCCCGAGAGCTGCTGATGTGGGTGAGCTGAGCTTTCCTTGGGGTGGGGGGGAGGGAATTTAATATAAATAAATACAAATACTTGACATGGCGCTGTTGCCTGAATGTCCATGGAGCTCAGGTTCTGAGCCCGCGTACTGACCAGCATGCACGGGCATTCGCTGACCATGCACAGTTCCTGTACAGCATTTGATTTGGCCCCTCACATTCACACCACAATGTCAGGTCCTGGATTACCAAAATCACAGCTCCTGAGACTTATCTTAGGTCTCCTCGGTTCTGTCACAAAGATCCAGCTAGTCCAGTATATTGGTTTCAATGCCCTTTAACTTAAGAGTTCAGAAGAGAGTCCCATCAGGTATCTTCAATTACAGTGTGAAAATCAGATGAAGCCAGAAGAGCCAAAAGATCTCTTTTCAGCTCTTCTCAGGCCTGCCTCCTGATGATCCTTGGGCCATGATCAAGGGTGGACCAGACAGTAACAAGCCCACCTAGACAATGGGGAAAGGTGCTCACCTAGAGAGCTCCACATGGGCCTTCCCCTCTTCCTAAGAAGTGATAAATCCAGGTAAATCTAAGGAGATGCACATATAGCACAGGATTTGCCAATCATTAGAACATAAGAACGGCCATACTGGGTCAGACCAAAGGTCCATCTAACCCAGGATCCTGTCTTCCGACAGTGGCCAATGCCAGGTGCCCCAGAGGGAATGATCATTGGCTCATCAAGTCCAATATCCCACCTCTGGGCACATCCATCAGCTGAATGTCGGAACCAAAACTAAAAACCTGGTCTTTTGTACACGGTAAGGAGAATATGGGGAGGTCTGAGATGTGCAGACTGCGAAGAGGCAGCAGATTCTAAACACACACCACCACCACTCTGAAGCTTAACTGTGGCCTATTTAAAATCAGGAGGAAGAGTCACTTCAGAGCTAGTTCTCCTTTACTGACACTCATCTGCCTCTGATTTCTTGCATCTCCATTGCTTCCCTCTATTAATCTGATGGAGCTGTCATCACAGCCTTCCTAATTGCTAAAAGCTGCGAGTTGTCTCCTGCTCAGGTCCCGCCTGTAACGTATGCTACTAATAATCCTCTGAATTTCCTATGCCCCAGTGGCATGCCAGAGATTGTGGGAAAATAAGAAACCATAGTCATCTTTGACAAACTGAGGGTAGGGGGTGTCTCATTGCTCTAACCTCCCTGACTTTTTTGTTCCCACTCTCTTGCCTTGTTTCCATGGCAACCAAAATAAGGGTATTGAACAAAAACAAAAGACCCCCCCAAACGGAATCACTCCTTTGCTGCCAAGAGCAGCCTCTGTCTCCCCAGGGAGCCTTCAGGAAGGGCAGCCTCAAGTTGTTGTCTCTCTCCGCCGTGCAGGTGAATGGCCCTACAACCAACTGACTTGCTAGCTGAGGTGCCTGCAGATGGGTTGGCTGGCCTGCTCTGAGAAAGCGAGTGGGGTGGGACTGATGAAAGAGTGGTCCCAGTAGCCCGGGATTTCAGAGATGTGGGTTCAATTCTCTGCTCTCCCCAAGACCCCCGTGTGACCACTTAGCCCCTTTATGCCTCTCAATGCAGGATATCAATCAACAAATGGTTCAACCAATGAAACAAACCGCTGGATCATCAAGGCACACTGCCATTGGCTGATCTGTGATGCTGTGACTGGAGGACAAAAAAAGAAGGATGATCCAATGCTTAGGGTGGTAGCCTGGAGCTCAGGAGATCCTGGGGTCAATTCCCTGTTCCACCACAGACTTCCTCTGTAACGTTGGCCAAGCCGCTTAGCTTCTCTGGGCCTCAGCTCCCCACCTGTCAAACGAGGATAATAGCCCGGCCCTGCCTCCCAGGGATGCAGTGACATGTTCCGATACTACGGTGATGGGGACTGTACCGTATCTAAGATACATATCTAGGCCACAGAGGCTAACACCAAGGGGCTATAAAAGGAAGGCAGCTGGTCAGCCTTGGATACCAACCCCAAGAAAACAACCATCCGAAAAGACCATCGCCGGCCCTTCTCTTGAAACATGTCTCCTCCAGCTGCCGCTAATGCATCACAGAAAGTTGCCATCAACCTGCCTGTCAGAAGGTTTGCATGAGAGCGGGGTAAGAAACGGGACTAAAGTTCTGTTAACATTTTTTTGGTGTGAAAATGTTCCTCTTTTCCCATCAAAATTCAGTATTTTGAATCCCTTACCCCCCCCGCCAGCTCTAGTTTTTGACTAGAGCCGGCAGTCTTTATATTTTTTTAATTTCAATTTCTAAAGACAACATGAAAGTTGTCCAAACAGCGCTCTAGGCTCCTGGGTGTGAATTCAAACATTGCCTACGAAATTATACATCCCCCAGTTAGCCCTGGACCCTTAGCGAAATTCAGCCCTGACAGGCGAAGGAAAACAACATTCCATTAACCCTCAAAATCCCATTTTATTCCCTCTATATGCCCACCCACTCCTGGGAAAACACATGAGCCTTGATTCATGGCTTCAGAGTTACCAGATCCAGGCTATTTCAAACACGGGGTTTAGTCCCGACACTGAAGGTTGCTCCTAGAGAATGTCCTGATGTCAGGTCCTTGTCTATTAAATCAAAGCACCCCCCCAAGTAAAAACACCTCCAATGCCAACAGTATTGCACAAGGAGAAAGGTGGTCTTGCCATACAAGCCACTTCGGGCTTGCTGGGTCAAAATCAACATCTTAAAATCAACCCAGAATTCAACAGATTCTGGCGGACTGGCGCTCCCAGAGAGATGCGCACTCAGTAGGCAGGTGGCCACGTTGGGCACCAGCTTAAGCGTCTGAACAGTCGGCAGGTGCAGCCCGTCTTTAGAGCACATTGCAGCAGCCTGACGACAACAGCGATTAGCGCGCTTGATCTGTAGATCCCAACGGTGGGTCAGTTCCATTGTCCTGGTTTTACTGAGGGCACGGACAGATGAGGGGACTTGCACATGGCCGCACAGTGAGTCAGCGGCAGAGCTGGAGAGAAAGCACTGACTCCCAAGCCTCCGATCCACTGGATGAGACTCCTCATGTGCTACCGATAGCTCCGCCCAGTCCCCCCAGGGGCACAATAAACCTAAGAGTCAGGACCGATTTGGTGGGGAGGCGTCCACATCACATAAAGTGATCTGTCTGGGGCTCATTGACGGCAATCTCAGCAAAGGCCACAGAGATGGAAATGCACGCGCCAAAGATGCCTTAAAACGGTGCCTTCAGAACAAGATCGATGCAGCGGAGAGACGGTTTGCAGTGCTGCTGTCCCCGCTGCTCCTCTGGATATACACTTCTCTCCCATCTACATCATACCCACATTTAGTGCACCCATCATTGTAGGATTTAGCTAATAAATAGAGGCCTCCAAAATGCCAATGCTGGCAGTCAAATCCCTCTCAGGAGCAATCGAGTTACTGAGCAAATGACAAATACATATTTATTTATTTGCTAGCAGTTGGTTCAGCAGCAAGGTAAAACAGAGCAGCGCCGCCTGCCATCAGCACCGTGGTCCAGCTGTGTGGGCAATATCGGCACAGCTGGCGGAGGCACGCTGCAGTAACTGCGGCTCCAGTCACTGGGCAAATTAAAATTGTGTCCTACGCTGGCTTTCGCTTCTTCTGTACGTAGCGACCCAGGGGTGCTGAGGGTGATGGCAGCACCGCATGGAGAGAGAGCAACGTGGGGAAAATGCCATGTGATGGTGTGAATAAAGACTGCAGTTTAACGCATATGCACAAGACAGTTTTTGATATGTAATGCAGTTTTTGATAGGTAACAACAACAACAATGGCAACTGTGGGTCAAATTCATCCCTGGTGTAAAGATGATCATAGTTAATTAAACTCACACCCAATCTGAATGTAGCTCATGCACCATCCAACCCTCAGCGGGAACATCACAAATATTGTGTTGGACCTCAGCACCCACACTACTCATATACCTTGCACGAGCTCCCACCATCTGAGGTGGAGAAAAACCTGTCAGTCCATCGATCCCTGGTGTCATCATGGTTCCATGGCCTAATGAAGACAATCTGCTGCCCTAGGCATGCCGCGCACAGGGTCCCTTGCGGCCCCACCCCCATGCCATGACTCCACCCTGTACCCACCCCTTCTTGGGACAGCATCAGGTTTCAGAAAGAAGATGAATGAGGCCGTTCTTAGAGCTCATTTCAGGGTTTCTGCAGACTGAAGCAGGCTCAGATTGCATGCTGGTCACCATTATGTCCAGGTTTTCCTTTGCATACATCAGGATTACACACACACACACCAAACATCCCAATGGTTGATGATGACACTTGTTCCCTTTAGTCCAACAGAGCTTAGTTTTGCTGACCTTCAGGGCACATTGTCAGAGTTAGGAATTTTGCTAGAAAGGGCTGATGGCATGGGACAGAGGTTCTGCAGTGGTCTGACAGTTTACCTCTCACGCTCTATTCCTCCAGGTATTGACACATGTGATGACACACTTTTTTTTTTTATCTTTGCACTTGCAGGTGTCATTAGGCATTTTATAAATGAGAGATAAATAAGTGAACACAGTTTGAGTTTCCCAAGTTTATGATGAGACTTGAAATCAGACATCTTGGGTTGTGCATATGTTGGGCCGTTCTAGCGGCAATGTCTCTAGACGAGACCAGCATGAGAGACACATGTGAAAGCTGCGAGACAAAGCAAAGAACTGGCTAGAAAATCGTCTGATCCAAATGGATTGTAGGGGAGGAGGCTGCAAATTAGTGTTTAAAAACCAGCTGTGTGTTGCTGAAACAAGATTACAACAGCAACAGGTTCATTCCAGTGGCAGCTAAATCCCCATTAAATCAGATTAATGCAGATGGTCTTTATGTAACTGACCAGGAAGATCAATACTGTTGGTTCAGTTGGGGAGGTACAAAAATTCTTGTTTGACAAAAAACATACCATTGATTACACACAGCGACCTCAATCAGGGCTACCTAGTTCAGGGATTACCTAAATTAGGGGTGTCTGGATAGCACTCGCTAAATCAGAACTATCGGTACTAGCTAGATCGCAGATAATACACTGCTGCTCTAAAGTACTAATGGAAATTTTCTTTTAGTTAAAGTAAGAGGGACCTGTGCTTTTCTAACCTTGCTGTCACCATGAAGTGCCTAGGAGCGCCGAGTGACACATCAGACGTTCCTAGGCAGCCACAGATCTATTGCAATTAGGGCTGGTCCAAAATTTTCAGATGAAACTTAGGTTTCATCGGAAAAGGCTGACTCACTGAAGCAAAATGTTTTGCCTAATCTATTACAAATTCAAGGACACTTGTGTGGGAAACACAGGCTGGTTTCCACTGGAAATCTGCTGGTTTTGCAGGGTCCACTGCTCCATAGCAGGGAGCCTGCCAGCCCCCAGAGCCCCGGTTTCGGGGGCTGATAGGTTCCCCCCTTCATGGCAGCAGTCCCCAGAGCTCTGCTGGAGCTGGACTGACAGGCAGCAAGATGAGTGAAAGTGACTTTATTTTTTCAGTTTCACCAATGCCATTCACTCAATAGCAGCTGTGAAATTGACAAGAGGATCAATTTGCTTTCAGGAACCACCATGTTTCCAAAGCAAAATTTGGGGTGACAGGGTCTTCAGTTCACAGGAAATTTCAGTAAAATTTGCTCTTGTTCCAAACTGGAATGAAAGCAGAATTCAAAATACAGAAATTATTTGCAAACAGCCCCCCGAGTTTCGGCCAGCTCTACTTGCAATACATTTTCAGATATTTCTTTGCAAGCAGCCAAGACTTCCCCAAAATCAGGCTGGCAATGCTGAGGGGAGGCAGGTCCTTCTTAGCTAGCATCCTGAAATAATCTTAGAGACCCACCGAAGAGTTGTTTCTGTCTAAACAATTCCACCTCACAATAGGACTCATGTTAGGGTGCTCAGACTAGCAATGGTTCAGAAGCTCATCCAGCCTTCTCCCAGGCCTGCCAGCATGAAAATGGATGGGAACTGCAATCACAGCTACTGAGATTCCCGCTTCGATTTTCATTCCTAGGGATGTTCTCACGCAGAGTCACCCCCCTGCCCCCCCACTTTCAACCCAGGAACCGAACTCCCTTTACAGTAGCTATTGGGAGCTTTCACGGGAGCGTTCCCCCTTCACCCATTACTCTGTAAGGTGGCAAGAAGATCTCATTAGATCTTATTCCTTGTGCATTTTTTTGCCAAGTGCACACAGGATAAAAAAGTAAAGGGGCACTAGGAACCATGGGTTATTTTCTCCATGAGCCATTATCCAGTGGCCTGTAGCTAAATTAGTGCCTAGAGAGAGAGGTTACACCGAGATATAAATCTCCCTGTGACATTTCAGGACTGATTCCTGGCCAATTAGTGCACATACTGTTACACTGGTAATGCATATCCCACCCCTCTCTGTGTGACAAAGGCCAAATCTGGAGGAAGTAAAATCCATCCAGAAAAAAAAATCCCCACTGCAGAAGCGTAACTTCAAGGATATACACGGCAAGTCCTATGCGCCGGCAACGCCAGCTCGCCTGCTGGGGCACAGAATCATCCCTCATCTGGATTCGGAGCATGATTTACCAGTTTTAGAGAGCCAGGCGAATGATTTAAAATACTGCAGAGGTTGCTGAAGGCAAGCAGGGTGGGCAGCGGCTGCCATGGTTTGAATCAGATCCCGTCGGATCGTCACCGGCTGCTGTAAATGGGCTGCAGCTGGCACCTTTGCTTTCCAATGATCCAGCCCTCCACTGGCTGCAGGTGGGACTCCTAGAATATTGCGGCATTTCATTACCCATTGCTCTGGCAAGATCTAAGCAGTGCTGTGTCGGGGGGTTGGCATGGAGGGACTGTGTACTTTATACATACACTGACAAACAATAGAATCCACAGCATTCCCAGGAGCCTAAAAGTGTCCTGTTCTCCACTGGGAGAGAGCTACAGAGGTAGACAGGACTTGTTATTGCCTCTGAGTTTGTACAGCACCAAGCACGACAGAGCCCTCCCTTGCCTCTCTAACCCTGATGTGGATAAACTGAGGCCCGTGGGGGTTAAATGGCCTAGGACCTGATTCTTCATTGCCCTGCACCCCGTGTAGCTGTAACGCAGGCGGGAGTGAACCTGGGACCTCTGGCGCTTAGTGCATGAGCTTCTACCGCAGGGGCGGGCAAACTTTTTGGCCTGAGGGCCAAAATTGTATGGAGGGACGGTTAGGGGAGGCTGTGCCTCCTCAAACAGCTGGGCATGGCCCGGCCCCGCCCCCTATCTGAACCCCCCTGCTTTTTGCCCCCTGATGGCCCCCCCGGGACTCCTCCCCCATCCACCCCCTGTTCCCTGTCCCCTGACAGCCCCCGGAAACCCTGTGCCTGACTGCCCCCTGCCACCCCATCCAACCCCTCCTCTCATTCCTGACGGCCCCCCCAGGGACCCCTGCCCCATCCAACCACCCCATCTCCCTGTCCCCTGACCACCCCCGGAACCCCTGCCCCTGACTGCCCCCCACTGCCCCATCCAACCCCCCGCTCTCCTTCCTGATTGCCCCCCCCCCAGGATCCCTGCCCCCATTCAACCCTCCTATTCCCCACCCTCTGACCGCCCCAACCCCTAACCACACCCCCGCCTCCTGACCAGCACCCCAACCCCCCCTGCCCTCTATCCAACCCCTCCCCCTGCTCTCTGCCCGCTTACCACACTGCCTGGAGCACCGGTGGCTGGCGGCACTACAGCCGCGCCGCCCAGAGCACCAGGACAGGCAGCCGCGCCGCCCGGCTGGAGCCAGCCACGCCACCGCGCAGCACAGAGACCGGGTCAGGCCCCGGTTCTGCAGCTGCGCTGCCCCAGGAGCTCACAGCCCCGCCGCCCAGAGCATTGCGCCGGCGGCGGAGTGAGCTGAGGCTGCGGGGAGGGGGAACAGCAGGGGAGGGGCCGGGGGCGAGCCTCCCGGGCCAGGAGCTCAGGGGCCAGGCAGGAGGATCACCCAGAGTTTGCCCACCTGTGCTCTACCGCATGAGCTAAAAGCCAACTGGCCAGACTCATTAATCTCTGTCTCTCTCTCTAAGTGGTGTGGGTGCCACTAGATGGGACTGAACACCCCACCCAGGAGGTATGCGCCCTGTTCCCTGTACACTTTGAATCACCTGATCCTGCTAAACGCTATTTTGTCATGCGAACTGCACAGAAACCCTGAAGCACCCCGGTCAGAATCGATGCAGTGTCTACGCTGCACCCTGCGTGGTCGCAGCTGCATGCTTAGCAGAATGTAGGTGAGCTGGAGGGATTTTGAACTAACCCTGCTCCAGCTGCCAGCTCTCTCAGTGTCTGCAGAGCTGGCGGCAGGAGGTGATCACTGAAAACTCGCTGCATATTCACTTGCTCCGAAAATCTCCAGCGGATTCTGAACAGTTAGGCTCCTGCTGCAAGAGAAGATGCAGCAAAAAGAGAGAGACAGAGAGACCTACACAGCGTGGAGTACAAGGGGTTAACGCAAACAAGATTCTGTTATTTGGCCTAATCCCCTTGCATCTGTAAAGCTAAAAATAATCACAACATGTTTCCACAGGTGTCTTTCTTCCCCATCCCCATGGGAATCAATAACAGCATCAAAGAAAAGCAGTCCCTAAAGAGGCTTGTCAGTTGCAGATATGTACAAGCCTGGTGAATAATTCGTAGCAAATAATTTACTCAGCAAATTTCACTCGCACTCTTCCTTTGCTGTTTACAAATGTGCGCAGGAAGGAGTGGCATATTTCTAAAACTTAATTCAATTAGCACCTTCTTAGCAGCCTGAGGATGGCTTGCCTTCATCCGTATCATTTTCATCTTTTCCCTTCTCTCTCTGGCTAACATTGACTACTTCCCTCTGTGTTTCTAATGGACCTGAAAGAGTCTTGTTACCTACTTTATTTGTGCTCCAGCACTAGTGAAGATGGAAGAGGAGCTGTTGGGAGACTAGAATCAGACAGACAGCTGATGCGGCGTGCCCAGCAGAGAGAGGAGCATTGCTTTTGCTTTCCCCTGGGTCCCAGGGAGTTGCTGATTCATTTTAGGTTTTTTTGTCGCTTGTATTCCTCAGAAATGCCGGGTGTGAAAATGACACCGAACGGTTCCCTAATGAGTGATGGCATTTCAACAATCTGCGGGCATGCATGGTTTATTTTAAAGCAGTTTCCTTTGTGGGATAACAGCCCCTCTGAGAACATCTCATTGTGGCCTTCTCTGTGGGTACTGCATTAACTAAACCACCTGCCCCCCTTTTCTTGCCAATCTCATGCCTATTCCAGGGGAAAGGTGAGACTCATACATTTCTCTAATGGAGGCGTATGGTAGGAGCCATTATCTGCTGGTGTACAAACATACCCAGCAGAGAGCACTGTATGACCTGCCTCTCTAGGTACAGAGGAGTAGAAAACAAACAAATACACAAGAACATGGTACAGTAGCCTTGAACACAGCCCTCCTGCAAAACAGAGGCACATTATTCCAACTACATACTGATTATACTATGCTAAACGGTGAAAGCAATGAGAGCCTTTGTCATCTTTATCTCCACTTGTATGGTTGAATGAATGCATTCTGATCGGCATCCGGACTCCATTACACAGTATCATAACCAACACACCGGGCAACCCATGTGGGAAGATGAATATGCTTTGGTGAAAGATGGGGGTTTTCCACCCACTTTTGTGAAGTACGGGGGTGCTGTTTGAGGACATATGGAATCAGGCATGGGTTGTAAGACTTTTCAAAAGAGGCCAGCTCCTCAGAAGGTCTAAATCAGCATACTTCCATTGACTTTAATCATTGGGTATGTCTATCCAGCAATCACAGGATGTGATTACTGCTTGTGTAGACACACCTGAGCTAGCTTAAATCTAGCTAAGCCCCGGCCCTGGAGCAACGAAGCCACGATGTTCCGGTTTTCAGTTTTCTGATGAAAACTCAAACTATTTTGGCAGAACATTTTCTGTTTTCTTTTCAGCAAATTCCCCTCCNGGGACATATGGAATCAGGCATGGGTTGTAAGACTTTTCATAAGAGGCCAGCTCCTCAGAAGGTCTAAATCAGCATAGTTCCATTGACTTTAATCATTGGGTATGTCTATCCAGCAATCACAGGGTGTGATTACTGCTTGTGTAGACACACCTGAGCTAGCTTAAATCTAGCTAAGCCCCGGCCCTGGAGCAATGAAGCCACGATGTTCCGGTTTTCAGTTTTCTGATGAAAACTCAAACTATTTCTGCAGAACATTTTCTGTTTTGTTTTCAGCAAATTCCCCTCCCCAAATGATTTCCCACCCAGCTCTGCCTTTGAATGTGAGAGACCGCTATACCCAGCTTGTGTTTGCCTTAGTTCAGTTTCATCCCAATATTCTTTTGTGTCCCACCTGCTGTGTCATTATTAGTTATGATTTGTATTGAGGAATCACAGTCACGGGCCAGGACCCTACTGCGCTAGGTGCTGTATAAACACAGAACAAAAAGACAGCAATTCTACTCGCCCCGTGCCCTTTGCAATCATCACACACTTGTGGGCCCTTCTCATGCCCCCTTCGCCCCAGGTATGGCTTGGCCCAGCTGCACGTATTTAGTTCTTTTAATCTCCTCCTAACCCATCATCTCTCCAGCCCCCTAATCGCGCTCAAGATCTGCCCGCCGTCTGCTAGAGCTCAGCCCACCTTCCCAGTAGGTTTGCAGAGCATTACCCAGCATGCTCTGGGCTGTTGTGTTTGCTTTCCAAACTAATACACCCGTTTCAAGATCAACCAGAAACCTAACTCAGACGGGGCTACTAAAGGGACTGATGCTGTGTGCAGACGGGAGAGCAGCCGCCCGGGATGGATGAAACTTTTCATTCCACTCTTGGGGCCAGATTCACCCCTGCTTTGTGTGACACTGCTGAACTAATCCTCTTTTCCCGCTCCCCTGACCCACTAGCCTGCACTCACTGGCTATGTCTACACTGCAATCTGAGGTGTGATTGCAGCTGTGGTGGGCATTCCTGCACTAGCACGGCTGAAAGTAGCACTGTCGACAGGGTGGCATGAGCATCAGCATCACGAGTTGGTGCCCAGGGTCCCCGGTGTACAAGTACTTGCGCTGCTGCAGCTACACGGCTACTTTAAGCCATGCTAACGCAGGTATATCCACCCACGGTGCACTCACCCCTCAGATTGCAGTGTAGATCCACCCACCCTCTCATGGGGGAAATCCCTCCAGTGCGCTCTGCCTGCCTCGTAGCTGCACAAGCAGAAGTCTTCCCGACTGAGCACTGCGGGCCACTGCTGAGGTGCAAAACCCACCATCTAATCTGCTCATCAGACCTTTCTCTAAGCTGCTAGGGTCCGTATTTTTCCCCTCCTCCCTGCTGTTCACTATTCAGGAAATTTGCATGGTGCTGAATACCTCCCTGGTGGTGTAACTGAACTGAATCCGCCCTGATGAGTTCCCAGGAACAGGATCTCAGTTGCTTCTGCCGCACAGGTCCCAACCTGAGGCCTTAAATCCTTTGTCGGTGACCACTTCACCCAGAGATGCAGAGCCTCAGGTTCCCTAAAGGCAACCTCATGCCACCCGCCACCCAGTACTGGTTGGGATCAGCTGTTCAGGGAAGCATCTGGGATAGTCTCCAGCCATGAAAAGGGCAAGACATGGCTGGTGACCCAGCTTCCCAGCTCTGCCCGGAAGCTGTAGCAAAGGCCTGATGTGGAATACAGGGTGAATTATTGCTGTAAAATAATACCCATCTTTTAATAGTCTTTTGACTCTAGCTCAACTACATATAAAGAGGAGGGGTGTCCACGCAGATGGAAAGTGTTTACACCAGGGCCAAATTCTGTTGTCACTAGGGTAAATCTGGAGTCACACCACTTCAGTCAATGGAGTGACTGTGGATTTACTTTAGTGTAACTAGGCAGTGTTTGGGTCCAGTGGGGAACAGGAATTGCTTAAGGCACTCTCAGGGGATAAGTCTGTGCTAATGCTTATTATTATTTTGTATTCCAGCTGTACTGTGCTAGGTTCTGTACATAAACAGTAAGAGACAGTCCCTGTCACAAGGAGCTCACAGTCTAATAGACAAGACAGTCAAAGGAAACAAAGGCACAAGGAAAGGAAGTGATTTGCCCAAGGTCCCGCGGCAGATCAGTGGCAGAGCTGAGGAGAGAACCAAGGTGTCGTGAGTCCCAGCACAGTGCTCTGCCCTCTGGACCATGCTGCCTCCATCAATGGCCTGGAGTTATTTATGAGCTTTATTACAACCCCACCACTCACCCTTCACATTTCTCAGGGGAGACAGTGGGGCACATCGCCAGCTGATGGACACTTCAATGGAGTTACACGGTTTGACATCAGCTAAGCATCTGGACCAGTGCGTCCAATGGTTAGAGCAAGTCAGGAGACCTGGGCTCTAAACTCGGCTCTTCTGCTGATTAGCTTCGTGATCGGAGCAAGTCTCTGTGTCTCAGCTTTCCCCGTCTGCAAATAATGCTACTTACTCCCCTGTGTAAAGGGCGTTGGATTGCTGAACGCTAGGACACGGCCACTCGCTCTCCTCCTCCTCCACCACCCTCATTTTAACCCCCACCTACGCTCCTCTCAGCCACCACCCATGCTCCCCTCCTCCCTTGCTCAATCGCACTCACGGAGCGGGAGAGTCGGCATTTCATTTTCTAGCTATAATACATTACAAGGTAATTACTGTGTATACAGAACAGGGCTTGGGCTGTATTGACTTCCAAAGACCACACAGTCTGAATGCAGCCCAAACAAATCAATGACATCTTTTAGTCAAATAAACCCTCCTAACTGTTCTAGCAGCCTGGTTATGCCCGAGGTCCTGGAATGGGCGTGTATTATTCAGGGATAGCCGATGGCTACAGGGCAGGCAGCAGCCTCTAAAGAATTGAGTAGGTAAATCGATCACATTCTGGTTATTCATATTCACACACTATCGAGGTGGAGCCTCAATTATCTACTTGTATCTAAAACTATTGTAAAACATTTGTTAAGCCCTGGGTCAGCTCCATAGGCGCCAACTCCGTGGGTGCTCCGGGGCTTAAGCACCCACAGAAAAAAAAATAGTGGGTGCTCAGCACCCACCAGCCACAGCTGTTCAGCAGCTGGGGGAGGTGCTTGGGGGAGGGTAGAGAGAAGCGAGTGGTAGGTGGGAAGGGCCTTGGGGGAGAGGGTGGAGTGGGGCGAGGAGAGGCGGGGAGAGGACAGGGCCTTGGGGGATGGGGCGGGGCCTCAGGGCAGAGCAGGGGCGGAGCACCACCGGGGAAAAATAAAAGTCAGCACCTTTGGTCAGATCCTTAGCTGGTGTATGTCAGCTTGGCCCTAGAGACTTCAGTGGAGTTTCGCCGGTCTATGCCAGCTGAGGAACTGGCCCTAAGTGTTGGTAGTTGTTTGATCATTTGCAAATGCCTGTGACCATGGATTAGCAGAGCTGGGTTGTGGCCCGAGGCTGTTGTAGTATGGGCTGCTGAAAGTCAGGACTGAAGTTCACTGGTAGAGTTAGTGGATTGGCCCAGGACAGCAGGATCAGGGAGTGCTGTGGGTGAAGATGGCGAGCCAATGATAGAACGTACGTGGACTAAGGACTGGAAAATTAATGGGGTTCTACAAGTGAGGACGGAGGGGACAATGGCAAAACCAAGCAGAGGCCCCAGAACCGGAACAACAGACAGTACTGCAGATCACAACTGAGGCATATTGGCAAAATTATATATGAGGGAAGACTACATTAAACGTGGCTCCAGCCATCCACTCCGCTTCGCGGCACTCACAAGGTGAAAACCAGTGGTGTTCGCTAGAGAACAAACTACAGTTCCCTGCTGGATCTTCATTCTGGCTTACACTTTCTTTCTTTTTTAAACTTACCACAATGTCATTTTTAAACCTGGCTAGATAATGCAAAACATTTGTGTGTGGATTCCATCTTCCTCCCTTGTTAATTGAAATGCCAAACTTTTGAAACATTTTCAACCAGTTCTAGCAATTCCCTGCCCCTGGAGAGGTAAATCACCCCAGGAGAATGAAACTAGTTGTCATCAGCATATTTGGAGTTCACAGAAACAAACAACACCTTCTGGAATCTAATCTACATAAATGTAGTGATTTTGGGTGCCCGAGTTGAATCAACTTTTTAAAGGGGCCTGATTTTCAGAGGGCGGGGGCTCAGCACATCCTGAAAATCAGACCCTCTAAGGTGTCTTTGTTGGACACCCAAACCACTAGTTGCTTTGGAAAATCTTGGCCAAAAGTGTTTTGATTCACCATAGAAACAGCACAGCTTCAACACATCAAGCTGAAAAAAAAAAATGTTCAAACCAAACTAATAGCATCCTGACATGCAGCAGAATTATAGCTACCAAGGTGACCGCACAACAATGGGAGCAGCTGCCATACATGAGAAAAACTGAGGAGAGATTGTTCTCAAACCATATAGATATATAGCCCAGTGTTCTGTGTAGCTTCATGGAAACAGCACTGCGATGAGTAGCTACTTCATAGTACTTTGAGATGACAGATGGTCCCTTGAGCCTATCGCCTGCTCTCTGACACTGATTCAGAACAAGCAACCCTATTCAGGAAAGCACTTTGCGCATGCTAAAGTACCATTGAAGTCAATGGGATTTGAGCACATGCTTACCATTAAGCATGTGCTTGAGTGTTTTCCTGAACCAGGGCCTTTGGTCTCCCGTATCCCCTTGTATAGTCCACTCTTGGTCAGTCCATTACCCACATTGTCACTTCCTCTGCTGCTGGTGCCTTCCCCAGCTCACTAAGGGCCCTGTCAGGACTCCCGCTGGAACCAATGGAGCACTGAAATCTGCCACTGCCCAGCCCTGCCTAAAACACCACCCCACTGCCCCTGCCCCTCCAACCACCACCTTCGTGCTAACTTCCTACTCAACAGAGCGCTTGAGGAAGCAGCTCTTTCATCTCTCCAAGCGTGGCCCATGCATTGGTGTGCTTGGCCATTCCCAGTCCGGGTTTCGCTCTGGTCCCAGCACTGAAGCTGCTGTACTGGATGTATTCAGTGACCCTTCCTAGCTGGTGACAACGGCTCTCTTCCCTCCTCCCTCCTCGATCTCAGCAATAACTGTTAAAACCCCTACCAAGACACAGCCCTGCACGGCACACAGCGATCTCCCCCCGGGGTGAGGCTGAGAGAAAGAACGAGCTGCACATGAGCTGCCTTATTAGTCACACGGCTTAATGCATGACCGGAAAGTGCTCAGCCGTCACGGTGATGAGGGCGGGGTAAGATCCCATGCAGAACAGAATAAAGCAGCCTGCGGCCTGGTCTGTGCACGGTTTTTGGACCACTGTAGAAACCAGGCTGGTGCAAGTGGTGTCAAAACCCCAGTGTGATGCCGTTATGCCAGCACGGGGTCGGTTATATTGCCCCTAATGGGAATGCTGCCCTGTGAGCGCAGTAACAGGAAGACCCTCTTCCACCACGGGGATCGGCTAATGTCACTATATCCGCCCAGTTGCTAGTCAAACGACCTCACCACTAGGGGGCTGCACTGCTTTGTTTGTAAACCAGTGCAGCAGAACAAAAGCCACGTGTACTATTATTATTTCCTTGTATGGAGACAGCACCTAGAAAGCCCCGCTCATGGAGCCCGGCATGGTCGGTGCTGTACAAACAAAACGATGCCTCTCTGCCCCAAAGACCATGCAAAGCCATTCGGCATCGGGGGCCATGCCACCCTCCTGCACTTCTCCTCTGTGGTTCTCCAGCGGCTTGGCCATCAAAGCATCCCTTCTGGGTCTGGGCACAATCCCTGCCCTGTCTTCATCGCGCAGTCCCCTGGTGGTTCTTTTCCACCCACCTTCCCCCTGGTTTTCCACGCGGCCCCGCAGCCTTCAAATCAGACCCAGGCTGCAGGCCGAATTCCACTGCACAACACTGAGTTCCTGGATTGCTCATCTGGGACAGGTGGGAATTTAAGGCCCTGGGTGTGTTATTTACAAGGATCAACCTCCAGTGCAGTGTCTCTGGCAAGAAGCCCCAGACCCATCTGTTCTAAGTGGCTGAAGAGCAAAGACCAGATAAGAGCAGCAGAGTCCCCGGCTACATTCACACAGTAAGGATGTGTCTAAAAGAACAAGTTGGTTCCATGAACATGGTTGGCTCCCCACCTGAAACTAACGAAACTCTCCAAGTGTCCTGTCCCACGGTGGACTGTTCCAAGTCCCAGACACTGGCTGGAGAGAGAGGTGCATTGAAAAGCAGGGAGATCCGGACTGGCTTTCTCTCAACGTTTTCCTCCTACCACCCTCTGGAATTTTCCAAAATGGCCCCACCCTTGTTCCTTACCCCTCTCCAGTCCTGCAGCTGGGGTGGGAGATTTGCCCACCTTCTCTTCTATCTCAACCTGTGCAATAATCAAACCTCCCTGCTCAGCGCCGGGATGGGGCAGGAGCTTTCCTGTGCTAAACAGAACAAGAGGCAGCCCTGGACCAGCACTCAGCTCCCCCCTGCTGCCAGGTTCCTCAGGCTGGCAAAGAGCCTCCTCACCCTTGAATGGAAGGTGCAAAGGAGCACCACGTCCTTCTGTATTTCATGTCTCTCCCTGTTTAGTGCTAACGGCCATTGGCACAACAGTAGAGCTGTTGCATCTTAGCAGCTGAATTCTCCTGCTCTAGGCTGTCCTGGCCAAGGTGCCGAAGACTGCCCCCACCACCCCAGGGATGGCCTGGCCAGAAGCAGCCGTGCCCTTCAAGAACGGGAAAGCAGATGGTCAAATCCTGAGCGGTGCTGAGCCCCCGCAATTCCCGTGGGAGCCAACGAGCCAAATCCCGAGAGCTTTACACAGGCATTACACAACCCTCACTCACTCCCATTCAGGCTTTGTTTCACCAGGATCTGCAGGGGCTCAGCACCAATAAGCATTTGGCCAGCGAGCTTGTCGGCTGTTCCTTATGCAACTCCACAAGACGGGAGGGGAGCGTCTCATTAGTGGCAGCCGCTTGCCCTTTACCGCGGCAGCTTGCTGTCCAGCGGGGGGAGCGCAGCACGGGGCCCCCGTCCATATGCAGCACGTACGAAAGGAGAGCCAAGGCCAGCCTGCTCCATAATGAGGTTTCCTGCCTGCATGGCGATTCTTGGCTTGCTGCTGGGGGACAAGACTAAACGCTGTGCACTCAGACAAAGAAAACAGATGTGTGTGTGTGTGTCTCTTTCATTTGCACTGAGCCACACAAACAAGATTCTGAACCCTTGACGGCCTTTCTGCCAGCCTGCTAGAGCCCATCCCGCCTCCATCTATAGCCCAGGTGAGTAAGCAAGCTCTAAATGAAGCGTCACCCAGATCTCACGCCGTCTTCAGCTCTGGCTCTTGGCGTTCAGCAGGATTAATGGACAGAGCAGAGCGGGAGGCCTCATCTCTCACCTACCCCCGGCACCGCCCTTCCTTTAATCCGCACTCCGTCCTTTGCCAGGCAAAATGTCCCTCCGCTCAAATCTCGAGCTCCTCATTGAGGGGACGCTCAAGCAACTGTTCCTCAGCTGGTGTAGACTGGAAGGAGTATCCAGTGACTAGGGCACTAGCCTGGGATTGGGGCACCTGGGTTCCAGTCCCTCCCCCACACAGACCTCCGCTGTGGCCTTGGGCAGGCCCGGTTTTTAAAGGGATTTAGGCACCTAAGACGCAAATAGGCACCTAGTGCGATTTGCAAAGCCCCTCGGTGCCTAACTCCCATCAACTTCTAATCAATGATTGGTTTTGAATTTCAAAATCAATGGGAGTTAGGCACATGGGGCTTTTGAAAATCCCACAAGGTGCTTATCTGCATCCTTAGGTGCCTAAATCCCGTAAAAACCTGGACCTTCGCCTGACTGCGCCTTTGTCCCCCATCTGTAAAATGGGGTGAGGGGATAGCCCTGCCCTACCCCACAGGGGTGTTGCGAGGTAATCCATCCAAGATTGTGCGGTGCTCAGATACCGTGGTCATGGGGGCGAGAAAGGGCCCATGATAAATCAGTGTAGCTCCATGGAATAGCACTGGTTAATGTCGTACGGGCTGTAATAGTTTAGTCTCCTGAGGCCTGTACTACTTTGGTCTCATTCCGGCTGTTTGCCTGGTGTGGGGGTGTCTGGGGGGTGTTGGTGGCCTGGGACATACAGGAGGTCAGACTAGATGATCCCTTCTGGCCATAAACTCTATGGCTGTAAGTCAATGTGGCTAGACCAGTTTACAGCAGCTAAGAATCCGGACCTCAGTGTTTACTCAGAACTCGGCCTGCTGACTTCACCAGGACAATTGCCTGAGTACGTTTATCATCAGGACAGGATGCTACACGATTCCCAGAGCAAGATGGACCCTGAGTCGAAATCACCACAAGAAATGATGCAGACAACACTCTGCTCACCTTATTTTTCCTTTCAACCAGCTCTACCTTGTTGTGCATTAAATACTGCTTTGGTTTTTTACCACCTCATAATTTTACTGCTTTGCGCCCCCTTTGCCCGGCGTTCCTGGATGCAGCTGCCATCCTGCTGAGATTGTGCGCACAGGTGTCAGAAAGAGGAGTTTTACTTGTTTTTAATTTGCATTCAAAAAAAAAAAAGGGAAAAAAATGTATTTCTGATTATTTGTTTTCTCCTTGCTAGGCTCCGACTTTTGCGATCCCCTCAGATGATGCATCAAGCCAGCGAGATGTGCCAAGTCACCTACAAACAGCTCCAGCTCCAGTTGTAAAATGACACCAAGTTCATTGGAAAGAAAGAGATGCAACTGTATTTTTCCAGGAAGAAACCCCCAGCTGGGGAATGGGCAAAGCAGGATGTGCCCTGAGGGGAGGGGTCTAAGTGAGAACCAATGGTTGTTTTAAGAAGAGCCCAATCCCAACCCAATGAAGTCAGGGGATGATTTTAATGTTTGCAAATTACAGCACTCAAGCCTTCTAGTTACCCACAGGGTAGCGACAGCACCCGCTGTAGCAGTGTGGGCTTCCTTAATAGGACGCTTCTCAGGAGCACCTTCCCTAAGCAGAGGAGTTCAGGCTCCATGGCTCATTGAAGTGCTTGGCCTCTCTGCTTATGATGTGGGCCGGGTGCTGCTTGTGTTGGCTGACACCTGTCTCTGTTGTATCTGCAGAGTTTTGTTAAGCATACACAGAACTTTTCAAAACACCTAGAAAGGCACCAAGGAGCCTCCAGTCTACCGTGAAGAGGACTCTCAGGACCACAGTTCAGATTCAAGGGATGATATCCTGGCCTTAAAGAATGAAGTCAATGGGAGGTTTGCCGTTGCCTTTAGAGGGGACAGGATTTCACCCAAGAAGTTGTAGAGACATTGTCAGTGTATAGTTAATAGAGACAGACCTGTAATCGGGAGATAAGATCCAGGTTTGGATTTCACATGGTTCAGATCTTGGGACTCCTCTCTAGGAGGTAGATGGGGTAGAAGTGCAGGACAAGAAGCAGGCCAGATGTAACACGAAGGAATCACAAACCGAGTTTACCAACCAACGGGGCTGAGAACACCAACTTGTTATGTTAATGTGGCCTAATAACAGCGGCCATCGACCCGAGTCTGATAGGGACCATAAACTCCCAATCCCACACCCAATTCCCAGGGAAACTACAGCTACTGGGCAGATTACGCAAAATCCCTTCTGCAAGTCAACGGCATTACTCTTCATGTTTGTTTTTCAATGAAGTCTGGAAATACAAGATTTCTACAGGGAGGAAATTCACCACCAACAGGGGGTGGGGTGGGTGTGTGTGTGTTGGGGGTGTGCACGCCAAAGGACCATCAATTTGCCAGGACTCCTAGAGAGCACGAACAAAGGCAACTAGTACTATGAGGGGACTTCACTGGAGAGGGAATACACACACACACACTTGTTTATTTGATCAACGGAAGAGAGTTTGCACAGCTTGTGGGGAAATTAGCTCTTCCAGCTCATTTCTCCAGTTGCCAGCTCTCCCTTTCAGCTCCCTCCCCCGTCTCCTTGGGAGCACCAGATTCGCCCATAAAAGCTGCAGAACTCTATTAATCCTCCTCAGGAAAACCCGCTGTGACTGTGCTTGCTTTGGAGAGTGCATTTCAGGCCAATGGCGCTGGCTGGTGGAAAGCTGCAAGGCCTGCAAAGAACAACCTCCCGCTGAGACAAGCTCAGCAAACCACCCACTGCAGGCAAGATGGAGAAGTTCTTGTTTTAACTCAGTGGCTGGCAGCTAGGGTCCTACTTCAGGTCTCAGCTGTGGGAACGTGCAGAACACACGTGCACAGAGCCACCTTATGCTGCGTAAGAGCATTTTCATGTCTGGCCACCCATTGTCAGACATGAAGGGTGAAATCCTGGCCCCACTGAACTCAATGGGAGTTCTCTTAGCGTTAGAGACAATGGCTTTATCCTGCTGGAGAAATCAACCTTTATCCCAGTCCGAGAGAGAGTCCTCTTGTCTCCCATCCGCCTAGTCTCAGGTAAGGCTGTGCCCCTACAAAAACTACCCCCGTTTAAGACCACCAGGAAGGATTATCCACCACACCAAAGGGCAGACTGTGGTTTTTCAACCAGACCATTCCTACGTGGGGTCAGATGCTGATCTCTGTGCCAGCTGCTTAGCTGGTGCCAACCTGCCTAACAACACGGACTTCACGGGGCCATGTCACTCCGACTGACTCCATTCTCCATATCTCCATTCACCCATGTGACTCGGGACTACTGTTTGCTCGTGTGTTTTCCTTTCCCCAGTGAGAATGTATCTCCTTTGTGGGGTGCATGCCCAGGCACCCCTGCCTTTCTTTCACTGCACAGACCTGCAGAAAGAGATTGAGCAACACTCACAGGTGATGGGGCGGCTTCCCCAAGCAACTGTAAACCCCGTGCGGTATAACAACATGGGGTGGATGTGAGGGGAAGGGATTGTGATCCCTGGCATTATCCCCTGGACCAACCCAGGCTGGTGCTTATCTCCCGTGCCCGCCGTCTGTTGTGGTGCATCCCATAATGCTCTGTCTATTTATAGATTGCCCTTTACTGGTTTTTATTTGACAGCCTGGCTTGACGCTCCCCTTTAATTGATCCATTATGCATTCTAATTTATTGGCCAATAAAGTTCCTCCCAGCTTTAAAGCAAATTCCCAGCCCATGTGCTTTTAGTGGGGCTGTAAGCAAGAACTTTAACTCATTACATTATAACCCTCATGCCCAGGGCGACCCTATGGATAAAGGGTAATTTCAGGATCATGCATACAGAAAACAGAGCCGAGCTGTATCTCCCAGGGGCCCTGGCTACTTGTGGTCATTAAAGTTCCCAGGACATTTCTGTGCGCTTCCCAGAAATGATTCTTTCTCCTGCTGATCCCTACCCAAGCAGATCTGAGCAGGGGGTTGGACTAGATGACCTCCTGAGATCTCATCCAACCCTAATCTTCTATGATTCTATGATCTGCGGCCTTCTAACTATCTGGGCATTTATGCTACGCTCATCACAATACGTTGACCAATATGATGCCAGCCTTCATTGCCCAGCTGTCAAGTTTTCTAACAACCACCTTCACACTTTCTCTTGTGCCGTCCCTTATGCATGGGGGGAGAACCCTGTAAACATCGGCAAAGCCACTACGTTACCCTCCTTAAACCCACCTCTGCTGGGATGCCTGCGAAACACTTGGCAATAGCTACACAACTGGCAACCATTGCTTATTACGTTGATCATAACTGTTTTGCTGTTACCTTGTGTCTGTCTGTTGCATTCGTCTGTTATCTCGCATCATGCGCTTACACAGCAAGTTATTTGGGGCAGGGACCATATTTTCATGATGTGTGTGTGTATGGCCCCTAGCACTGAAGCCACTAGGCTCTATCCCACGTAAATAATAAAAGATCGGCACCCCGAACAAAGTGATCACGGCCATCCCACCAACACAACAACGCTGTGGAACTGCAGTTCCCCAGGAACTATTCATCTCTGAACTAAAGCCTTTCCTCCACACCTCAGATTTTAACCCACGAAAGGGAGAAAATAGACCTAAGTTTGTACGGTGCTTTGAGATCACTCAAGGCGTAGACACAAGACAATAACAGTAGTAATATACTAAATCTGTGGCACATGGCACCGGAAACGGCCATTTCCTGTGGTCTCAGCCCATCATGCTGTACCCCACGCATCACGCCGGCCAACCCCCACGCCCAGATTATAGAGACCCCTCTCTCCCTGGGGGTTTTCAAAAGCCATAACAAAGCTTATGAATATAAACGTACAGAAACTTATTACAATTACTAACGAGGAGTGAGATGGGAGAGTAGGGAGAAGAAAATTAATTCTGCTGGACTGACTCAAGAAAAGAAAAGAAAAGAAACAGACAGACTAACTCAAAAACAAACAACATTTCCCTAGACTATGAAACTGGGAGTGAATAAATGATTGACTCTTCCACTCGGTGCCTTAATTCCTGTCCATCAGCTCCTCTGCCTCTTCTCCCCTCGAAATGTTATTGTCTATCACTCTCTTGGCACTAACAGGACCAGGTACATCTCTCTGTCTCACTCGCTCAGCTGATAAGCATGACAGACCCAGGCCCTGGCAATGGGAATCAAACTTCCAGTGGATAAAGTGCCATTTACATGAGGCAGGCACCTCGATCAACGTGACTGAGGGCATGGGAACGGTGCGCTTTTTGTTTTGAAAGGGCAAAACATGGCCCTTCCCCTCCAATCAGAAATAAAAACAAAACTATGAACAAGGCCACAAGGCCTGATTAAAATTCCCGGCATGCCAGAGTTTGCAAAATCTCAGGAGTGAAGCAAAACAGGCTCTGGGAAAGTTTGGCAACCAGGCCTATTTTTCTGTTGTCGAGGGGATTAGAGGGGAATTTGGCATAGTCCTTTTTTCCCTCCCATCGGACTTATGTCTTAGAGATTTTCAAGGAAGCTTCCTTAAACCCAATGGTTGTTTTCCTCAAGGAGCTAGTTGGTTTTTAATGTTCCCTTTTGTTTTCTTGGCACTGCTGCTTTCTTCACATTTTACTCGGCAAATTGTTACCTTCTTTAAGAGGGAACAACCAATGTCTTGTTCCCACAAGAGAAAAGAAAGGGGGAAAATATGTTCCCAGCACAAATTCCTCTTCTGATAACCCTCCTCCCCAGCGTGGAGTTTTGGGTTCTCTATTCCCCCTACCCACCTCTGGACCACAGTGCTAAATGGGGACAGGTCCTCAGCTGGTGCATCAGCATAGACCAAATGACTTCAGTGGAGCTGAGATCTGGCCCAGGAAGGGCGAACTGAGTGCTTAGTGCAAAGAGCAGATACACTATGGACAAACAACACAAGTTTCAATGACTGTGATTTGAGCCTAGATATCATGGTGATGGGCTTATTAGAAACACACTTAGATAGATGGATTATAGCATACTATACACCACCCTACAGTGCTTCTTTTTCCTCTAGCTTGAACCTTTTTCAGTGCTGTACAGACATGTAGGGCCTTTACTTCAGAACCGCTCACACTTTGCAACTCTCATGGAATCAAACTGAAGCTGCGGGCACTCAGCACCTCTGAGAATCATCAGATTCATGGTGACGCATGACAAGAGCCTCGCTCTTGAGTGCAACCAACACTGGGCAGCTAAGGAGTTAAACAAAGCTGTTGCATGCTCCTGCGGGAATGCTGCCCCTTCCTACCACCACCATTCCCCCCTCCCTCCCAGAAAAGGCTTTTTACTCTGATTGGGGCAAATCCCAATGTCTTCACTCAGCTTTCACTTGGGCATGTCTCGGGCACGACGTGACTGGAGAGCTGGCCGGCAGGCGAGCATTCCATTTCACAGCCACTTCCGAGGGTTTGAACTTTGTATTGGTTCCGCTGTGGAATGAACCCTGAACCTCCTGAATGTTCTTGCAAACGTGGAAGAGAGCGCGCGCCCCACTCGATAGCCCAGCACTTAGGAAAGTGGAGGGGGAGACCCAAGTTCAAATCCTGGCTCTGCCTGATTCCAAGCAGACTCTTACATCACAGACCAGTCCAAATACAGCAGAGCAGAAATGTGAACGTGGCTCTCCAACGTCCCAAGCCAGGGCCTTAACCCGCAAGCTATCGAGTCTCTCTATCTGTGCAAATTACTGAAAAAAATTAGCGGGTGCTTAGCACCCACCGGCAGCCAAGCTCCCCACCCCTCCCCCCAGAGCCTCTTGCCCACCAGTGGCCCCGCTGATCAACTCCTCTCCCTCCCGCCCAGCCATGGATCACCTGTTCAGCGGCGTGCAGGAGGCACTGGGAGAGCGGGGGAGGAGAGGGAATGGGGTGTGCTCAGGGGAGGAGGCGGAACTGGGCGGGTGAGGGTGGGGGTGAGGCCAGGGGAAGGGGTGGGGTGGGGACAGGAAGAGGCAGGGTGGGGTGGGGGCGGGGCCTGGGGTGGGGGGGTTAAGCACCCCCCGGGTAGAGAGGAAGTCGGCACCTATGCTCTCTGTCCCTCTGTTTCTCCCCAACGTAAAACCCTGCCCACAAAAGTTTCGTGCCGAAGAATACGTCGCCGTGAAACATTTCCACGTCGACAAACCAGCCTATTCCTCTGAAATTTTGCTTCCGCAATGACGTTCCGACCAGCTTGACCTGAATGGGATTTGGCTTGAGTCAAGACTGAGCAAGGAACCCTGGCATCTGGCTCACAATTATTATCCTGCAACACTGCCCAGCGGGCTGTGACAGGGAGCCCAGGCTCTGGACTAGCACTTCCCAAGGGCTGGGCTGTGTTGGCTTAGGAAGTGAGCCTCTTTCCTCTCCTGCATCGCCGCCCGAGATGATTGACGGAGACAGCTCTCCTTGTGCGCTGTTAACTGCAGGGCTGCTGGCCGACCTGCGCTTGCATGAGCTCCGCATTCGCCAGCCTTGTTGCTGGGAAGGCAGCGACTTTGTCAGAGGGGCTCCTGCTGGGTACCAAGAGCGGGCTAATTACTAGCAACTGGCATGCCGTCTGTCACGGTGCTGGGCTCATGGTTCCCAGGGCAGGGTTAACTGGGTTGTTGTCCAGCCAGGATGCAGTAGAGGGGGAGGTAAGGAATGATGGGCAAGGGGGGGAGGAAATAGAGTAGGGGCAGGGTACTGCACAGAAACAAGCTGCTGTTGGCTTCCTTCCCCCGTCCCCTCCGCTCTGTCACACACAGCAAGCGGTGCCCGCAGGACAGATGGGGAGCTGCATCGAGGAGACACGGGGGATCCACAGCACGGGGAGGCAGCAGGTGAGACACCCACCAGATCACCTGAGGGGAGCGGCACGGCACCTTCCCCCCCACACCCACCAGCCCTTGTCCCTGTGGCGTCTCCCACTCGCGGTGCCCAGGTGAGTCATGCCGCTGAATCCTCACGCCACCGACAGAAGCAGTAACGCTCTCCGGCGGCACGGATAACTGCCAAAGTCACCGGCTTGAGGGTGCGCGCCTCTCTGACAGCCCAGGCTCTGACGACATCAGAACCCCATTTTTATTTTGAGATGATCCACAACCCAGTGGCTGCTGCTGGTGCTGCCACTTCCACCCTGCGCACCCTCTGCTTTGCAGGGCCTCATCCCTGGGAGAGAAGATGGCGCTCTGGCCTTAAATCCCCTGGCCTCGGCCCAGGAACAATTGATTTGGCTAACGCTCCCGGGGACAGACTGTCCCTAATGCAGCAGGCAGGGCAGAGAAGGATTCTAACCTCCTTCTGCGGCTGGGTGAAGGCTGCCTGTATTGCAGCTCCAATGTATAGTAGGGAGAGCCACGGTTTGTGTGGCTGATGCTTGACCAGTGAGCAGATGGGTGGGGAGTGGATGGGAGCTGAGGTTCTTCTCCCTATGTGCTGGGCAGGAACAACAAATATAACATCACCTAACTCGCTTCATCCCTTGATCTCTCAGACCTTTCCTAAGAAGGCATGTGTCCTTATCTCCATTGCATTGGGAATCAGAGGCACGGAACGTGCCCTTCCCAAGCAGGGTAACAACAGAACCCAACATGATCCAATCCCGGGCCACTGAGCCACAATGGAAGGAGTCGGTTACAGTGTTGGAACAGTTGCAACGACCTCTGCCCCATCACAGCACAGTGGGGACGGCAGGGGGGGACAGAGGAGCCTTGTGTGCCCATCTATGGACATGGCTGCACTGCGTGATTTCCAGCTCGAGCAGACTTGCACAGGCCAGCTTTCATTGAGCTCGCCTGCTACAAACAGTAGCGTAGCCGCGGCTGCCTGGGCAGCAGGACGGACTAGCCGCCCCAAGGATGAGCCCATCCAAGACTCCAGGCACGTACTCAGGCGGCTAGCCCATCCTGTCACTCGCGCTGCGGCAGCTACACTTCTGGTTTTAGTGCACTGGCTGGATCAGAGCTAGCGCGGGTATGTCTGCCCCAGATGGAAACTCCACCGTCCAGCCCCAGTGTAGACACACCCTCTGTGTCGAAGGGAGGAAGGCTGCACCAGTGGCTAGGCTGCTCACCTGAGACTCAGATAACCCAGGTTCAATTCCCTGATCTGCCAAAGAATGTATAAGGCCTTGGCCAAATCAGTTCCACTTCCTTCCTTCCTCTCTGGAGGGAATAGCACTGCCCTGCATCCTGGGGTGCTGTCAGGATAAATCCATTCGACTGCGAGGGGCTCAGATACTGTGGGAATGGACGCCTGATAAGGACCTAAGACAGATAGGCACCATATTTCGGGCTCAATCTACAGCCCCACCTAACTAGTCAAAGCAATGGAGCCTTTATTTAATACATCGACCCCTCTGTGTGGACGTGCTGGCTCGTTCGGTCTCATCTTCCTCTTGTGCTTTACAGCCCCGTTCCTCCTGCGATGAATCCGGCCTTGCTCCTCCTTGACACATTTTATAACAACCATATTTTGCCTTTCTCTAGCGGTTTCCAATGAAGGGCACAGGACCACCGCACAGGAATTAAGCTTCCAGGCGCCTTCCTTGCCAGCCTTGATTCATGGATGTTTGCCGGCTGCTTCGGAATCCTCTGGTGGAAGATGCTGTGGTACCCAGATTAGAACCAGAGATGCTGGGGAGGCAGCTGAGGCGCGGACAGATGAATTCAACTGTTGATGGCCATGCCACAAGCCCATGCCAGAGCTGGGCATAGGCTCCAGGTGGTGCGTACCCAGGGGAAGTGGGAGGCCAGAGTGCCAGAGCTGAGGTACAGGACCTTGGGACATGCATTGTGTGTTGGGGCTAGAGGGCATGAGTTTACTGAGCTGAGGTGGGCTCGGTCAGCGTGAGTGGGTAATGTGATCGGAGGGGATTACGAGGTGTCGAAGAATCCCCCTAGTCTGTTTCAATGGGATGAGGTGGGTCAGTTTGGATCTCACCCTCAGCTGTAACCAAGCGTGACTTTCTGTTTGTAATCAGAGACGGATCAGGATCAAAATCCTCCAGCCAAACACCCCTTCTACCTCCCTCCCCTGCCACCAATTCTGGGGTTTCACAGTCTAGATCCCAAGTCTGGAGGCTCAGGCCTGTCTCTAAAGAACGTTAATTAATCCTGCTTCCAAACGACAAGGGGATCATGTGGGTGCTTAAAAGCCCAAGCGCTGGCCCTGGCTCAGCAGAGCCCCCTGGCCTCAATCACACACAGCCCACTGCGCCCACAAAACAAGACAAAGGGGTCCCCAGATGCTGGACTTCACCAAGAAAAGTGTGGCTGTGTGTGACTAAGGTGAGGGTCTCGTCAAAGTCTGTGGGGGTAGCTATGCCATTGCTGCCAGCTGGCAGAATCAAGGGGAAGGAGGAGGAGGAGAGGCAGGATGTGTGTCTACAGAACAAAGGCAGGGGTCAGCCTACCCGAGCTAGCCTGAATCTAGCTAGTGCAGGTAACAGTGGCAGTGAAGACACGGCAGCTCAGGTTTCAAAACGGGCTAGCGAGCCGAACACATGCCCAGGGTCTGTGCCGGGCTCGTACTAACCACGCTGAAGCCCAGGCTGCTCTGTCGTTGCTGCTGTTGTTACCCGCACTAGTAGGCTCTGCTGGGTAGACATGCCCACAGACACAGCGCCTGGCTCTCATGGTCTCCCAGAGCCACTGGGGGAAAGCTTCAGCTCCATCATCCTGGTGCCAGGCCAGATGTTCAGCGACCCTGATCTGTGCTGAGCTGAGTGCAACGGACACCCAATGCCACTGAGAGACAGGGACCTTGCTCCCGCATGCCTCCTCCCAGTTCCACCCCTGGGTCTCCATCACCAGGCAGCAACAGGAACGGACACCACTGGGAAGAAGAGCCAACCTCCCGCAGAGCCTGAGCTCCGAGACAAACACAAAGACCGTCCATTCTGTGCTGGACGAGAACAGGGGCATCGTTCCCGCCGACAAACCAGAGACCGTCCTCGGCACCCGTGCTCAAGCCAGCCCCATCATCGCTCTGGAACGCAGCCATGGCTACTCTACGGGCAGAGCAGAGAGGGCATGCAGCCGTGGTACCCCATGCAGCGGGGTCTTTGTGCTGCGCGGCCCGAGAGACCGTAGGGGGTGGAGAATGTGTCCGGTGTGCATGTGTCCAAGCATTGGGGCAGCAAGTGGAGCGGCTGGCTGAGAGCACCGAGAACAGAAGGTAGATTTATAGTGTGGCCATTCCAGGATTCTTTCAACCAGGTCATGAGTTAGGCAGAGCCCATGGGAGAACAGTACAGCAAAAGCTGTGCTCGGTCTGCTCACTGGTGTGGTCTGCCCACGGCCTGCAGCCTCTTTCTCTTTTCCTGCACCTGAGTCCTGTCCCTTTCGAAGTGCAAGGGACACCGTCCCATTCAGGGGGGAGGAGGGAGCAGGTAAAGCTGGTTGGTTACAGCTAAGTTCAGCTTCAGGTTTTGTGCATTCGAACGCTAAAGCTAAATACAAACCCAGGGAGTGAAAACCCACATGGACTGAAACAAACGAGTGATTCTGTTGTAGCTAATGCTAACTGAATAGCAGAGCTGGTCAAAACATGGGAAGTTGAAATCTCTCTCCTCCCTGCCAAAAATATGCATTTTCTGTTTTTTTGGGGGGTAAAACATATAAAAAATAAGATTTGTTGTTTTGTTTTGTTGTTTTTTGGTGCCAAAATATTCAATATCATTTTTTTCTTTTTTTAATTTTCAAAAAGTTTTGATGGGGAAAAAACTGCAGCTTTATCTTGCTTTTTACCCCTCCCCCTTTCCCCTCCATAAATTAAAAAAAACAAGAGGGGGGGCGAAGGGGGGGAGAATAAACTCCCTCGCCAACCCCAGAGCTGAAAAATGTTGACCTCCTGATCAGGAGTGGGAAGACGCAATACATATTTGGGAACACTAGGGGGAGCAGAAGCAAGGGAAAGAGAGAGGTTGTATTTTGAGCAATGTTCCTTCTGCTATGGCCTGGCCAGGTTCTGATACTGGGCCCAGCGCTGCTGGATGTGACTGAATAATCCAGTTGGACCCCACTTGGCTGCCTGTTTACTGACGTCAAAATCCAACCGTCGCTCCCAGATCCGCAAACCAAGGTCACTTCTCACAGCTCCGAATGTGAGGCTGCAGGCCAAGGAGTAAATTCCTGTAGTCACCCGAGGTGCCAGAGTGCATCCACGGTCACGGCTCGGTTACTGCTCCAGAGTCACTTC
Source organism: Platysternon megacephalum (assembly GCA_003942145.1). NCBI lineage: Eukaryota > Metazoa > Chordata > Testudines > Platysternidae > Platysternon > Platysternon megacephalum. The sequence goes on along the minus strand of QXTE01000097.1, from coordinate 6,210,907 downwards.
CTGGTGCACTGTGGTAACATTTCACTATCAAGTCCCCACCTGTGCAGTTAAACTAGACACCACTATGACCAACCCTACTGGGACCCAACAAGGAGACGTCAACCCAGGACTTTCAGCGCTAAAAGCAGGTACCTTGGCCACTTGAGCTATAAGACTAAATACATTAGCGACCGACTGATAAACCACTTTATGTGAACCAGCCACTACAGGGAGACAAAGCTAGTTACAACAGCACAGCCACTTAGTTTACTCCCTCTCCTAACGACTATTCAGCCCAGTCACATTCTGTAGGAATCTTTGCACCCTGAATTTGGCCCATTACAAGTAGATCTGAACCAGTGGATCTGTGCCTTGTTTCCCCATCTGGATCCTGGAGTCAGTAATGCTTTCCCACCACTCAGGAACTGTTGTGCGGTTTGATTCATTAATGCTTGTAAGGCACTTTTGGCTCCTTGCGGAAGCACAAATGGTCATTCAATCTCCTTCCAGAGGGGCGTGGGGAACCATCTACTCTATCTGGCCTTCACATGGGGACATAAAAAGGGCCTCTCTGATACCAGCAAGCTCAGGGTTAAACTTGCCCCTCCTCTGCAGAACAAACGTTGCCCTACAAGCAAGTTGTTCATCTGGGCTTCGAGGGCAAGGCTTGGGAGACCGATCTGCTCCACACGCAGCCTCCTTTTCCAAGGACAGCCATCCCCTCGGGGCAGGGCAGAGCGCGGCTCTGCCGGTGCGTGGGGAAGGCCGGCTGCTGACATGATTTTTTTAGCCGCAGCAGCAGTATTTCTATGCACAAGTCATTAATCATTAGGCTATAGGAAAGGCTTTTAGTTAGTCAAAGAGGGAGGCGAGTCGTATGCAAGCTGGTGAATCATTCCCCTTGCCAGCCTCATGGGTGCTGTTTTCTTCCACTTTCAGGGCCCTCTAGTGGCTGTTTTGGGGATGACACAAGAGCGTGATTGCCAGAAGGCTCAATCTGTGCATGTCTCAGGGCATTTCAGAAAAACCACGGAGCTGCTGCTACCAAATGAAGGGGACAAGCTGCTTCCTTCTCCCCCTGTCCAGCAGTGACTGATTTTACAGTAAGGACTGCAGGCGGCAAGACAGCTTGCTAGGCGGTTCTGACTTGCTTAGATTCTCACCACCTGATTTTCGACCTGCACAGGTATCCCCCTTAGCCTTTACAACACAGGCCCGGTGAATGGGTCAAAGGTCAATGTGGTTCTGGCTCTCCCTCCGGCTCTCCAACATCCTCACGGGTGAATGATTCAACGGCTCTCGTGCTTGTTCTTCCGCCTCTGACCCACTGTTCAGACAGGGCATTCCCCTCCACTGGCTCCCACCTGCTGTTTGCATCATGCTCCAATAGCCTTACCCACAATGCCCTGGCATGGTGAGCTGTAGCACAGACCCCATGACCAGAGCTCCCCAAGGTAAGGGCCTCACAATCTGACCCGTAGAAGGGAAACACCCCAGGGCTGGCCCCACTCCTGCCTTTGCTTCTTCTACAGCAACGAACAAAGTGTCTGTACGTACCCAATAAATAACATACTATTAATGACGAATGCAGGAATTAGGGACAAGAATGGGCTTTTTTACATTGCCAACTGCTAGTCCCCCACTGTCCACTTCTATCGCACTGGAGATCCCTGGGCGTGTTACACATATTTATTCTCACAAGACAAGTAAAGTGGATAAGCTGAGGGCCAGAAGGTTAAAGGACTTGACCAGGTCAGTCAGTGGCGGAGCTAGGAACAGAACCTGACTCTCAGTCCCCTACTCTAGTTACTAGACCATGCTTCCCTTCCAGGAGGATGAACAGAATTTAGGAGTCCAGAATGACTGATAGAGGATGGATGGTCTAGTGGTTAGGGCACTTAGCCTTTCGGTGTCTCAGTTTCCCATCTGTAAAATGGGGATACCAGCACTGCCCTGCCTCACAGCGCTGCCAGGAGGACAAACACATTAAAAGATTGTGCTCACATACTGTAGTAATGGGAACCATACAAACACCATGGGGCACGTCTACACTGCAAGAAAACGCTTGTGGCTGGCGCAGGTGAGCTGACTCGGAGCTGTAAAATACAGTGTAGACATTCAGGCTTGGGCTGGACCCTGGGTTCTGGGCTCATCTCCCCTCACCAGATCTCAGAGCCTGGGCTCCAGCCTGAATGTGTGCACAGAAATTTTATAGCCCCGCCGCCCGAGTCAGCTGACCCGTGCCAGGCATGAGTCTTATCACAGTGTAGACGTACACACAGACTCTCAATCTCTCGCTCTTTGACTTAACACTGCAACCATACTCCAGCACTACAAAGAGAGCCCAGAAGTCTTCACTTTTAATCCCCTGTTCTCACTGCTTCCGAGTACTAGATGCAAAACCCCAGCAGTCCCGATGCTCAACTCCGCTCTAACTATTTGATCACACTGCTTTCCCAGTCCCCACTTGCAAAGCCGCTTCTCACACTCCGGCGCGCTGATGATGATTACACCTTCATACCAGCGTGTGACAGAAATGTTTGTGCAGAAAAATCCCACAAGTCAGTACATTAATGTCCTGTGATGAAAAATAGGTCTGTCTAAAGACACTCAAGGTAATTTCAGACTACATTTGAGGTGATTTCAGATTCTCAAGTCTGCCTGTAACAGTGTTTCAGTCTGTGTTTATCATTAATTCCTCCCCCCCCCCCACTTCCATTTTTCCTCCCCAGTTGTTAAAACATTCGGATAACAACAGAATAAAAGGACCACAGCACGGGGCACAAGTCAGCCTTAGACTAGCCCTTCTCTGATCGCCTGGAAGTTACATCTTTGCACTTTAAAATCAAAAGCTTTGCACTCCAACGTGCTCTACATATATTAGCTAAGGGATCCTAACTCCATCTCTGGCACATATATCCCCAATCGACAGATGGAGAAACTGAGGCGGTGCCTTTAACCACATGAGCTGTTAGCCGGGAGCGGGGAGGTGCAGCAGTAATGGATGATCAGAGGTTGTCTGAGGTGCTCTGCAGGCAGATGCAGGCAGAATGCCTTGCTGGATTGGGAGTGGCCACTGGAGCTCCTCCCACACCTGCTGCTGGATGCTGAGGGACCCGCCCCCTCTAGGCTGACAGCAGCGTTCTCCGTGGGCTCTGCATGAGTGTGGCAAGATGATCCCTAGATCCCCGACCACGCATGGCTCAGAGCAGGGCTATTGGTGTTTAACTTCCCCAAGCAGCAGAGGGTAAAATCATGTTATGAGCTGGGTGACACCTTGTTTTGGGTCGAGTTAAAAATCCCATTGAGATTGGTAGGTGTGAATTTGCCCTTCAATTAACATAACTATAAACATAATCTCCAACCTAAAACAAAAGGTTGGTGTGAACCAGCCCAGAGTGTGTGTGTGAAGACAAATCAGGGCAGGGATGTACAGGAGGGCAAACGACACAGAAACTGAGGTCAGAGCAGAACAAGAAGGAGAACAAAGTCAGGTCTGGACTACTCTAAAAAGTTAAATTGATTCAGCCACATTGTTCAGGGGTGTGAAGAGTCCACACCCCTGCATGATGTAGTTAAGCCAAACTAACTTCCAGTGTTGACAGTGCCAGGTCAATGGAAGAATTCTTCCATCAACCCAGCAACCACTTCTCAGAGAGGTGGATTATCTACACCGACAGGAGAACCCCTCCCATTGGCGTAGTTAGTGTCTACACTGAAGTGCTACAGTAGTGCATCTGCAGTTGTGCCACTGTAGCATTTCAAGTGTAGACAAACCCTCTGAGAGAGAAGCAGGCTGAAGGAGCAGCTGAAAACACAGTGGGTGACACTGTGTGGTTTTTGGATCAGGGGCGCAAGCTGAAAAGAGTGGCCTTGGTGCTGTGAGCAAGAGAAGCTATTTCCAGCCATTTGGTCCCCTCTGCATTCAGAGACACGGACCTTTATCCGTTCTTTGTAAATACACACAAGTGCATCGAAGCAAGACCCGACTACCACCAAGTTCTACTCCCCATGGGAGCACCCACAGGGCCTCAAACTGTGACTAGCCGCTCCAGTCATAAAAGGGTGACAAGAGCCACTTGGGGGACTTTGGCATAGAGGGCCAGGAGCGTTGGTGGTTGAACTTTGCATGGACATCAGTGGGCTTTGGATCAAGTGGATAATAAGCAAGTCTGGAGTAATTTACTCTCTCCAAGGCTTGGTCACTCACAGGAGATGGCGTGTTCATGCCTTTCTCTGGTGGGGATACTCAGTTTTAAACTTTCAGCCCCACTTGCCCACCCCTTCCAGAAATGCACCCAGGTAAGGGCAGGGCAACCCTGCTACACAGATCACCAGCGGTCCCTCCTTGGACCATCAAAGATGGAGGTGAAGGGCTGAGGAGCCATCTCAAAGGTGGACATGAAAGCAGACAGGCCCCTCTCTGCCAACTTCTCTCACTGCTGCTGCTGGTTAGAATGCCATGTGGTTCCCAGGCATGTTGTGGGTGCACACACACAAACCACATTCTCCCACATGAAAGCCACACTCACCCACGTAGGACACCCATGCACACCCCATCCAAACATGTACACACGCTTGTAAGCAAACACATGCATGCCCTCACGCACATTCTCACTCACCTACCGGAAGAGAACTTCCAGCAAGGCGGGTCAGAGGGATCGGAAAAACCTCCCTTGGCATTGCCATCACAGACATTGCTATTAACTTCCCTCCCACGCCGATCCATTACAGAAGGGACAGGAGACTGAGAGATGACAGCAAACCATACATCCTGGAAATAAAACATCAAATGGGTCATTCCCTGTAACAGATCACACTGCAGAAGCTCGGAAAGACCAACAGTACACACAGAGCAGCGTGTGTGTGTGTGTGTGTGTGTGTGTATATATATATATATATATATTATTGCAATGCTACAGAATCACATCCTATTTACAGAAAAGAACAGAGCTCTGCATTTTTGCATTAAGGTAAGGACACACCCAGCAAGCTAAGTGGGAGGCGTTCTATAGGGCTGTTTGCTTGTCCAAATAAGAAAAAACTGTGGACCCTGTAGTCAAATCACGTGCATCACTTATGGCAAAACACTGCCATCCAGATGGAGGCAGAATTTACAGAGATAACACATTGCAGAGACCAAAAGGGTGTGCTGGACTAACACTTGTATTCCTGCTCTGAAGTACAAGCTGGGAAAGAAACAAAGAGCAGTAATGCCTGGCTATAGGGCCCACATCTATTTTTATATAGTATTTATTTAATCAATTGATGTATCTATTTTACACTGTCGTATTGCACCATATTGAAAGCAGAGTCTCATCTCTGAGCCGTCTTGACCCTTTCCATCTGGTAAACTATCGTTCTGTTTTTTTTCCCCTCCTTTCTTTTTTTAACCTCTGGTTTTTCTAACACAGATTGAGATCCACACCACCTTTGTGCTGAGAAAGTACGAAGTAATAAATAACAATAATAAAAATTGCACCTGGATGGCACTTTTCCATCTGGGAATCTCAAAGTGTTTTACCGGCATCTGCAAACACCCATCAGAGGGAGACAAATATGATGCTAATTTTAGAGGTGGGGTAAAAAGAGGCTGAGACTTTCCCAGGGTCACACTGCCAGGCAGTAGCAGAGTTGTGAATAAGACCCAAGAGTCCTGGCACCTATTTGCCTGGTATAACCATTAGGTCACACGTATGTACGCTCATCTATGTTCTCTGATGCATTCGTGCCGTTGACACCCTCCACTGATTATGCACTGGCCTCATTACAATGGCCTATAACTTTATTCTGCAATAGCTCAGGTAATTACCAAAGCCTGGCAGTTAAGTATTCACTGTACATCCAGCAGAGGGAGCCCACACATTGGTTTTGGTGGGAGACAATGTTATCTGACCTAACTGGCCTGTGTGAATATCAGCTCCTCCGGTCCCGTGATTACATGCACAGCTCTTCGTTAATATTATATGCCATCCTTACTCCTCCAGAAGCCAGGGCCGGCTCCAGGCACCAGCTGAACAAGCAGGTGCTTGGGGCGGCCACTCGGGAGAGGGGCGGCACGTCCAGCTATTCGGCGGCAATTCGGCGGAGGGTCCCTCACTCCCGCTCGGAGCGAAGGACCTCCCGCCGAATTGCCGCCGCAGATCGCGATCGCGGCTTTTTTTTTTTTTTTTTGCGCTGCCTGGGGCAGCAAAAACCCTGGAGCCGGCGCTGCCAGAAGCCCCTCTGAAATCAACGTCAATTGCACACATGGTTAAGCGCTTTGCTGAGTTGGGACCTTAGCATGGCAACACTAAATTAAACCAACAAACTATGGCCTCCATCATGGCTTGGCCAGGAGCCCTGCACAAAGGTTAGCCCATTGTTATGCTGCTCCAGAAGCAGACCAGGAAGCAAACTGCAACTCAAGAGATTTACCATCTGTTTGACTGTCCCCCCTCTGCTCCAGGGAGGTTTGGGATGTGCCTTACATGGTAAGCTCTTTGGGGCACGCATCATCTTTTTGTTTTGTGTTTGTACAGCACCTAGCACAATGGGGGTCCATGTCTGGGGCTCGTAGATGCTTCCTCAATATAAATAAACAACAACAACATACCAGCCCTATAGCTGATGCAGTGTACATCACTGAGAGATGACAGCAGACCATACATTCTAGAAATGAAACATCAAATGGGTCATTCCCTGTAACAGATCACACTGCAGAAGCTCCACCCACTCCCCACACTGCAGAAGCTCCACCCACAGCATGTGCAGCGGACGCAGAGAAGTAAAGATGTGCCTCGAACCCTCTCCTTACCTGATTGGGCATGAAGGATGGGCCACTCTCCCAGTCTAAGAACAAAAACATGCTTGGGTCTCACAAGGTGAAACTTTTCTGATTTCTTTTAACTGAAAAATGCAGATTTGAGTCGACCAAAACATGTGGTGAGTTTGTGCCAGGTTCAGCAAATTATATCTGGTTGAATCCCTCCCCCAGAAAACAATTCTGAAAAAAATTAAATGTTCTATTTCACCATTTGCGAAATGGAAGAGTTTGATGTTTCACTTCAAAAATACTTTTATGTTTTGAATTTGCTTCAATTTCATTTTGAAAACATTAAAACTCAAAAATGAAACAAAATGTTCAAACAAAACATTTCATTTGACTCAAAATATTCAGTTCACTTAAAAATGTTACCAAAAAACCCCAATTTTGGATTGATCCAAAATGTTTTTTATTTTATTTTTCATTGTCCAACCAACTGAGAAATCAATTATTTGCACTGCTCTATTCCACGCATATTTCAGTGTTAATTATTCACACTGCTTCATACCAAGCTAGAACATGTTCTGCAGTGTATTTATTTTAAGTGGAACACAATCTAAAAACTAATGACAGGGGTTAAACTCTGTCTGTCCCCTCAAAAACATGACATTAAAAATAGACATACATCTTGAATGACAGAGATGGTGTTCCAGCTAGAAACAGCGCGGGGGAGAGAGAGAGACACTCAGGATTTATAGCTTGAAACATTTTAACAGTTGTTCACAGCATTAGCTATCTGCACATTATAAACACTTACCATTTCTATCTCGTACACTGATTGTACTTTGCAGTTATGAAGTTGTTTCCACGTCCCGTGCCCCCTCCCCTCATCCCCACTATAATATTTAGTCTGCAGCTTTGCTTATTTACATACCTAATTTCAGTTCTGTTTGCAAACACAAATTAGTTTTGTGCAATTACTTTGTGCATGGACATGAAGTTTATCCGCTTCAGTGATTTAACAGCATTGAAAGTGAAGGCACAGGGCCATATGGCTCTCTCTATATAATCACAATATTACCTGCACATGTTAGTTACATAAGAGCTACATTATAATTAGAGCAGTTGAAAGAAAGAAAGAAAGAAAGAAAGAAAGAAAGAAAGAAAGAAAGAAAGAAAGAAAGAAAGAAAGAAAGAAATCAGTTGATTGATCAGCAGGGTATGAAGGTGTTTTATACAGAAAATAGATGGATGATACACAAAAAGATTTCCCCAAACCAACAGACGGATCACTAGGTGCAGAAATTGGTTCTCATATAGAGCTGGGCAAATAACAGATTTTTTATTTGGAAAAATAAAATTGCTTCCAGTTGGAACAAAAATGGAAATGTTAGAAAATTGCAACAAATCAAAAGGCTTTTTTGGTTGTGTTTCCATGTTGACAAAATCAAAATGTTTTGTTTCAGTTTCAATCATCTCTAAGCCAGTAGAAATTTTGAAACAAAAAGTGGTTTCAAATAAAAAATAGGTCATTTTGAAAATATCAAAACAAATTTTTTTGATTATTTGAGAAAGTTTTATTTGGAAAACAAATCAAACAATTTGCTGAAACCAATGTGAATTTGCTACATGTTACATTGTCACTGAATCTGCACTTTTTGCGCAAAAAAGTTTCAGATGAAAAATTTTACCCAGCTCTGTACCCAAGTTTGCTGGCTGTCTTGGTCCAATACAAAAGATTGTCCTACGCATGTTGTTTGAATTGGCGTACAGCTGGTAGGAAAATGTTAATTCTTTTTCATTGCATTTTTAAAAAATCTTTCCCCCCAAAGATTTCCAGAGAAACTTTTTTGATTTTTGATCCCCTGCTGCCCCTCCATGCTGTATTTACAGGAAATTTTTTCTCAAGTTGGTTATTTTGTTTAAAAAAATACCAAAAAGCCATTTTCCATCAAAAAACATTTTTTTTTCCCCAATGGAAAAATCAGAACCAGAACTGGGGTCCCATATGTGGAGGCTTACTGAGGGCTAGATTGTGGCATGGACGAGATGCCCACACAAGAGAATCAGAGACACCCTTCTGATATCCCTACATAGCCGTTGCCCGGGCATTGGGTCCAGGCGTGTAGAAATAAGTGGGGGATACTCCTTCGCTTAGCTCCTCCCCAGAGCAGGTGGGTGAGGAATGGGCGGAGCTTTACTGGCTAGCCAGTCATTGAGCCCGCTGGACGCTTCCCCCTTTCCCCTTCTCACTGGCTAATGTAGCTGAACCACAAGGACAGAGGGGGGAGGAGGATTTTACTGCTGGGGTAGAATAGCAACAAATATTACCAGCCCGCTCCTGCCCCTCCAGAGCAAGAGAGGGGAAAGGGAGGAATTGGGACTCAGAGGGCTGCCGCCATGTCACAATGAATCCTGGAGCTACATGCAGCTTGCACACAGCCCCATACTCTGGCCTGTGCCTACAGGCACAGTATAGCCCTAAGTGATGGGCAGTGGCAGGCAACAGGGTCAATAGCTGGTGCCTGTTTGGTGTATTGGTTGATCGCAGTATCTGACTGATCTCAGAGGCCACCACGGTGGATGCAGAACACGTCTACAGAGAAGTAAAGTAGCTAGGTTAAATGTTTCTGTCTAGGCACCTGAAACCCCACCTGGTTGGGCTGTCCTTGGGGAGGCCTGGGGGAAGATTTGCTTCTTAATAATTTCCTCATTTCTATAGCTCCTTTCATCTCCAGGGCAGCCAGGATTTCCTCACACATGGAGAACGATTATACTCGAGCTATACAGGGGGATCGCTTTATCCACTACAAACACGCAGCCGCCTCTGTGCAGAATCGCAGCAGCTGTTTAACAGTGCACGGCACTACTCTGCAAATAGGCTAGGGCGGGAAGTGAAGAACGCCGCTTTCGATTGAAAAAGCAGGGGAATTTAAAAAGGGAAAACTTAATTCAGGGCCAAATTCGGCTTTCAGTTACACTGCTGTAAATCTGGAACAACACTACTAAGCTTGATGGACTAACTAAGAGTTGACGCCAGTGGAAAAGAGCAGAATTAGGCCCTAAAAGTGTTAGAACTGGCCTGGGCAGCAGGGTTAACACCTCCACCCTAGTGACAAGTGACATGAGTCTTTAGTGACCACCAGTGGTCAATATATTGTTATTACTGCCACAGCACAGGATCCCCTCACGCCATGCTGGGCCATGGATTCAGTAGTGACTTAGTGCAAAGAAAGTCACCCTTTGAATCACCATTGCCAGGTTCTTTAGACTGATCATAGAATCATAGAATATCAGGGTTGGAAGGGACCTCAGGAGGTCATCTAGTCCAACCCCCTGCTCAAAGCAGGACCTAATCCCAACTAAATCATCACAGCCAGGGCTTTGTCAAGCCTGACCTTAAAAACCTCTAAGGAAGGAGATTCCACCACCTCCCTAGGTAACCCATTCCAGTGCTTCACCACCCTCCTAGTGAAAAAGTTTTTCCTAATATCCAATCTAAACCTCCCCCACTGCAACTTGAGACCATTACTCCTTGTTCTGTCATCTGGTACCACTGTGAACAGTCTAGATCCATCCTCTTTGGAACCCCCTTTCAGGTAGTTGAAAGCAGCTATCAAATCCCCCCTCATTCTTCTCTTCTGCAGACTAAACAATCCCAGTTCCCTCAGCCTCTCCTCATAACTCATGTGCTCCAGCCCCCTAATCATTTTTGTTGCCCTCCGCTGGACTCTTTCCAATTTTTCCACATCCTTCTTGTAGTGTGGGGCCCAAAACTGGACACAGTACTCCAGGTGAGGCCTCACCAATGTCGAATAGAGGGGAACGATCACGTCCCTCGATCTGCTGGCAATGCCCCTACTTATACAGCCCAAAATGCCGTTAGCCTTCTTGGCAACAAGGGCACACTGTTGACTCATATCCAGCTTCTCGTCCACCGTAACCCCTAGGTCCTTTTCTGCAGAACTGCTGCCTAGCCACTCGGTCCCTAGTCTGTAACAGTGCATGGGATTCTTCCGTCCTAAGTGCAGGACTCTNTCACTAACCTTAAACTAGGTGCTTTGATGGTCTTACCTACCATCCCTCTGCTCACTAAGTGGGTCACAAAGTAGAATTTTACTTCTTGATTCAACAGGTTCAAGAGCGGATCTTTTCTAAAAGATCTGTTCTAGTTCAAAATGGAATTAATACAGGGAATTCCTCTGGCCTGGACTATACAGAAGGTCAGACTAGGGGCTGGTCTACACTAATGAGGTATGTCGATCTAAGTTACGCTAGTTCAGTTATGTAACTGAGGTCGACATAACTTAGATCGACTTACAGCGGTGTCAACGGGAGACGCTCTCCCATCGACATAGCTTCCGCCTCTTGGTGAGGTGGAGTACAGACATTGATGGGAGAGCGCTCTTCTGTTGATTTAGCGTGTCTTCACTAGACCCGCTAAATCAACTCCGCTGCATTGATCGCAGCGGTGCCAATTTAGTCCATAGTGTAGACATGGCCTAGGTGATCACAGTGGTCTCTTCCGCTCTAGGAATCTAGGGATTGTTGGAACCATAGATGGGGCCAAGCACCAAAGTCCATAAGGGCTCAGATAGAGACAGTTAGGTTCAGTCCCTTAAAAAGACATGGCCTACCCATAAAGTTCTGTTCTGGATTAGGACTTCCCCAAAGGTTTATGGTGTTTGGATGCAGGATGTGTATTCAAGCCCATCTTGAGTTACCACAAATGGTTTGGACTTGGAGTAGAAGAGAGAAAAGTCACTTTGAGAGGCCATGCAAGCTAACAGCTGTGGGATCCTTTAGCTCAAAAGTAGAGTCTCATACTTGGAGATGCAGAGGTCCCAGAGTTCAATCACTGGAGCTGACCTAACCAGGGGTATCATTACACCACCAGCTGGCTTGACCACTGCGTGTTGTTCTTTTCAAAACACCTGTCCTTTGGCCTCCCCTTTCCCCGGAGACTTCCTAAGACCGCTGAGAAGTAAGAGAATAGACACTTCATTTGACATCCAGGAGTACATCTACACAGCCTGGGGCAGTGAGCCTCAGATCCAGGCTCGCACTACTGCTCCAGAAATAGGTGTGTAGACACCGCTTTGAAGTTATGGCTTGGCCTGCAGATCAGGCTCCCCCGGCTTCAGAGCCCAAGCAGCAACTTCAAAGGATTGTCTACACAGCTATTTTAGAGCACCGGACCCTCTAGCCTGAGTTTGTTGACCCAGGCTGAGAGGCTCATGGTTGCAGGCTATGTCCAGGTACCTAGTGATGGACTCACCTTTAGTACCTGGCCCCTGGACTCAGCTGACATGGATCAGGGCTACAAAATGTTGCATCTCTCCTACCAAACAAGGGCCAGTTTCCACTGCCTCCAGTGGCTGCTATTGGACTGTATGATGGGGTCACCCTATAGGCCCTGGACAGCAGCTAGGACTAATCAGCACATCGACTCCAAGCAATTTCAGCTTACCCTTTTCTAATGCAGTGTTTAGCGCAGAACAGGAGGGCACAGAGGGTTAAAGAGGTTTTCCTGTTGTGCTTCAGGACGGAGTACACGGAAGCAGAACACTGGGTATCACTTTTCATATGGCAGCAAAATAACCATCTAATAACTGGCCAATTACACTGCACTGGTGCCCGTAAACCATCTGCACGATGAGAAAGTCATCCCGGGCAGTGATCTTCCTCGCCTAAAGCGTGCAATCCACAGCAAATGTAGGTTTCGTGATATTAACGCTTTCCCCCTTCTCTTTAATGTGTGTTCAGCGAAAGGTGCCAGCCTGAAAGACCTGGAGAATGAGGCCCTGGCAGCCACAGACCAGGTACCACAATGGCAACAACAATGCCAACTTCCCCAACAGTACCCCACAGCCTGGAGCCAGGGGTACCACCTCGACAGTACTGCAACCTCCATGGCCCAGGTAAGCCTTGGCCATTCTATAAACACAGCCAAAGACCTTGGTAAGTGCGTCATCTTTTATTGTCTCCTATGAATGAGCTCCGACCATAAATGCAATTATGAGCCACCTTCGGATTGAAAAGCGTTAAAATCTACAAACCTAGAGTGGGTTTGAACCTGCGACCTAGCTGCGGAAGGCACTAGCCTCCTATTTCCAATCCACCGAGCCCCCTCCCCATCTCCCTTATGTCAAGGGACCTTTGAATTACCTAATAACTTCACATATTCCCATGAAAGCTGGGGGAACCTTTATTTCTCCTCCAAGACTTGTCTTTATTCATATAATACGTTTCATGTCCAAGACATCTCTGAGAGCTTTACACAAATGTAAATTACCAGGCCGTACGGGGTAAATTATAAATATCACTTCTCTCCAGATTAAAAACTCTACATTTAATAAACAAACAACAACAACAATAATAATAATAATAATAATAATAATAATAATAATAATAATAATAGACTTCAACATGGCACCTAAAGGGCTAAGTGAAGGGGTGTTCTTATGCCCATGGGCAAAATTAAAATAGCACTAGACCGCAGAAAACTTAAGCCATGGAACAGCCAAAAGGCTTGTGTTTAATGAATGCACCATGGAGAAGGTAGCACGCGTGCTCCAAATGATCAAGGCATTATAAGCACTCGCGAGGCATTTAAAGCCTTGTAAAGCACAATGTTAAAGTCAATGCACCGGGCAAGAAGAAGCCAATGCAAGTAATGACTTAAGTAGGAGTGTGACGGTGTGTGAGAGTAATCTGCCTGCAGCCCTTGTGAATGTTCTCCAATCCACGGAGGGTCTTAGCAGTGGGTCTGGAACGCAGGTGAATTGCAGCAATCAGCCGCAGACACTACAAAAGTCTAGATCGAAGGCTCCAGGCGTGAAGCCGCTGAAAAGAGGACGCAATCCAGCACTATTCCTTAGGTGATAAAAAGGGGCATTTTACTACAGATCCCTAGCTCCCGGAAAAGCAAAAAGCAGAAACAAAGAGAGCCCCCCTCTACCACCAAGGCCCTTGATGGTTATTAAAGGAACAGAAGCTTCGCCTTGGCAAAGGGAAGTGCAGCATAAAAGGGTTATTATCTGCCAACTCCTAAGGGTCATTCAGCACGACCCTCGTGGTTTTCATCTAGATTTAATTTAAGAAAATTTGCCAGCGGGAGGCTGCTTGGTAACACGTAACATCACAGGGCACAAATGTTCTGTGGCTGTGTTTCACTGCCATATTAAGTGTCTCCTTGCTTCACACTGCAGTTACACGGCAATTACTGTCTGCTTGTTAGTTAATTGCACTTATGTCTTTCTAGCTGAAGTATTTATCTGACCGTCGATATCTTTAATGTATTTATTCCCACAACACCCTTGTGAGGCAGGACAGTGCTACTATCCCCAACATTCAGAGGGGAAACTGAGGCAGGGAGAGACTAAGCGACAGCCCCACGGTCATAAGACGATGTCTGTGGGGAAACAGGGACTTAAACCCACGTCTCGCAAGTCCTAGGCTAAGTGAGCTAACCATTGGACCATCCTTCCTCATCTACATGGAGGATCAGGCAGAAAGGTGACCCTGCTCTCTTTGACACAAGTCACAAGACAGAACGGTGTGTTGCCCAAGCAAGAGGATGGCTCAGGTCTCCCTTGGGGCAGAGGGTGGGAAATCTGGAGACTGCATCGAGGGTGGCAAAAAGCTCATGCACAAATCCATTAAAAATAAAAAGACAGTCGGCCCGATGGTCACATTATTGTCCTTCCCAGCCCCCCAAACCAATAATAATCCTTCAATGCAATGACCACCACCCACTCAGCCCACTACCTGAGACAAAGCTGGCTCTGCAATGCACCCTGAAATCAACAAACTCTGGCTTTGGCAGACCAGTGCTGGTGCTGAATTCCAGAGTTGAGCACATTTATTTTGTTGGGAGGGACAACTGGTGATTAGTTGGTTGGTCGGTCTATCTAATTTGTGACCAGAATCACAGTTCAGGACAATTATACCTATATTCCCCCTCCATGCGCCAGCAAAAGCACCCACTCTAGGCTCCCCAGCCATCACCTCTCTTGGGCAGAGACCCATGTCTCTCTCCCTCCTGACCAGGGATTTTCCAGGCTGCACAGTTCCCTGCCTCACACAGTGAGTTCCCCAGTGAATCAGACTGCCTAAACAGGCCTGCTTTGCTTTCTTCTCAGAGGCTATCAACAGCATGATTGCCCACAGTGAAAAGTTACCTCTCAGCCCTTTCTAAGCAAGCACATTTATTCTTGAAGTGAAAGCATTACAGAGAAACCCTATTAAAACAACAAAAGAACCTGCATGCATGCTAAAGGGGGCTTATCAGAGATCACCCCCCAACTCCAATCTCAGGCTCAGGTAGGATTTAGTCCTTCAAACCTCACCATGGGATGGTCACTTTTGCTCAGAACAAGAGCAATCATGGATCCACAAATCATTCTTTTATACAGTTTGGGCCTTTGATCTTGGGTCCCTGGGAACAGGTGATCAGCAGACAATCACCCTCTCCTCAGGGCATAGCTTCAAAATGCTGGGCTTTGCATCACCAGAGGCTGGGGTGCGGCGCGGGAAGGGAATTGCATTCACCTGCCCTTAGATATTTCCCAGGAAATCCACTTCATACGTATTGCCTCCAACCAGAGGTGAAAGTAAGCTGGCCCGGTCCGGTCCGGGATACCGGCAAGAGCCGGTACGCCGTGCCGGACTGGACCGGCTTCTCCGGCGGTGCTTTAAAGGGCCCGGGGCTCCGCGCAGTGACCGGAGCACCAGGCCCTTTAAATCCTCGCCTGAGCCCTGGCGCCACGGGGTAGTGGCAGTAGGGCTCCCGAGGTGATTTAAAGGGCCCAAAGCTCCACGGCGGCCGGGGCCCCGAGCCCTTTAATTTGCCCCGGAGCCCCGGGGCTCCCAGCCACCTCTGCAGCTGGTAGCTCTGGGGTAATTTAAAGGCCCTGGGGCTCCCAGCCACAGCCAGAGCCCCAGGGCCTTTAAATATTGACAGGCCCCGCCTCTTCCGGTTGAGGCCACGCCCCCGCTCAGGACTCCGGCATACCAGTAAGTCCTTTAAGTTCCTTTCACCCCTGCCTCCAACGTTCCTTCTTGTCTGATATATTGTTTAAAATAGTCCTTTGAAGCTTATAACGCTTCCCAGGTTTTACACTGGCCACTTCTCCCTGCTTGAGAAATTACATCCAATCTCGCAATAAGACAAACATTTTGCATTTTTAAGAAAATGGACTCCAAAGCTACTTAAACTTAATAAAAACTCCCAAAGATATTGCAGGTCCAAGGATCAATTTCAGAACCTTATTTGGTGACAAAAATTAAACTTCAGCCACACAGAAACTTTTTTATTTGTAAAGAAAAGGGCTCCTAATTGGTCTAAGATCAGAAGGATCCAGTTCTCTGCACCAATCAGGAAGCAGCATCTGCTGTAACAGCACCAGGAGCAATTGTCCCTCTGGTTACACCAGAAATCTATTGCATTTCTCTCTCCTTATCATTTGGGATGAAGAGAATCAAAGTCACTGGGACTGAGGAATATTGTCACAGGATCAATGTCTCCTGCTTTGAAAATAAAGGTCTCGGCTTTGCTTGGCATTTATCTAGCAGCTGGAAATCGTTACCCTGTGATAGTGTCCTACTCTCTATTGATGTTATCTCCTAGGCAAGTGGGGTAGCAGAACTCTGCTTGTCTGACACTGATTGCACTCAGCAGAATTTCCATTAAACATATCATGTCAAAGCCGAGGCAACATCTGGCTGTGAGGACAGACTCATTGGTTATGAAGCCGGGTGGCATGGGGAGGAGGATGCTTTTAGGACAATGGTTCTGCTCTGGGATCTCTTGTTCTTGCAGTGTGCATCTGAGGAGCATATGGGATGAAATGAGGAATGAGCACAGAATGCACAACAGAGAAATACAGCCCTGAAGGGATAAGAGCTCCAGGCCCTTCTCCAGCACTTGGCTTAGTAGTGCCAAGGATGTCAAGAATTCCAGGATTGGAAGTTGACATCAACGGTACCACTCACGTGCTTAAAGCGCTTTACAAGGGTTAGAGGAAAAGCCGGAGCAGAATGTGGCTCTAAAATAGTGCTCTGAGTCTAGATGATGGCCAGGTCTCCTTGGCACAGAACGTCCATCCCTGGAAGACTGAAGCTCATGTTTGAGCATTGGCAGTCAGTGACAGAGGTCGCTTCCATAGACCAATCTAATCAGGGCCAACAAGAGGTAAGAGCCCTCTCCCCACTCTTACCTTCTGGCATGATGTGAGGGTGTGCTGGGCTGGGTAGGCCGCACTGCTGCCAAGGCCATGAATTTTGGTGGATCACGGTTCTCACTAATAGATCTTCCTTGTAGCCTTTGCGAGATTAGCTGAGCCTCTTTTACAGCTCAATCAAACCGAGGTGCAAGACATGACTTCTGCGTCCACCCCTCCCTAAGAGACTGGAGCAAACGGTTGACTGTGATCTTAGATCTCTGCTCATTCCCCTGGGCTCCTTTATCTCCAGCTAAAGCATGCGAGCGAGCAACTTCCGAGCTGCGGACGGCGCAGCTGGTGTGGGGTCTTTTTTGTTCTTTAAATATGCTGGGTTGGTGTCCGCGGGGTTCCCCTCTTTTATGTCCATCACAGCAATCAGTGACGAGCATGAAACGCCCCGCTTCCCAAAATGAAACAGGCAGGCAATCAAAGCTATTGGAAAGGACACGCCGGGAAGTCAATGAAGAATAGAAATAACATTTACAAAACTGGGACTCAGCGGGACAGGGGTGCCTTGCCTGGCTTTCTGAGCAGCGCGTGCTATTCTCTGCCCTCGAGTGAAGCCAACAGCTGCATGGTAACTAAGGGTGCCTAATGATGATAATGTTGATGAAGATAATAGCAATAACCTCCCCGCCTTGATACAGTGCCTTTCATTCGCACGGCTCGCAAACTTTCCTAACCTGATTGCGCAGGCTGGTGGTAGAACAGTGACTCACCGCTGCCTGTCCCCAAGGAGCAGCCAGCTTCACGGTGACACCGGACAATGGCTGAAACCCCCCCCACCACGGCTCTTCATGCCAGTTTGAGACCAGGAGTGAAGCCAACCCAATTGCAAGGGGAATAACAAAGATGCAGGACGGAGCTTCCTTTGCCAGGACACCTGTATTCCTGCTGAAAGCCCCGTGGGATCTTTAATGAGCACAAGGGGGCCGCGGGTTGGATTTCCATTTATTCTCCACGGTGGCGCCTCCAGCAGTGAGGTCATCCAAGGAGGAAGAGGGAGGATTAGCTGAGCACTAACTTAGAGAGGAGGGTATCCCCTATGGAATCACCAGCAAGGGCCGGTAGCCACCCTACTCCACTGTGTCCTACCAAAGCAGTGCTGCAGCAGGATGCAGAGTCGACGACTATTGGGGTGCTACAGATTAAGCTGTGGGGTTTTTTTTTAAAGACCCTATTCCCAAATGACAAAGATTTTGCACCTTTAAGAGGCAGAGGCAGGAGCCTCCAGCAAACATGTGGTTTAGAAAGTAGCCTGCCATGTCTTTACATCAAGGCTGAGTGATCATAATTTCCAGGACTTGCTGGGACCCATCGTGCTCTGCTCTATGGACATCGTGCTCTGCTCAATGGTTCCTTGTCTAGTTGGCAGCCGGTATCAAGTGGAGTGCCCCAAGGGTCGGTGCTGGGGCCGGTTTTATTCAATATCTTCATTAACGATCTGGAAGATGGTGTGGACTGCACCCTTAGCAAGTTTGCAGATGACACTAAACTGGGAGGAGTGGTTGATACGCTGGAGGGTAGGGATAGGATACAGAGGGACCTAGACAAATTAGAGGATTGGGCCAAAAGAAATATGATGAGGTTCAACAAGGACAAGTGCAGAGTCCTGCATTTAGGACGAAAGAATCCCATGCACTGCTATAGACTAGGGACCGAATGGCTGGGCAGCAGTTCTGCAGAAAAGGACCTAGGGGTTACGGTGGACGAAAAGCTGAATATGAGTCAACAGTGTGCCCTTGTTGCCAAGAAGGCTAATGGCATTTTGGGTTGTATAAGTAGGGGCATTTCCAGCAGATCGAGGGATGTGATCATTCCCCTCTACTCAGCACTGGTGAGGCCTCATTTGGAGTACTGTGTCCAGTTTTGGGCCCCACACTACAAGAAGGATGTGGATAAATTGGAGAGAGTCCAGCGGAGGGCAACAAAAATGATTAGGGGGCTGGAGCACATGACTTACGAGGAGAGGCTGAGGGAACTGGGATTGTTTAGTCTGCAGAAGAGAAGAATGAGGGGCGATTTGATAGCTGCTTTCAACTACCTGAAAGGGGGTTCCAAAGAGGATGGATCTAGACTGTTCTCAGTGATAGAAGATGACAGAACAAGGAGTAATGGTCTCAAGTTGCAGAGGGGGAGGTTTAGGTTGGACATTAGGAAAAACTTTTTCACTAGTAGGGTGGTGAAGAACTGGAATGGGTTACCTAGGGAGGTAGTGGAATCTCCTTCCTTAGAGGTTTTTAAGGTCAGGCTTGACAAAGCCCTGGCTGGGCTGATTTAGTTGGGTTTGGTCCTGCTTTGAGCAGGGGGTTGGACTAGATGACCTCCTGAGGTCCCTTCCAACCCTGAGATTCTATGATTCTATGACATGGGGTGGATTTGATCCTGGGGCTTGGGCTGTGTCCTTCTCTGTCAATGAATAGCTGCGCTCGCATCCTAGAAGCTACCACAGCCAGAGGGGGTTGGTTGAACACCGAAGTTCCAAGAGGACTTCAGAGATCTCTGCTTATGTGGCAAACAGTGGCTCAGTGAGCCACCGGGGCTCCATCTTTCATCTTTAACACCCCAAGAATATCCCTGTGCAACAGGCAAATCCTGCAGCCTGCTTTCTGGATCCCCCACAGGGACAGCAATGGGGCTGGGTGGCTAGAGGAAAGCTCAGAGATGGGTGCTATTTGATAGGCTGAAAGGAGCGGCAAATTAAGGGAACCGTGAGATACAGAACGAGAGAGAGGGAGGGAGATAGACGCATCCTGTGGCCGTCTTTTTGTTCTGTGTTTGTACAGCACCTAGCCAAATGGGGTCCGGGTCCATGACCAGTATCTTAGGCCCCACAATAATACTAATAATTAAATAATAATTCATAACGGCTGTCCCCCACCCATGTATTTTCCTCTGCACCCCACAGTCTCCTCTCCCGGCCCCAGCTGTGGCTGAGAGGTCCAATTTCACAGCTGCTCAGTTCCAAATTGGGCTTGTGCTTCACAGCTGCACTTGGTCTGGCCCGTATTTGTTTGCTTTCAGCTTTAATTAAGAGAGGTTTCATCATGTGACGCACAGAACCCCCCGCTCCCACTTTCTCACAGGCCGCCGTCAGCAATAGCAGGGTGCTGACTCCTCCTCCGCCTTCTTCTGGGCGCTGGCGTTCTCAGTAGGGGTCAGGGCACCAGTAGGGGGAGCTGGTGACCCTGGAAATTTGCCAAAGAGGTGTCTCGTGGAGGTGTATAGCCCACTCTCCCTCAAACACGCACTCTCCCCAGGATGCTGCCCAACAGGTCCTGCTGAGCTGTGAGACAGAACTGAGCTGAAGAAATCAAAGCTGATTCCAATCTTATTATCCAACGTGGGCCTATCAGAGGCGACAGCAACATTTATCACATTAATAGGAATGATAGAAGAAATCTGGGATCCTGTCCAACAGGAGCGCTTTATCACACGTTGCACTGTCTTACAAATCCAATTATCGCCAGCCCAAGTTCTTAACAGCCCTCGAATAGCGGCTTTGGAAATCTGAAAAAGATCCACAAATGCACTTGCCCAGAGCCGGCGGTATCGCCTATGGCAGGGCGCGGGGTGTATGTGATGAGCCTTCACTGCCCTGCCAAAGCTGAAACAGGCACTCAGAGATGGAGAGCAGATGCCACAGCAGGGTCTGCCCGTGTGTTCTCAGCCAGGGCCAGCTCCGAGCTGGTGGTATTAGAGCAAGGAGGTCAGATCCCTTCAGGGCGTGGGGATGGACAGATGGGTACTGCAGGTGGAGCGTTTTGCTCAGAAGGGAGCTGAGGTTAACAGACTGCAGCTAGAGACTAAGACAAGGAGGCTGTGACCCAGCACAGAAAGACGGGAGATTAAAAGGAAGAAAAACAAGGAACAAGCCGCAAAGGCAGGAAAGGTTATCCATGCCCAGGGAGTGGTTCTAAGGGTTACCGCACGGGATGCAAGTTGCCAGCACTGCCAATGACTCGCTGAGTGGCCTTGGGTAAGCGGCTTAATTTCTCCATGCCTCAGTTTCCCCAGGGATAATGCCTGTTCTCGTGAGGGCAAAGTGGCGGTGGGTGGGGTTAAATAGTGAATTCGTGCAAAGCACAGCCAGAGCTCCAGATGAAAGGAGCTACAGAGCTGATTGATTCACTCCAAAGAAACCCCCAAAGAAATAGTGAGCCACAGGCACAATTGGAGAGGATTTTGGTACTTACTTTGGTTTCTCTCTAGTTTCTCGATGACAACATGCTATAGGGTTTAGCCCCTCCTCTTCCTCTTCTTCACTTTCTCTCTCTTTACACACACACACACACATCTATTCAACATCCTTTCTTTCCCCCACAATTCAGCGTGTGCGTGTGTGTGTGTGTGTGTGTGTAGAGAGATTTATTATAGTGAGACGGGTCTCCCATTTGATTCTTCTCTGATCAGCAACTGGGACACATGGGGCCTGACACTCCATGGCCTTGCACATCATGTGGGGGGAGAATTTCACAGGCACACAAGGCCCTTGGGCACCACTGAAAGCCAATGGGACTTAGGCACCTCATCTACCATTTGTACCTTTGAAAATTTCCCCCTTACAGCAACACAATCATGAGCTACCCAGGCAGAATGGAAGCATGTCGCACCCATTTTGCACTGGTGTAAGTGACAAGGAGCAGGACAGTGTGAAACCTGGCTCATTGTATTAAGCCATGGGGTGTGGAGTATCTATCCATCCAAATTCTGCTCTTGCTTGCACTTGACTTCAGAGGGATTGGCACGGATATGACTGAGAGCAGAGTTTGACTTATTGTGCACTGGCATTTCGGATTGATTCCGAGTGCATGTAAAGGCAGATTTCAGAAGGGGCTGGGATGAGAAATTTTCAAAATTTGCTGTCGTCGTAAAGCAGCTGCAGAGGCAGAATCTCCACGGAGGGCGGGACGCTGCGCACCTAGTGAACAAGTCTGACCAGCCCAACCAACTGGGAAGTCGCTTTGGATCAGTAGGAGTATCAGAGAGAACTCAAGCACTGACAGCCATCCGGAGACGAAATGGGGCACCCGTCACCATCAGCCAGCAGTCGCTTAAATTTACAAGAGGCCCTAACAACTCTGTTGATGGCTGTCACTCACTTCCAACCCCATTCCCATGGAAACAGACAGCTTCGGAGGGAGCTGAGAAGGAGAAGCAGTGGCTAAGTTTTTTGGCACTTCGGTACTATGGCGATAGGGGCCTTCTGAACACCTAGAGGTTGTGCTTAGATTCTGACGTTGGAAACATGGCTGCCTGATGGGAGCACTTATTGATCATCCCTCAACCGAGTAAGAGCTCAATGCTAGGGGGTGCTGAGCAGGATGGCCCTGACACAGCACAGCACGAATAGCCCCAGTGAGACCACCCATATGTGTAAAGTTAAACACATAATGGATTGGGGGAGCATGCTGACTACTCACACAGTCCAGCCTAGTCGGAAGCCAGAGGCTCCTACCATCTGGATTACTTCAGCTTGGAGAAAACACACAAACCAGTCACAACCCAGTCATAAAGCCTCACCTTCCTGACTTCTGAATGGGAATGAACTGCTCCATCTTTATATAATCCCAGGCTCCTCAGCACTGCAATGAACTAATATCATCATGTGGCCTAGGTCCAGTCCTGGAATCCCCACTGGAATGGTTTGCTGTAAATACATTCGACTGAAAACCTTTCAGGGAAGGGCCTGTCTTCTTGTGCTGCCTGTACAGCTCCTAGCACAATGGGGTTCTGGTCTACTATTATTTATATTACTGTATCACCTAGGAACCCCAGTCATAGCCCAGAACCCCATTGTGCAAGGTGCTGGACAAACATAGAGCAAAAGGACGGGGGTGGGGGTCCTAAGCGCTGCTGTAATACATAATCAATACATAATAATTAGACAGACAGATTATACCATTTTCCCTGCTTGTACTTTCATAGAGACGGAACAACTGGATCAGCGTTACCAAACTGGACCCAAAGCTGAAATGCAATACGGCTCATTCACAAGGCTGATAGATTCTGACACCTCTTTACTGGTTAGGGCAGGAATTCTCCTGCCAGGTGGTGATACGATGAAAGAACTAACTGGAATTTTTGACTTTTCGGGGGCAGGGGAGGAGAAATCCAACAAAAATACCTAACCACATGTTTGTGAAACGTTCTCCCCTATGTGGGAGGCAGTGCAGCCCAGTGGATAGAGTATTGGACTGCAACTCAGCAGACCTAAGCTCTATTCCTGGCTCTATCAGTGGCCAGCTGGGTGCCCCTGGGCAAGTTTCTGCACCCGCTCCGTGCCTCAGTTTCCCCATCTGTAAAATGAGGATAGTGATACCAACCTCCTTTGCAAAGTGCTTTGAGATCTACTGAGGAACAGTGTTATATAAGAGCTAGGCATTACTACTATTATTGAGCAGCATTATAAAAGTGGCACATTTCCTGGCTTGCGCAGCCCGTGGAGGAGTGGATTTGATAAAGTGATGCTCTTTTATTATAACTGTTTATCATCTGTACAGCAGTAGTCCCTGCCTATCCATGAACCAGGACCCCACTGTGCTAGGTGCTGTACAAATATAGAACAAAAAGACACTTTCTGTCCCAAAGGGCTCAAGGTCGAAAGATCCTGGTGTAAACAGGGGTAGCTCTGTCAATGTCAGGTGTAGGTGCAGTGGAATATCAAGCTGCTACTGTTCAGGGTGATGAAGAGAGTTTTTAATAAACGGCGTAATGGAATTTATGTCAGGGACTGCAAAGCATTACAGATGGTAGTTTGTGTGTCCAATGCATGAAAATCAAACCATATTATAGTCTCCTGAAACACTGTATGAAATTATAAAGCATAAAAAGAAATGAATATATATATTTGTTTCTGCCTGTAAGAACGCACTTCTGACAAAGAGATCAGTAGAGGATGGGCCTGATCCCATGGGAATCCATATATCACAGGATTAACCCTGCCCGCGAATTAATGTATACAGGGTCCCCACTTGTACCATGCACCAGCCAGAAGGGCTGTATGAGTCCAACCACAGAAGGGGGCTCAGGCTGGCTGGGTTCTGGCCAGGGACCAGACAGAATATTTCCTGGGAAGCAGCCCAAGATTTCTGCAAAGCCCCTCTCCTCCCCATGAGTATGGGACACAATCTAGCTCATACACATATATAACGCACATGTGTGTATTCACACACCTGTACACCCCCCACCCCCAACGTTAAAATACCCTGCAGGATGTGACAATGTAGCAGAAGCCAGGGCATTCTGAGTTAACATGGAAACTTCCCAGCTGGCTGTGGGAACGGACAGCTAAAACAGCAGGTGACGGGCTCTGCAGGACATCTGCCCTATGCTGGTGATTTGGGGCCGACGCGAGCTCCTTTCAGGCTCCTGTCGTCCTGCCCTGGCATCCTGCTGGTGGATTCTCTCCAGTTATAAAACACATTGCTACCTTCATTCACTCTTAATTAAAAATGGAAGACGCTCCAGGGGCTTTGACAACACAAAGAAACCTCTCTGTGCTGAAAGCAAAGAGCCTGATGAAAAGCGAGGAGTGATTGCCGTGCCAGGAGATGAAGGCGGGGGGGGAGCGGAGGGTAAGAGAAAAGTAACAACAACAAGAGGGACTTTTAAAATGCAGCTTTAATCTTTCCAGAAACTATGCGAATTCAGCAAAGTAGAAATCAGCGCTGGGAGTTGGGAGGGGGGCAAATTCCACCTTCAACGCACGTCTAACCTGACCTTCCCTTCCATACAGGCTCTATGCACACAGAGGGAAGGAATGCAGCTTTCGGGGCCAAATCCTGTTCCTGTAGATGTCGCGGTGAGTTTTGCTAGTGGCCCCAGGATCCGTGTTGAGTCAGTGTGAGAGGGAGGGGGTAGTCGGCCAGGCTGAAGGTGAATCATAGAAATTAAATGAATTTGATGACGGCTTATAGCATGGCTCAGCCTGCTCTGGAAGTATTCTTCTTTCATCCATGTCCCTTTGTGCTTGAGCAACTCTGGCCAATTATTCTGTGGTTTACATTAAATCGGCCTTGGAACAACTGATGCACACAGATCTCAGGATTGTTCCATCCTGGAGCCCATCAGCAGCAAATATCTAGTGACACAGAGGGAGGGGGAGACTGAACCTGGCCCCTCGTTCAGTACAACATGGGGAAGAATTCCTCCCTGCCACCTGCTGGCTCAGCTGATGCCCTGAAGCAAAGCATGAGAGCTGATCACCCGTGGTTTTTACTTGCACAGATATAAATGGTGGTGGTTGCAAAATAATCTAGCTTTCAAGCCAACTGCTCGACCCAACCAGCTCTGTACAGCCTGGGATAAAAAGGTGAGAAACGAGAGAACGCTGGTGCTGTCACACGGCTTGATTCTCACCATTGCCCTGTGAGGCTGCCCAGTGTTCTCTTTGTAAAATATCCTCCCCGTGTCCCCCACCTCCTATTTTTTCCCCAGCTAAAAAAACCAGCCAAGCCATCTTGCATTAATTTCAACGGCTGTGTTCTGCCTCTTGAGGTTTTGCACCGTTGAGGGCTGAGCGATGCAGGTGTTATGCCTACCTACATGATGCGGTTGGCTTTCACTCCATGAAAGGGATTGCAAGTTGGATTTTTGTCTGCTCTCACACAGCCTTGCACATTGACAGTGAAAGCTCCGGTTACAGGAGCTGTCAGGGTGCATTATCCAAAGGGGTTGATGCTTCTGGAGAAAGGAAAGTTGAAACCATGAGTGAGAAGGGGGTTTGGGGGGGAAAGGGGGGAAAAAACACGAGCAAAAATAAAAGCAGCAGCGTACATTGAAGAGGAGCGTTGTGATCAAGAATTTTAAAAAGCCACCTTGATGGCCTCCATCACTTGCTCTGTGCACTGAACTGGGTTCATTAGGAGCTCACACATTTGTTTGTTGCTCACTGCTACACCGAATTCCTGGTGGCCTTGCCTCTGTAAGTATTAGGTTGGCACAGCAGCCATGAATCCAGTGTCTCTGACATCTCTTGGTTTCTTCCAGACTGGCCAAGGAACAGCAGCAATTGCAAATCTGCTTTCTTTTTCCTTTTTTTAAGTGCCTGAAGCTTCTCCCCATGGAATCCAGAAGAATTCTGGTAAGTCCTCTTAAAAGACAGCGAGCGGCGCTCATGCCATCCTTTCATTCTCCTGCATTTAGCTAGTCAGAAGCTAAACAACAACCCACAGAAGTTTCATCTTCACAGGGTTTGAATTGCTGTCATCCCACATATTTCCATTGATGTTCCTGCTGATACAATACAATTTACTTTTGTGCAGCACCTTTCATAGGAAAATATCATGGAATGCTTCCCAGCTCCTTATGACCAACACTGGCCTCTACCCATGTGTTGTGTGTAGGCTACAATGCATCCGACTGGGCTCAGTAGCAGAGGTGGTGGTGGGCCATGGGGTGAAGAGGGGCCCAAGAGGCAAACTGTGAGGAGACAGGGTGGATGTGCGGGACACGAGAAGGTCAGGGGTTGGGATTTTAGTGTCATTAGGAATCACAGAAGAGGAAGAAAATATGGCTCTAGAGAGGAACGAGGGTTTTGTGATTAAGGCACTGGACTTGGACTCCGTAGATCGGCGTTCAACTGCCAGCTGTGCCATAGACTTCCTGGGTGACCTTGTGCAAGTCACTTCATCTCACTGTGCCTCTGTTCCACATCTGTAAAATGGGGACAACAATACTTTCCCCCATGGTTTGTCTGTCTTCTCTATTTAGTTTGTAAGCTCCATGGGGCAGGGACTCTCTCATGATATCTTGGGGAATTTTGGTCTGATCCATTATAGAGATAGCGAGCCAGATTCTCATCTCGTGTAAATAAGGGTAATCCTACTGAAATCAATGGTACTGTATCAATTTACACTGACTAGGAAGGTGGTCATTGGGTATGATTCTGATCTCACTTACTCTGGCTGTACAACGGTGTTGCTCCATTGACTTAGTGGAATTACTCCTGATTTACACTGGTGTCAGTGAGATCAGAATCATGCCCAAGAAGTTTAGCTATGGATCCAGTATTTGAGTCTGGGATTCTGCTCCAAGATGTAGGTTCAGTCCCTTCTTCATTCAGTAGGAGGTGCTCTTCCCACTGAATCAGTAACAAACCAACACCCTGGGGATACAATGCTCACATTATTTGACTGAGATGTAAAACCACCGTGCTGACTAGAAGTGGGCAGGGAACAGTTTTCCCATCCCATTAATATTTTTGAGAGTTCATAATGTTTGCTGTCTCAAATCAAGGTGAAAAGTCAAAAATCTCAAAAATATTTGTGAACCAAAAAGCCATTCCCCCCACTCACCCATTTTAGGACAACTGAAACATCCATTTCAATCATTCTGAAATGTTTTTGATTTGGACTTTTCCTATTTTTCAGCCTGATTAGCTTAAATTTCAAAACAAAAAGTCCTTTACAACTAGAAAAAGAGAAAAAAATTCATTTAAAAAATGTGGAAATGTTTCGTTTTGCCAATTTCAAAACATTTTTCTTGACATTTTGTCACGTCTGGAAATTCATCAAACCTGATCCTGTCTTACGAATAGTTTTGGTTTAGATGAATCAGCATTTTTCAGTAAAGGGCCATTTGTCCAAATATTCCCAACTTACTCTGGGTGCCGACTACTTATGGGCACTTATGATTGTCTGACACATTTTGTGAGAGTCACGTGGTATCCCTGGGTCTTGGTGAAATGCCAACTCAGGTAATTACATTCTACCTTTTAAAATCCTCCCAAGTGGCTTCAAATGGATACAGAATCTTTCTTTCCATCCTGTCCTAAGCTGTTGAGCATGAATGTTGTGCACTGTCAAACAGATGGGTAAAG
Organism: Platysternon megacephalum; assembly: GCA_003942145.1. Classification (NCBI taxonomy): domain Eukaryota; kingdom Metazoa; phylum Chordata; order Testudines; family Platysternidae; genus Platysternon; species Platysternon megacephalum. Next base: position 6,183,135 of record QXTE01000097.1, on the reverse strand, counting down.
CATTTATAGTATTGTAGCATCTTCCATTCAATTTGTAGCCCCAAAGCAGCAGTGAAAGAGACATTGTATGGCAAATAAATTAAAGCCTTTGGCCATAAAGCCAATAACACAGAGAGAGAAATAAAGATGCATAGACAAAGGAGGAAAGAGAGGTTTTAAAATGAGATCAAAGAGATATGCAAAACCAAGAGAAAGGGAACCCTGGATAAAAAGCAAGGTTGCCCTTTAGGATACATGGATATATTTCAAACACAAAGGACAGCAGATATGTGACTGTCTCAGGAAAGGAGCTTGAAGGGGAAAGGTTAAATTCCTATAAATATTTGAAGAAACAAACTAGAATGGAAAACAGAATAAAAATGGGGGGTGGCTTGGGGAGAGTTAAGAGCTTTCATGTGGAATATTCCGCAGAACTATCCCCTTCACGTTTCCGCTTCACTGGCCAGCTGCGTGTGTTGGTTAGAGCTACCCAGGTTCCCACCTGCTGTGACTGCAGAGAGCAAGAGACACAGGTGGATTGATAACTCACAGCTCGCAGTCCCCTGGATGGCTTAAAAAACATTTTTATTAAGCCAGATGGAGAAAGGGGGAAGGAGAGATACATCTACTTGCCAGGTGCCAACAAGCGGGAAGGAAGAAAAAAAGAGAAATCAAGCGTGGAAAATAAAAGAAAATGTAGTCAGAGATATAAAGCCTGTCAAATTGGCTGCAAACAGTAACAAAAGCAAAGGAGAGATAGTTTTCTCTTTAACAAATGCTTTGATCAGCTGTAGTTGATATAATTACTATATAAAGCTACAGCGAGACAGAAATAAGATACATTTATCTTTGCACAGCAAAGAGAACCTTTATGATCATGTCCTTTTTCTCGCTTTCTTTTTTCCCTTTCCCGAGCCATGAAAGCTGTTTCCAAGCTGGGAAACAAGTGCAAAGGTTGTACAAGCCTACAGTTCATTGCCTCAACTGCTATGGAGATTCTTGACATCAGAGCCAGGTGTCTCCGCCGTTCCCCTGCCCCCAGCTTTGCTCTGATGGATCGTCCCAGCCTGTAATTATTAAGGTGAGCTGCCCTGAATGAAGTCTTCTGCTCACACATACACTCTGCGCTGTAATATCAACTTCACAACCCTGCTAGACTTGCTGGGTCCCACCAGCCCACTCATGGCTACTCTCTCACTTAGGAAGCGCCGGCCTCTGTTTCAGGGATGGATGCTGGCACTTTTGGAGAGCGTGCGGAAGAAGCATCTTGATAGCAGGGAGCTCCCCCAGGCTTGCGTGTGTGGTGGAGCACATGGCGGACTGGTGGAAAGGTGTGTGTGTGTGTGCGAGACAGTGAGCGTGCATGTATATGGGGTGCAAAAGGGAGAAGCCCTCCTCTTTCATGTCGCATACAAAACACTGATGTAGTATTTCCTGGTGGAAAGGGGCGGGGGGTGGATCCTGAGAGGCACAGCGTGGCGGTGGGTAGCGTTGTGTACGTGTGCGCATGAGTGCTGGAGCGTTTTGGATGCAAAAGAAAGCCAGGCTCCTCCTTCCCATCACATGCCAACCCCTGATTTATCCGGACTGGAACAATTTGTCTACGGCTGTAATTTTAACTACCTTCGTGCTGAGGAGCCAATCAGGGGCTTCGCTCATCGTGGCTTTTATGAGTCCCCATAAAAGCAGCAAAATGAAAACTCAGGGGTCCTTAAAATATACTCCATGGGGTTTGTGCAGTGCAATCGGAGGCTTTTATGACTCCTGTCAGGGCTTTTATGACCCTGTAAAACTGTGCAGCGGCCCAGCCTGCAATGAAAAGTGGCCTCAGTCGTCTTAAAAGCCTAAATGGTCTTGTACATTTACAGGCCCTGTTGGAACAATGCGGGGAACCCTGGAGGAACTGCACTGGGGTTCAACCATGCCACTGTTTCTTTGGAAGGGGTGACAGAAATTGAGGGGGCAGGATCCCAGAGGTTCACTATCCGAGCACAGTCAGGAGCCCGTTTATGGGCTATGGAGCGTGTGACGTGGGAACGTTCCAGCATGCCAAGTTAAAGCCAGGTAGGTGCCCTTTAGACCGGGGGGAAATAGCTACACATAAATCCTTTTATAATATACTAAATAAAACCAAAGATATCACAGACTGGATGCTTTACAGCTTTTTGCCCTTGTCAGATAAGAGTTTGGCAAGAGGTTTCTGCATCTGGGAGGAGGAGACAAACTGAAGAAGAGAGAGAAGGAGAGAAAAATTCAGACTGGCCTGGAATAAATAGAGACGCTGCCACGCTCTTAAACGGTCTTGTCATTGGGTCAAATTCTGCTATGAACATCCCGTATGGACACCCTTTAATTTCTAAACACACACACACGTTGGCCATCACAGACACTTTTCTCCATGCCCGGCAGGGGCAATATGGCTCTCCATTAAACACCACTCAGAGAAGGAAAATTTATGGGACTTTGCACAGAGGACATGCGAAGAGCAGCTGTAAGCGCCATCTAATAGGAAGGATTCAGAATGCTAATTTTAGAGGGGTGCCTGAGAACTGAGAGGAGCTCTCGGCTCCCCCCCAAAAGTGATTTATACTATCCCGGGTTCAAAACTGGGTAACTCCCAAATGAAATGAGTTTGATGGGATTAGTCTTTCATTCTCCAAAACAATCAGCCCTTGACCTAGCGTGGCTGGCAATTTCTCCTCAAGCAAGGCCCAGGACTATGAGGTCCAGAGTGTTGCAGGTCAGGACCGAAGTAAACGGAGAGCTACTGGGTAAGCAATAGTGACAGTGCATTAGCAAGGCTGCATGAGAAACAGAGAGAGAGAGAGAGAGTCAAGGGTGCAACAGGCGGGATTGATGTGGGACAGCAGGGGTCAGTTGCATTGGCCGTGTTTGTGTGGTGCAGGGATTGGGACAGGTCGGGATTAAAGTATATCGGGTCCCCAAGCTGGAATGACAAAAGGTGCTGCAGATAAGGATGATCCGCAGCAGTGCTTTGTGGAGAATTAGGGTGGCCAGATGTCCCGGTTTTATAGGGACAGTCCCGATTTTGGGGTCTTTTTCTTATATAGGCTCCTATTACCCCCCACCCCCTGTCCCGATTTTTCACACTTGCTGTCTGGTCACCCTATGGAGAATACTCACAGAGCTATATCCCAAAATAAAAAGAATAGTTTTGTGTGTGAGAAAAAATCCTGCCTCATGATTGCCTGAAAGCTTCAAAACAATCATGTGACAAGTCTAAATGTCTATTATTTAGCTCTGAGTAGTAAGCATTACTAATCATTATTATTTATTTGTATTACTGTAGAACGTAGGAGCCCCAGCCATGTATGAGAACCTGACCATGCTATGGGCTGTACAAACAGAACAAAAAGTAACTGTAAGATCTGGAGCACTGTCATCCAGTCAAAAAGTGTCTCATAGGTAATTGTACTGGTAACCTGAGTCGAAAGTTATGCTCATCCAATCAGGGAAGAAAAATACACCATTGGACTCAGCCATCCATTGGAAACTGCTCAAGTTTCTAAAGTTCACAAAGCATTACAGTATGAGAATTATTCACAGAAACGATGGGACAAAGTATTTTAAATATTGAATACATTTGAGAAAACTGTGACCTGTTTGTGGTCAATTCACAGACAGTAACAGAAGTGAAATTTGGCTCTAATTAAAATAGATATTGATTTCTTGTTTCAATAAGCATTTGATCAGAGGTCTGATGCTGACCATACCTTCACTTCTGTCAATACTTTCCTTTTGGATCAATAAGTCTTGAAACTCAGATGGAAGAAATCAGTTCTTGCTTAATATCAATAATAGGAACTATGAAGATAACTATAAGACATGAAACTTTCAGTGGAAATTCAGGCAGATATCATATGTCCTTTTGTTTTCCCCATTTTAGCAAGAGGGCTTCAGATTTAGCACAGTACAAAAAGATCATTCCACTAGCAAATTAAGAATTTAAGTACAACTACTAATAGATCATGAATAGAAAATGCCTACCAGAACTCTGCAGTACTTCAACGTATATTCCTAAGCAACTCTGTGCACCCAGCTGAGATGGATTCTATGGTATAGCTTGCATTTAGCACACAATTTATCAGGCAATAAAGTTCACAGTGGATGCATCCAAAACCAGGGTGAGATTTTTTTTTTTTAAAGTAAAATTGTCTTTTACTTCTTTTCCTCTTTTTGAACAGATCATGGATGTGGAAAATAGCTTATTGAGCCCACTTCCCTGCCTCACAGGAGCTGCAAATGTGATCATTTGCAAGCGCAGACAAAATCTGCTATGCTACATTAGGCTTGATAGCAAAGTCACTACTTGCAAGCTTTTATCAAAACTGTATATCTAAAAGCTTAATAATACAGGGACGGGGGTTTGTGTTTGGTTTTTGTTTTGCTTTGTTTTTGGCATCCCCCCTGACACTCACTCACTCACTCACATATACACACATTTCCTTCAGGTTTATGGCTGCATACTTGGAACCAATTCCCGATTTTGAGCTCAGCAGTTTTCACGGAGCGAGAAAGCAGACAATGGCAGGACACCAGCAGGATGAAGTTGGCTGGCCTGACATCACTGGGTGAAATTCACCCCTGTGCAGAAGAGCCAGAGCAAGCTCTGTGCACTATTTAAGTCCCACTTAAGCACTATTTTGAGGACTTACATGGTTCACAGAGAGTGTGTGCTTTGCACGGGTGCGATTTTCACCCACTGTGCTCGGGTACCTGTGTGCTAAAGAGCATGCCTCTTTCTTCAGTCATCAACGAGGACAACGAGAATGGGCCAAATTAAAATGTCACTATCAGGTTGACTTCAGTGCCAAATTAGGTTTAGTAAATACCAGGTTTTACCAAATCAAAGAATAATATACATTTTTCTATGATTTGTAAATTCCATTACAAACTTTTTTGGTGGTGGTGATTGTTGACGTTAAATAAGACATTGCAGTGCAAGTTCTAGGCTGCCAGGCACTGACCAGAAACAAGAAGGGAAACTGACAAAACCACCTCAGGTGTGTCTATTTTAATTGTTGAAATGGAGTCAAATGCAAAAAAGCAAAACAACACACACCGCAAATAGCTAGTATTTAAATTAATTATTGTTATTATTTATTAGCAGCTCTATGTTGGTAGCCCCAAAGCATCCCAAACAGGGATTAGAGACTCATTCTCCTAAGCACCGTGCAAACAGGACTAAACAAGTCTCTGTCCCAGAGAGCTCAGAATGAGTGTTCTCGAAATTCAGGATTTCCACTCTGTGGGGAGTTCCAACTTTTCAAAATTTGTTTTCATTCCAATTTGTGAAGTGGTTTCAGCAGCGGTTATAACATCTACAATAGCACCTTCTCCAGCAAAACTGCCCAGTTTCTTATTTCTGCCTGAGTGATTTCCCCAGTCCGGCTATAGCCTGAGTCAGCTGGAAGCTGACGGGATCCAAGCAGCACGATACTTATATCCAGGGATGATATTAGGGATAATCTCTGAGTCCTACCTGCAGAAGCAGGGGTTTCCTTACCTCCAAGTCTACATAGCAGATGGAAGCAAGTCTTTCTAGGTAAACGGATGCTCTGCAGATGTCTCTGAGCAAAGCAGAGCCCTGAACGGAGAGCTCAATAAAGGGCTGTTGAAATGCAGGTGGCTGAAGTTAATTCTTTATGAAGGCTTGTTCGGGCTTTAGTTAAGGACAAAGCTTTGTGAAGAGGAAATAATGGGACACCTTGCCAAGTACAACAATATCTGGATTTTGTGGCTTGCCCAATTACAACAGGGTAAATCCCCAAATAACACTTCTAAGATCTTCCACAAACCGGTTAGGCTTCACACACAGAAATCTGCCACCACCACTTGCTTACACTTATTTTCAATGAGAGATCTCCATCGCAGAACAGATTCGCTGGATGGCTCAGTCAAAATCCAGTGCTCAAGTAGTGGCTAATGGGAATCTTTCTTCTTTAAATCTCTTTGGATCTGTTTAACCCAGTACTGAGACACTGAGGATCGTTTTGGGGGCTTCTGGGTTTCCTTATAATACAAGCAGGAAAGTTTAAAAATGTATTTGAAACTTTGTAACTTTATTTATTTTACAACATGGATTTTTTTCCCCAATGGCCAAAGCCTCCAAAATCCCATTGTCAACATTGTCCCCTCCTGCTTATTGCAAAAATGGCAAAAAGGTGGGCATTCCTTTTATTAATGTTATTATTGAACTGTGAAGCTTTCTGTTGCCTCATAGACATATCACAGGGATGAGTATGTCATAAACACCCAGGATGGCTACATTACCCCTTCATATCCTGAGTCATTAGCCAATATTTGGGGCCTTACAGATTGTTTCCATTAGGAGGAGAAGTTGATGATAGAGTCAGATATTTGATGCAATCCGGTTTATTTACAAAATACATACACAAAATTCTGTTTCCCTGAACACAGTAGGAATCAAATAATAGGAGGAAAGTTTCTTTGCTCAGAACTCCAAGCCTCTCTCCAGCCAGCAATCTGCCCAAAATACTCTGTTGGCTTTCTCTCAGGGACACATTACCAATTTCTCACTAGTTTTCTCCTCCAGGCTCTTTCCTTGCTTTCTAGCTTCCGCACATCCAGCCCCCTGTGCTTGCAATCAGCAAAAATCCCCTGTCCACATAGCTCAGGGTCTGTCCAGCCTTGAATGTGGTGGTCTGTATTTTGGACAGTAGCTCCTAGTGATTTAGCTATCTTAGAACATAAAGGAGCTCAATTGCTTCTTATATCTGTCCTGAATGAAGGATGGCTAGCATGACTCCCAGCCTCAGTGAGGTATGTCATTGTTTATGGATAGCCACCACCACCCACCAGCTAGATAAGGGAGTCATAGACTATAAGGCCGGAAGGGATCACTACATCATCTAGTCTGCCCTCCTGTATATCACAGGGCACCAACAGCACCCAGCACCTGCACACTAAACCCAACAACCGTAATTAGACTGAAGTGAGAGAATAAGAGGGACCAAGGTGCATCAGTGCTCAAGGCCCTGCAGCAGGGAAGTGATTAAATGAGATCTACCCAGATAATCCCAGTATGTGACCCGCATCCCCAGATGCAGAGGAGGGTGGGGGGAAAAAAAACCCCATGGTCACTGACAATCTGACGAGGGGGGAAATTCCTTCCCAACCCCACATATGGCGATCAGTTAGATCACATGAGCAAGAACCGGCCAGCCAAGCCCTTGAAATAGAGAATGCTCGGTGTTGCTTCAGAGCACTGGCCCACCGCAGCCAATGTCCCATTCTCCAGCTGCGACCATCCCTGATGCTTCAGATTAAAAAAAACAAAAAAAAACACTCCCAGAATATGACTCCCTACCAATGACCAGCTGAAACCCGGAAGCATGAGCGTCAGGAACATAACACATAAACCTGAAGCCACAGGGCTGTTGAGCCCCTTCACCATCACAACCAACCCCGCACTCATAAATTTGTTCAGCTGACGCTTGAAACTAATTACATGTAAGAACATAAGAACGGCCACACTGGGTCAGACCAATGGTCCATCTAGCCCAGTGTCCTGTTCTCAAACAGTGGCCAGTGCCAGATGCTTCAGAGGGAATGAACAGAACAGGGCAATTGTTGAGTGATCTATCCCGTTGTCCAGTCCCAGCTTCCGGGAGTCAGAGGTTTAGGCACAACCAAAGTATGGGGTTGCATCCCTGACCATTTTGGCTAGTAGCCATTGATGGATCTATCCTCCATGAATGTATCTAATTCTTTTTTGAACCCAGTTATACTTTTAAGTTTATCCCCACAACTCCTATTGGGAATCTGCTCCAGAACCTCACCTCACTGATGGTTGGAAACCTTCTTCTAATTTCCAGCCTGAATTTCTTCATGGCCAGTTTGCATCCAAACAGTTGGAATCTATTTCTCTTTGGCAAGAGACACATAGGGAGGGGGGGGGGGGGGGGGTTCACAATTATGCAGAAGTTCAACACCAGGCTTGAGTCTCACTTAAGTCTTTAAAAATGAGCTAATGCAAAGGTGTCCATAGAGCAGCTCTGAGAAGGACATTTGGACAAGAAGAAAGGAGCCAATAAGAACAACAGGAGACTTTTTTCTCCCTCTCTCTTAGCTGACAACGTACAAAATAAATGTTCATCCTGCCATCCAAAAACGGCCGCCCCAGCGCTCCCGCTCAGAATTTCGTGAGATGGACATTTTGAGCCGATCCTGGACACTGTGTTTTAACTGTGTTTTGAAGGGGGAATTGAAGGGGAAAAGTGGAAAAATTGCAGGTGCATGAGATTCCCCCACAATATCATGGTGAACATTTTCCAGGGAGCTGTTTTCTCATCCCAGAGCACAGCTCCCCACGTGATAACAAAGTGCCAGGGACGGAACCTGGAGCAGGTCGCTGCCTCATGCCCAGGTCACACTTTTAAAATGAATGGTTTCTTCTATTTCCCTGGGGAGTAAGAAACACAGACACAGACACACAAAAATCAATAAGTCATTGGGTCTCAGGGAACAGCTCTTTTAATTATAACTCTCATCTGAGCTGGACGGAGGGCAGTGACTGCAGGGCTGGCAATGAGAGACATTTGCAGCAGTACACAGAGAGGGCTGACGTATCAAAGCGTGTGTTTTTGGTCTAGGGAATGATACATTAGGACGGACTCAGAGAAAGAAGTGCCACCTATTGGACTTACAGACACCTGCAGTGTTTGCCCTTGGAATCCTGACCAGGTACGGACCTAGCTTGGCTTGATCACAGCCCATAGTATTGCAGCTGCTTCTCTCCCCACATCCCAGTGTGAACTTCAAACGACAAGAAATATGGCTGCTATTTATCATAAGGGAACTTAATCTAAAGCACCTCTCTCTCTCTCTCTCTGCAGGCTTTATCCATTTGGTTTATCTGCTCATCTCTCCCTCTCCTATCTCATCTTTCATTCAAGCCACCGTCCCCTGAGCTGCGGGCTTTTGCAGGCAGCAGGAATAAATCCTAGGTTAATGCCGGGGAATGGGGGGCAATGCCCTTTTTGAGGAGCTGGAATCTGGGCAATTCCCTGGCAGGAGGCAGCGGGATGCTGCCGATTCCATGGGGTTTCTTTAGGCAAACAGGCAGTCTAAGCCGTTTGATCCTAAAAGCTTTCCCTGCAGAAAGGTAAGATCAGTGACGCTCTTTGCTCTAAGTCTCCCCTTGATTAAATTGGCTTTTTTTTCTTTCTTTCTTTTTCTCTAAGTGAGTTTCCAAGTGCGGAGTTACTAGCAAGAAAAGGGTTTAATGGGGTCTTGGATTTTAAAGCCACTGGCAACGCAGTCTGGGCCTTTTATGGTTAGTAATGAATAAAAGAACCCAAATCACTGCTTTTTTTTCAATGTCCTCTGTCTTCGAATTAAAGTAATTTTACTTCTCTCTCTCTCACGCGCTTTCATTTTATGTTGCTCTAATGCCGTTTTAGCCAAAGTGGCACAATCTAAAGAGGCAGCTGTACCCATATTACCGCCATGGCTGGCTGGGTTCCCTCCTCCCTGACCTGCTATAATATCAGTTACAGGAAGTGGCCTCACTTAATCAATCCCAAAGCCTTTTCCCAGTCAGCCAATGAACCTGCACAAAAGGCTTGTCTTTCTCTTTCTGTCCTTTTCCCGTCTCTTTATTTCAGCTGTTGTCATCTTCACTCCATCTTTCTTCCCTTCTGTCCCCTCTCTCTCCTTCTTTCGGCCTCCTCGTGACTACTCGTGTGAGTAAGGACTGCAGAATCAGGCCCTTTCCCTTTTAGCCATGTGTAAAAACAGCATTAGGAATCAATCCCTCATGTCACAGAGATGCTGCGAAACCTAATTCAATATCACCATGTTGCCAACTCCTGCTATATTTGGTGTTTTTGTCTTAAAGCCCCAGCTTGTGGAGTCATGTGATCACAGAAGAATGTCAGTTTCCTCTAAAGAAGAAAAGTTTCTACCCCTCATGGCTAGAGAAGAAAGCTTGAAAATGTACCCGTTAAAGGCTGAAACACCAGAAGGCAAATAAAAAGGACCCAGAATGTATTATTTTTTTTAATCTCCTGATTCTGGGGGGCCTGACTTACGATTTTTGAATGTTTTGAGTTGGCTATTGCGTGAAATTCACCCCCATGCAGAGGGGCCAACCTGAGGCCTATGTACCACTTAAGTCCCCAAAGTGGGCCTTAAAAGAATAGTGCCTGAAGATTTATTTCCCTTCCCTCAACTAGTGAAACCACCAAGCAGCTTGCAAAGTTCTAACAAGGCAGCTTAAAACTGATTAGGGCTCATGCAGAGACATGTCTAACTCAATACAAAACTTGTATTCCTGTCAATAACAACAGTAATGCTTCCGACACAGCACCTGTCATCCAAGGTCATCAAAGCCCTATACAGCCAGTAGGGTGAAAGTTAACTACACGTAGCACGCCAGCTGAAGGCTCATTCACCACTTACGTCCCAGTAAGTGGGCGGTGTCACCAGTCTGGGAAGGGGAATGAAGCCCTTTTAATAAAGTATTTTAAGGCCTTTTCCTCAGGGCTTGTTTTATCATCCACACAACAAAAGCAAATCAACTGAGAAACACAGGGCAATAATTCCTCTTGTCTTTCCTTGCTTAAGCCAGCCTTCCCCTTAGGTCCCCTTTGACTCAGCCGTCCCTGACAAGCAAGGACCTCTTATAACTTTTCAGTCTGCAGACTTTTCTTTACCTGGTCATAAACTTCTAGGCTGATTCCCCCTCACCCCCCACCAAAGCTGCCTTTGAAGCCCAGACTAGTGGGAATTGGGCATCCAAGCAACTATCATCAGGTAGCTTTGAAAATCTCAGCCCTGTTGTAAATAATTAAGACACTAAAGATATTTGTAGGTTCGGGGGTGAAATCCTGTCCCCACTGGAGGTTTTCCATTGATTTCAACGGGGTTAGGATTTCAGCCTGGGCATTTACTGGGGTATTAAAATGAAATCGCTGATGTGACAGTCACGACTTAGGGAGCTAAGAGTTGATTTCAAGGCAAAACCCTCTTGCTTATCGTCAAACAATTGCCCATTATCTGATACAGAATTATCGACGTCCAACGGCTATCTGATCGCATGCCAGCTAACAGCTTCATTTGCAGAGCTCGCTGGGGGTGGACAGGATGCCCCCGCCCTTCCCTCTGCCTCCCTGAGAGAGTTTGACATGACAAAGGCACTCCGGTGCCCTTTGCTCCCCCAGGTTCTGCCTAGCTTTATCCTCCTGAGTGAAGAAGATTGTCTGCCCTGGTGCAATGGATCCACGGGGTGGCCCTGGCACATACATAACGGATGCTTGACTGGCAAATAAAACTGATGAGAAAAAGGAAGACGGGAAAGGGGAAGAAAAGAAAATATCTGGACCCCCTCCTCACCTCTGCCTCTCTTTAAATCTCCCCTTACATCCCCCTCCTTCTTTTGCTTAAGATCGATTCTCTCTCCATAAAGTATTTAGTGATATGGTGGGTGGTAATGACTGCATAAATATTAATTGTGTTCTGCTATTAGTAATGACGTTAATTTTGCCCTTCCAGGACACCTTCCAGTTCAAGATCTGAGAGTGTTTTGGAAACACGGAGTCCCCAGACACCCATGTATGGGAGTGATTCCATTAATTCTACAAATGGATACACTCAGGCATGGAAAGGTCTCACCCAGGGCCACACACTCACACCATTCGGCCATAAGCTCTCTTTATAATGGTGCCGTGAGAACAGAGGTTCCATGCCAGATTGACCACTTGAGCTACTGCATGGTCCTTTTCAGACCAGAGACACCTGCTGGAACTAAGATCAGCATATGGGCTCCTCTAACATACAGCACGGGCCAGGGCTCAACTAGCTGGAGAATCAGGGAGTTGTAACCAGCACCTTGAATTGCCTCCCACCAAGCAGATCTCAGGGCAGGAGAGAATCTGGGCCTGTAACGTTTGGGTGTAGAATTTTGGTACAGTCAGTCACATTGGTTTGGGGGCATTCGTTGGATTCCATGCAAATGTGCCTTGGAACACAGCACTTTGTTGTAGTTCTTTCGTTCGCCATTGGAGGGTTGCACATAAATGACACTTGATGTCTGACATTTATCTTCATGACTGAAGAGAGAAGGCACTGTTAGTTATCTTCCCTCATCCTTTGATTGACAGCAAATGTCAGGCTAGATTAGTTGCTGTATACCATATACATGCCATGCGTGCTTTTAATCCTCCCTTGGTTCTGACACTGCTTTCGGTTACAGTTGTAATAAATCCAATATAATCCAATGGATAGGGAATAGGATCATAGAAATGGGAAAGACCCCTTTGGTCACCTTGCCTGTTTCCTCGATCCCTGGCCAATGCAGGGATGTTCCCTATGGTTTATTGCTATGACAAAGGAGGTTCTCATGCCTGTTAAAGCTGTAATTAAAATGACCTTCCACTTATGCATCACCCTTTCATCGTGACGGGTCCCAAGGCACACAACAAAATTATATAAAATGAATTACTTTATCCACCAGTGAAATGCAGCCACGTCTAGGGTGAAACACCTGGTATTTAACAGCTCGGTGCAATTCACACAGCAGTTGCGGGGGAGAGGAGGATGAAGAAACTGCAGGAGGAAGCCAGAAAAGCAGGATGGTGGAATTTGGCCAGGACACCAGAGCTAACATCTCCATACTCATAAGAAGTGCCTGGGATCTTTAATATCGCAAGTGGACAGGAACACGAGTTTCCATCACATTTGAATGACAGTGCCTCCTGCAGCAGTATGCCCTAATGCCACTCTGGGGCACTAGACCAGGGGTCTCAAACTCAAATGACCACGAGGGCCACATGAGGACTAGTACATTGGGCCGAGGGCTGCATTTATTGACACCTCCCCCCCCCCGCCGCCCTTGACCCCGCCCCCACTCCACCCCTTCCATGAGGCCCCGCCCCTGCCCTGCCTCTTCCCACCCCTTCCCTGCCCCCATTCCAACCCCTTCCCTGAAATCCCCACCCCAACTCTGCCCCCTCCCTGCCCCCAGGGGGCGCAGGAGGGGTGTGGGGTGTGGCAGGAGCTCAGGGCAGGGAGTTGGGGTGCAGGAGGGGACTCAGGGCAGGGGGTCAGGGTGCGGGGTGTGGGGTGTCAAGGGGGTTCAGGGCAGGGGGTTGGGGGGCAGGAGGGGTGCGGTGGGGGTTCAGGGCAGGGGGTCAGGGTGCAGGGTGCAGCAGGGGGCTCAGAGCAGGGGGTCGG
>QXTE01000097.1:5963443-6169151 GCA_003942145.1 Platysternon megacephalum | reverse complement strand
CCGCCCCCAGCAGCTCCCATTGGCCACAGTTCCCCATTCCCGGCCAATGGGAGCTGCTGGGGGCGGTGCCTGAAGCAACAGCCACAGACACCCCTGCGCCCCTCCTCCCCCAGGTTCCCGCCGAATTCCCGGCGCGGGGGCAGGGCAGGCAGGCAGCCGCTCTAGGTAAACGTTGGGGGAGGGCGGGGGGGGCCGTGAGGAGCTCGCGGGCTGCATGCAATAAACCTGCGGGCCGCATGCGGCCCGCGGGCCGCGTGTTTGAGACCCCTGCACTAGACCGTCACTGACTCAGGCTGCGTCGAGACTAGGGGTTAAAGGTGTGTTGGTAGCTAGCTTGATCTAGCTAACACAGTCTAAACTTCTAGTCAGCACAAGGCAAACTGTATGGCAAACGTGCTAAGCTGGCCAAGTTAAAACCCAGACTCCCCACTAGCTTTCGCTTGACCAGTTCAGCATGTGTTAAAGGCAGACTACACTAGACTTTTAAACCATACTAGTTAGCACCTGTTAGTGCCAACATCATGCCTTTAAATCCTACTCTAGACAAGTCTCAGGGAGAGGAGTTCTCCTTTTGAAGGGCTTGTCTACACATGGAGTTGTTCACGGGTTAAGCTAAACAGGAACCAGGCATGCTTTTTGCAGAATAAACTTATTTAGTCTGCAGAAGAGAAGAATGAGGGGGGATTTGATAGCTGCTTTCAACTACCTGAAAGGGGGTTCCAAAGAGGACGGATCAGACTGTTCTCAGTGGTACCAGATGACAGAATAAGGAGCAATGGTCTCAAGTGGCAGTGGGGGAGGTTTAGGTTGGATATCAGGAAAAACTATTTCACTAGGAGGGTGGTGAAGCACTGGAACGGGTTACCTAGGGAGGTGGTGGAATGTCCTTCCTTAGAGGTTTTTAAGGTCAGGCTTGACAAAGCCCTGGCTGGGATGATTTAGTTGGGATTAGGTCCTGCTTTGAGCAGGGGGCTGGACTAGATGACCTCCTGAGGTCCCTTCCAACCCTGATATTCTATGGCGTTAATCAGGAGCTGCTCCTGAATAAATCCATGTGTAGGTAAGCCCTATCTCACCAGCACGGCACAGACACTGCTTCCAGGTCATCCATTTAATTACAGACCCAGCCAAACCTTGCTTGGCTCGGGAAAGCTGATGAGATCACAGCACAAAGCTACATGGCTGGGGGTGGTAACTTGGGAGCTACGTCACAGATACCAAAGTGGCTTTTTATTTGTAGGAGGTTGTGGGTTCAAATGCCATCCCTGAGTGACGTAGTTACACAGATCTAGCCCCCCACGCAGACAGCACTATGTCGACGGGAGAGCTTCTCCTGTTGACATAGCTACCGCCTCTCGGGGAGGTGGATGATCTACGCCGACAGGAGAGAGTCTCCACTTAGGCTCTGCAGCTGTGCTGATGCAGTGTTTTAAGTGTCGTCCTGCCCTATGACATGGGGCTCAGATCCAAGGTTAAACGGCAGTGCAGGAAGAGAGGGGAGAGGCGTGCTATACTTCAGCTGAGATGATAAATCACAGTCCTTTCTGATCATCCCTTGTGGCTATTTAGGTGGAAGCTGAAACTAGCACAGAACCTGCCGAGACAATAGTAAGAGAGGACCCCACTGATCTCCTGACCGATATTCTTCCTTGCTAAAATAAGTACTCGCATCCAAGGCTGTGTGCTAGCTGTCACAGAGCACATTATGGCTGTTGCATTTGCCGATGCAATCCTTGCACTAGCAGGATCTAACGCCGGGCGTTGTAGAGAAGTTTGAGACTTCCCTGCAGATCAACAGGAATTACCTAAAATCAAACTCTCACCAAAGGGATGGAGTCAATGAAACAACAAGAAATATGTCTTCAGCTGAAAAGACAGAATGTGGGTCTATCGCCTCCTGGTGCCCATGCCTATATTACGCAGGGTCAGCTCTCCTTAAAAGCTATGCTGAAAAAAACCCTCTTATAGTGAAGTTCATGCTCATAAAAGGTGCTGAATTGACAACCCAGATGACTTAACTCCTTTATTTACCCAAAGAGCAGGTAGTATGGTGGCTGGGCTAGCTCCCATCACTTGAACCTTCACCCAAAACTCAATGCAAACCACTTCTGGAGGGCTTGAAAATGGGTTTGGGTTCTGTGACGGGTTGGATCACAGAAACCCACTTGGGAGCTGCCAGCTGATGTGCAAAGGCTACCTCTGTTCTCTTCCACCCCTTTATATATCTTTTGCATAAGGCGGGAATCCTTTGTACCTCTGGGTTCCCCCACCCCTCACTGGAAAAGCACCAGGTTAAAGATGGATTCCAGTTCAGGTGACATGATCACATGTCACTGCAAGGCTGCATTATTCACTTGCCAGCACACACATATACAGGAAGACTCACAGGTAAATACAGCCATCTGCAGACAATGGCTCTGGTTAATGGGAGTCATCAAGATTCCAAACCACCATCAATGGCCCACACTTTGCATAATTACAATAGGCCCTCAGAGTTATATTTTATATTTCTAGTTTTAGATACAAGAGTGATACATTTATACAAATAGGATGATCACTCTCAGTAGATTATAAGCTTTGTGATGATACCTTTTGCATGAAGCATATTTCAGTTACATTAAACTCACTTATGTTTTTATAAAACTATTCCAATTACATTATATTCACTTATCATGTTTTTACAAAATCATATAGACTGCACAACGTCACACCCTCCTCCTGAACTTACTGCCAGAGACTTGGACACTGACCATGGCGGAGGCAGTATACCTAAAATTCGTTTTTGGGCTCCCCTGTGGGGCAGACACTCCTGTGTCCCCCAAAGGGAAAGAGACCCTGATCCAGCTGTAGGTTCACAGCTACCAGCCATGACAGACCTTTCACTGGCCAGCAAAAATCCCCCCCCTTTCACTCAGGTTGGGTTTGCTTCCAGCTAGAGTCCTTGAGGTTTGTTCCCACCGCAGCAGTCACCAAGACCCCAACTTCCAGCTCCAGGATACATGTCTCTGTGTACCTCTTCCACTCCATTACAGCCAGTTCATGCTTCTGGGTCTTAATTGCTTTGTCTCTTAAGTTCAGGCTGGTGGGCAGCCTTTTCCCAGGCAAATTGTACACCAATTTTCATTTGCCTTCCCTTGAGACCATCACTCGATGAGCTGGGATACCACAGAGAACCCCCTCCTGCCAGAACAGGCACCCCTCCACTCCTGTCTTGCTAGTTAGACACTCCAGTCGACTTCAGCACAGACAGAGGTTGGGCCACACCCATCTGCAGTTCACTGAAACTGATGCACTCAGCTCAGGGGCTTCTTAACAGAGACTTTCCCAGCACCCAGTGTTCAGTCTTTCTGGGCAATTTGCAACTTGTGTAGTTTTAGCTTCTTTTGATCTTCATTCTTACTTATTTTGCTTCCTTTTCTGTCCCTACTTCCCTTTCCCGAAATAAGCAAACAGAAAATAACAAACCAGTAACCACTTTGTCTGTTCTCCAGCCACCACACTTAAAACTCACTTAAAATCACTACCAGTATCTCAAAGCAATCAGCTGTGCACAGATCCTGTTCGACTACGCCACTGTGACGGGTTGGTTCACAGAAACCCCCTTGGGAGCTGCCAGCTGATGTGCAAAGGCTACCTCTGGTTCTATTCTCCCCTGCCAGCTACAGGTAGTTCCAGCACTCAAAGTCTTGCTGATAGCCAGACACACCTATCTGCTCCAGACACAGACCAGAGTCTGAACCACCTATCCCAAAGCTGCAGGGTTACCTGAGAACAGCTCACAGAAGTCTGCTTGCCTTTAACACTCAGATGCCCAATTCCCAATGGGGTCTAAACCCAGATAAATCCGTTTTACCCTGTATAAGCTTTATACAGAGTAAACTCATAAATTGTTCGCCCTCTATAACACTGATAGAGAGATATGCACAGCTGTTTGCTCCCCCAGGTATTAATACATACTCTGAGTTAATTAATAAGTAGAAAGTGATTTTATTAAATACAGATAGTAGGATTTAAGTGATTTCAAGTAGTAACAGACAGAACAAAAGAAGTTACCAAGCAAAATAAAATAAAATACGCAAATCTATGTCTAATTGCACTAAATACAGATAAGATCCTCACCAGTTCCAAAATGTTCTCTTTTACAGGCTAATCTTCTTTTAGCCTGGGTCCAGCAATCACTCACACCCCCTGTAGTTTTCAGTTTCCTTCAAGTGTCCTGTGGGGGTGGAGAGGCTCCTTCTTTAGCCAGCTGAAGACAAAATGGAGGGGTCTCCCACAGGTTTAAATAGACTGTCTCTTGTGGGTGGAGACCCCCTCCTCTCCCTCTGTAGAATCCTGTCACAGAATGGAGATTCGAAAATCACATGGGCAGGTCACATGCCCATGCATGACTCAGGACTGCAGGTAGCAGCCATTACCCACATGCTGCCTTGAACGTCCTCAGGTAGACTTCTGATGTGGATTGGAATCTTCCAAGCTCTTTTGTCTGTTAAGTGCCCCCTGACTGAACACCTAATTTGCACATTCCTTTCCCAAGAAGTCATCAAATGTTCTAACTGAGGCCCCTTAGGAATCAAGCAATTACACAGCCAATGTTCATAACTTTGAACACACAAATGGTGCCTGCATACAACTAGGGTGAACATAACTAGTAGATCATAACCTTTACATAGATATGTACCTGGCACAGGCAGCACAAAACATATTCCAGTTATGTCATATTCCCACAAAGCCTTATGGGAGGTACCGTCACACCCTCCCCCTGAACTTACTGCCAGAGACTTGGACACTGTCCATGGCGGAGGCAGTACCCGTAAAATTCCTGTTTGTCTTTGATCACACTTCTTTTCAGTACCTTGAAACCATATGTCAGTTCTAGGGGTTTTAGCCCATTTTGAGGTTCCTGATCCCCAGATGCCTGAAAACAGGTTGGGGTGTAGCATTAACAGAATGCAGACAGCAATACCTGTTAAAGTGGAGGTGTCTTGACCTTTAACCACCAAGGCCATGAGGCGGTGTGCCTCAGTTTCCCCTTCTACACAGCAGCATGGGCCTGTTATGCTTTTGCTGCTGTGCCAAGCTTCCAGTCTATTTACAGGTATAGGCTGCAAAGCAACATGCTTGTGGGGCTGTCTTGTTACCATCCCTAGCATGTACAACAGTTTTCTCCATAAATCAGGTATGTTCCATGTTTTTAGAGGGTTTACCACTAGTATGAATTCTTTTGTTTTATCCCAGAGGTGAATCAGCAAAAGACACAAGGTTAACAGCAAATCTACGGTGGACAGGTTTTGTTCACTCAATTTGACCTGTTTAGCATCTATTGCATTTTCCCAGTTCTCTGTGCCTTCTGGAAGACACTCTGATTCAGAATCTTCAGCCTCTGTGGGGAAAGCTGCTAATTCAGGCATGTGTTTGGGTCTTTGGCCAGGAAAGGGTGTACTACAACCCTGCCTGCCCTCGGCCCCTCCCTCCGGAATTTCTCTGGGCTGGTCCCCGCCCCCTGGTAGAGTTTCACTCATGCAGAGATTTCCCCCCCCCTGTCTAGGAGAGAGAGTTTCATCTCTTACAAGTGGGGTAAGAACAGCCTTTTTCAATGGGGTGCTCTGTACCCCTTTGGGCACCTCACTTTCTGTTTCCAACAGGTCAGCTGGATGGGCCCCCCCCTCCGGGAGACTTGACCCCCAGGTTTCCCTTAAAACCTGATCTACAAGAGAGGGAGCTGGCATTTTAAATGCAGGCTTTTCACCCTCCTCTTGGGAAAGTCCCTCCCTACAAAAGGTGGGCAGACTCTCTGGCCCCCCCTCACCTTCCATCTGGGCTTCCCTCTCTGGGCTCCCCTCTGGGTCAGACACTCCTGTGTCCCCCAAAAGGGAAGGTGACCCTGCTCCAGCTGTGGGCTCACAGCTACCAGCCATGACAGACCTTTCACTGGCCAGCAAAATCCCCCCCCTTTCACTCGGGTTGGGCTGGCACCCAGCTACAGAGTCTTTGGGGTCTGTTCCCACCGCAGCAGTTACCAAGACCCCAACTTCCACCTTCGGGACACACGTCTCTGTGCACCCCAGGGCGGGCCCTGCCCCCTGTTGACCTGCAACTTCCTGGCAGTCAGCAGCTGGGGTGACCCCCCTGTTACCAGGTGGTACATCCCCCTCCCCCAGGGAGATGATTACGGGACAGGAGCTGGCTTCGTCCAGCCCCTCCCTCTGGAACTTCCCTTGAGCCCTGGGGCCACAGGAACTGGCTACAACCATCCCTGCCCCCGCAGCTGCTCCCTGTACTGCTGCAGAGGAATCTAAGAGACACTCTCCTATTCCCCCAGCAGTCCATGTGACTTCACCCTCCCCTCCGGGGCTTTTAGCACAAGATTCCTTCTCCCTGCTAACCAACCCTGGGACAGATTCTGCCACATTAAAGAAATCATTTCCCAGTAGAAACGGTGCAAAATTGTGTGCCACCGTTGCAACTGTCAGTTCAGCCTGCAAATCCCGAGTTTGCATGTGAACTTTAGCTAAAGGTGCAAGGACTTTGTAACCCCCAACCAGCTCTAATTCTGCCATTTTACCTGGCAACAAATCCTTCTCCTGAATCAGGTCCCTCCTGATCACAGAAATTTCTGCACCCGTGTCCCTTAATCCCATAACCACCTCTCCATTAATTTCGACAGCATGCATATGCTTATTGCTTGGTTGTGTGGAAGCAAGCTTTACAAATCCTGTGTGGAAAGAGGCCACAGCCTGGCTCTGAGAAGCTGCAGCTTCCTGTGTAACTTGCTGCCTGTTTTCACTCAGCAAGGGACACTTATTCCTCAGGTGCTCAGTGGACTTACAATGATAGCACCTCCTGGGCTCCTCTGCTTGCACAGGAAATTTGGGACGAGTACCAGGGGAATGGGGAGGTGACCGCCCAGCCTCTTTTTTCCCAGACCCAGGGATAAAACGGTGATTCTGCTTTCCCCCACCCTTATACCCCTCTGCCTGTGGTTTATGTTTGATTGCAGCTTGTGCTTGCTCATAAGAGTCTGCATACCCAGCTAATTCACCCAGTGCATTTACCTTTTTGTCCCACACATACTGTTTCACATCATCACTGCACATATTCAGGAATTGTTCCTGAGTAACCAGATCACACATCCCTTCGAAGCTTGTAACACCTTTCCCCCGCACCCACTTATCTACCAAATCTCTCATTTCATTGGCATAAGCCAGATTACTTAATCCAGATCCCCTCTTAAGACTCCTGAATTTAACCCTATAGGTTTCAGGTGTAACCTGAAACTGTTTCAAAACCAGTTCCTTAAATTTACCATAGTCTGAAGCATCATCAATAGGCATCTTATTGAATATGTCCAGAGCTCTGCCAGTCAATTTTGCTATTAATGTGGTCAGTTTCTGATCTTCAGGGATGGCATGGAGGGTGCACAGTCTCTCAAAGGTGATGAAATACTCGGCAATATCGCTGGACTCATCATACTGTGGGCACAGTCGCTCCCATTTGTGGATTTTTGGGGAAGTGGAGCCAGCAGGTGAAGGATTTTGTCTCTTCAACTCCAGAACAGCCAGTTCATGTTTCTGGGCCTCCATAACCCTCTTGTGGGCAGCCTCTTCCCTCGCTGCCTCCATCTCCATAGCTCTCTTGTGGGCAGTTTCCTCTACCTCCATAGCTCTCTTGTGGGCAGTTTCCTCTGCCTCCATAGCTCTCTTGTGGGCAGCCTCTTCCCTCACTTTTTCTGCCTCCACAGCACTAATTTCTAATTGTCTTAGCTCTACCCGTCTCTTATGTTCATTCTCTCTCTCTGTTGCTTCCAACCTAGCCAATTCGAGCTTGGTAGCTGTCTCACTAGTAGGCATCTTCCTGCTTTCTTCTGCTGGGCCACACCCCTCTGCAGTTCACTGAAACTGGGATAGACTCAGCTCAGGAGATTCTTAGTTAACAGAGACTCTCACAGTCTTCTGATCTTCCTTCTTACTTATTTTGCTTCCTTTTCTGTCCCTACTTCCCTTTCCCGAAATAAGCAAACAGAAAATAACAAACCAGTAACCACTTTGTCTGTTCTCCAGCCACCACACTTAAAACTCACTTAAAATCACTACCAGTATCTCAAAGCAATCAGCTGTGCACAGATCCTGTTCGACTACGCCACTGTGACGGGTTGGTTCACAGAAACCCCCTTGGGAGCTGCCAGCTGATGTGCAAAGGCTACCTCTGGTTCTATTCTCCCCTGCCAGCTACAGGTAGTTCCAGCACTCAAAGTCTTGCTGATAGCCAGACACACCTATCTGCTCCAGACACAGACCAGAGTCTGAACCACCTATCCCAAAGCTGCAGGGTTACCTGAGAACAGCTCACAGAAGTCTGCTTGCCTTTAACACTCAGATGCCCAATTCCCAATGGGGTCTAAACCCAGATAAATCCGTTTTACCCTGTATAAGCTTTATACAGAGTAAACTCATAAATTGTTCGCCCTCTATAACACTGATAGAGAGATATGCACAGCTGTTTGCTCCCCCAGGTATTAATACATACTCTGAGTTAATTAATAAGTAGAAAGTGATTTTATTAAATACAGATAGTAGGATTTAAGTGATTTCAAGTAGTAACAGACAGAACAAAATAAGTTACCAAGCAAAATAAAATAAAATACGCAAATCTATGTCTAATCAAACACTGAATACAGATAATCTCACCCTCAGAGATGCTTCAGTAAGTTTCTTCTCAGACTGGACACCTTCCAGGCCTGGGCACAATTCTTTCCCCTGGTACAGCTCTTGTTCCAGCTCAGGTGATAGCTAGGGGATTTTTCATGATGGCTTCTCCCCCCTCTGTTCTCTTCCACCCCTTTATATATCTTTTGCATAAGGCGGGAATCCTTTGTCCCTCTGGGTTCCCCCACCCCTCACTGGAAAAGCACCAGGTTAAAGATGGATTCCAGTTCAGGTGACATGATCACATGTCACTGCAAGGCTGCATTATTCACTTGCCAGCACACACATATACAGGAAGACTCACAGGTAAATACAGCCATCTGCAGACAATGGCTCTGGTTAATGGGAGTCATCAAGATTCCAAACCACCATCAATGGCCCACACTTTGCATAATTACAATAGGCCCTCAGAGTTATATTTTATATTTCTAGTTTTAGATACAAGAGTGGTACATTTATACAAATAGGATGATCACTCTCAGTAGATTATAAGCTTTGTGATGATACCTTTTGCATGAAGCATATTTCAGTTACATTAAACTCACTTATGTTTTTATAAAACTATTCCAATTACATTATATTCACTTATCATGTTTTTACAAAATCATATAGACTGCACAACGTCACAGGTTCCCTCAGCAATTTCAGTCTCTTGAGCAGCAGGTTGCACCTGATATCAGGAGCTGATGTGCCAAGGCATCATGAGAAAGTAGATCTCATAGTATTTCCAGTGTGATTGGGCAGGAGATCCCATGGGAGATTAGGAAAAACTTTTTCACTAGTAGGGTGGTGAAGAACTGGAATGGGTTACCTAGGGAGGTGGTGGAATCTCCTTCCTTAGAGGTTTTTAAGGTCAGGCTTGACAAAGCCCTGGCTGGGCTGATTTAGTTGGGTTTGGTCCTGCTTTGAGCAGGGGGTTGGACTAGATGACCTCCTGAGGTCCCTTCCAACCCTGAGATTCTATGATTCTATGATTCTATGATCACCAGCCCAGTTTTGAAAGGTGCAGAGGTAAGGTGACCAGATGTCCTGATTTTATAGGGACAGTCCCGATATTTGGGGCTTTGTCTTATATAGGTGCCTATTACTCCCCACCCCCTGTCCCTTGCTATCTGGTCACCCTATGCAGAGGGCATCATCTAGAATGCTTATCTGAACGAAACCTGAGCTCTGAATCCTTTCAGAGGTTCGCCTAGCTCTAGATAACAACCTTCTGCCAATCCTCCTTTTCCTTTCCTATTTTAGGATCATTATTTTCTTCAGAAGCCTTTGCAGATCCAGGTTCCCTCTCCTTGCAGTTAGAGATGGTCCCTATTCCCACCCACTGACGGATTCTGACAAAGTTACTCAACATGAAATTCAGCTCTAACTTTATGCTTAAGCAGTTCTCCTCCTTCCAGTTTATGCTACACATTTCCCATCACTTTTCTAGTTTCAGATGTTTGTCACAAGCAGTACAAGATGGATTTGGGGGTGGGCTGGAGAAGACTGAAATATCTCAGGACAGGGAGGCTATGTCCGTTCCTAATGGCTTTCATGTCCTCATGTGCCTTTAAATAATTGAAACCTCTTTGCTGCTAAATAGATGGTAAATACTGCCAAGCAAGAGGGCACTAATGTTGTTAAACCTCTCTGGAGAGCCAAGGCCAGGATTGGAAAAGCTACATAATTCACAAGATGTCCCGCCACCATACTATCTTGTCTCCTGTACGGAGTCTAGCCACACCATCTTTTCATCTTGCCCTCCTTAATGGCTCATGTCTTTGGATGTTTGGTATTAGTTTCTGAAAGGCTTTTCCCCCTGTTCCTAGCAATGTTTTTAGAACAACTCTACAAATAAGCATAGACTATCGCATAGTGCCTCCAAAACGTTCCTCCAAAGAGAGGGCATAAGGGGTAATCAAGGGTTACATGGTAATTAGTTAACAACTTTTGGAAAGCACAGGACACAAATAATATATGACTAGTCCTTATTCACATGCACAGGGAACCTTGGGTATCATCCTGCTGTACAGGATGTGGCAATAAAGAGATGGATCATGCCTTCTGCTCAATGGAATATTAAGGGAGACAAGGTCTACGGAGCATCTTTCCTTCTCCCTGTACACAGCAGGGTGGGACTCCAGTTGAGAGTTCGTGGAACATGGACCTTCTCCCATGTTGGTCAGGACACCCACAGTCCTTTGAGGTAGTGGACTGCCTAGTAGAGAGTGTGGTCAAACTGCTGACTAAGCCAACTAGTGTGCATGGTGAGTGGGTTACAGGTGCCTGATACACAAAGAAGATGAGTTGTTACAGACTCTCGCTATAAGCGTTTTGGCTATTTAACTCAAGCTGTAGCAAGCTTGTGCTTTTTACAGCTGGAGGTCCCCAGTTCAATCCCCGACATGTCAGCCAAGAGGCGGTTGTCACACAGGCTGCTATCTACATAACGCACTAGCCAGGCACGCTGGGTGCTCCTTTGTGAAGGGGGGTAGCAGGATCAGTGCGCCTTGGATCATCCCATGGAATTCTGACCTGAGCTGCAGGATTTGAGTAGCAAGCAAATGCACGAGTTCCTCTCAGTTCTGGCAAGGGCAGGATGCTCAGATATCACCGCTATGGGTTTTAGCCCTAAAGCTGTGTGTTCCTTCAGATACTTGGGTGGTTAAATAACACCTTGAACTCATGTGGCGCATTTTATTTTAGGATCTCAAAGCAACTTTAAAAGCTGTGAAGTGTCACAAAACTCCTATGAGATAGGTAGGTAAATCTATTTGATAACCAGCGGTTCTCAAACTGGGGGTTGGGACCCCAAAGTGGGTCGCAACCCAGTTTTAATGGGGTCACCAGGGCTGGTGTTCAAAGCCAAAGCCAGAATCTCATCCCATGGGTAAAAGCCAAAGCCTGAGCCCTACTGTCTGGGGACGAAACCCAAGGGCTTCAGCCCTGGGTGGTGGGGCTCAGGTTACAGGCCCCTTGCCCGGGGCTGAAACACTTTGGCTTTGCCCCCTCACCACCCGGGGTAGTGGGGCTTGGGCTTTGACCTCCCTACCCGGGGCAGCAGGCTCAGGCTTCAGTCCCCCTTCCTGGGATCGCATAGTAATTTTTGTTGTCAGAAGGAGGTCACGGTGCAATGAAGTTTGAGAACTGCTGAGATAGATCAACAGATGCTGGATTTTATATGCAGCCAACTCAAGGGCAGAATCAGGCATAAAACTTGCCATTCCCATCTCACAGTCTCATGCTGTAGCCACTAGGCCCCACATTCCCAAGAAATAAATCCCTGCGTATCTTGGATGACTGAAATAACCACGCATCTATAATCCTTTGTAATTACCTGACTATTTCTGTGTCCTGCCACTGCATGGTAGTTATTCTGCAATTATAGTTAATTACTTTGATTGCTGCTGCATATTTCTGGTATGCTCGAGAAAGAGTGCACCTGTTCTTCTTCGCTGCTAGATATACCAGACAAGCATGTCAATCGAATGCAGCAGCAGCACAGGAAGAGCATCAGCGAAAGAGTTAACATTTAACTTCCTGAAGGAGCCTACAGAGCTGCAGACGGAGGGGATATCTGTGCTTTGGATCTTAAAACGCAGTCAGAAATGTAGGAATATGGGAATAGCTGGATCAGATCAAACCTCTCCTAGCCCAGTAACCTGTTTCTGGGACTGCCTTTCAAGAGGACGCTCCAAGAATCTTCATCATGGACAATTACACGACAATCTGTCCTGGAAGGAATTTTCTTCCTAACCCCAGATAGTTAGAGACCAGTTAATGTACTAAGGCAGGAATCCCTTACAGTGGTTTTTCTATCCGAGTGTAATTGCAGGAGTTCTTGTTACCCAGATCAACTTCTAAACCCATCAGACTCTTGGGACAACGAGTTCCATGGGTCAGTATGTTTAATAAAACGAGAAGAGATCATGCCTTATTGCTGGAGCTTTTACCCTGCCAGCCTGATATTCTCCTCTGCAGTCTGCCATCAGCTGACACTTTTTTTCCTCTCTATTTAGGATACACTTTCACTCCAAAAAAGAGGTCTTTTTACATTGGCATAGGTAGTCGAGGTCAAAACTACCCATAAATTGTCTCCTTGAGGATTTTACATTGAGACAGTTAACATGTTAACAGCCTCAGTATAGAAACACACATATATTGTGCAGTGAAGACATAGCTTAAAGCACAGGTGCCGACTTTGTCATTTCCCAGGGGTGCTCGACCCCCGCTCCGCCCCAGGCCCTGCCCCCACTGCACCCCTTTCCCTAAGGCACCACCCTGTCCTGCCTCTTCTAGCTCCCGCTCTGCCTCCATCCCATCTCTTCCCACCCTCGCTCCCCCGCCCCCAGCGCCTCCTGCCTGTCACTGAGCAGCTAATCACGGTGGGTGGGAGGCGATGGGAGGGAGGGGGAGGAGTTGATCGGCGGGGCCAGTGGGTGCGCCAGACCCAGAGCACCCATGGAGTTGGCACCACTGGCCGTGGTGTGACGGCAGCTCAGCTAGACATACCCACACTAGCTTTGCACACACTAGCATGACTAAAAGGAGCAGCGTACATGCAGCGGTGTGGGTGGCGGGCACTAGGCCCTCCTGCAGATTTACCTCAGGCGGGTCCATCCACCTGAGCTGCAATCACACCTCGGATTGCAGTGTAGATCTCAGGGCAGAGACGGCATATACTCCGTCAGGAAAGTGCCAAGAACACGCTGGATGCTAAAATAAATCTTAAACACTAATAAGAATTTAACGAGCTAAAGTATTCTCTAGCAAGGCCTAAAGTACTGCTGGGTTTGGGATTGCTAATATCATTCTAATTAATAACAAGATAATCCCAATACGGTAACAATATTACTGTAGTGGAATCTGATTAAGTGGTGTTGTAACTGTGTTGGTCCCAGGATATTAGAGAGACAAGAGGTAATATATTTTATTGGACCACCTTCCACTGGTGAAAGCGACAAGCTTTTGAGCTACACAGAATAAAAGATATTACCTCGCCCACCTTGTCTATGGTATTAAAATAATTCCAGGAGTAGTTATAGTACCCACCCTGCCTTTGCTAGTGCCAGGAATCAATGCCAAGCAGATGGCATGCTCCTGTGTCCAAGAAACACACACACACACACACAAAAGCAGATTTTGCCACATAGACACTAGTTTGGGCCTAAAGAAGGATCTGAACATGCCTGAGTTTTGAAGAAGTTTGACTCTGGATTGGTCTTTGTGGTTGGACCCCTCCTCACATGCAGTGGAGACTTAAGTGGCGTTTTTCTTCCCCCTGTTCACTCCATTCCACTCCCACCTCTTCTCCTTCTTCCCTCCTCACTCCATTCCTGCTATCCTCTGTCTCCATTTTCTTCCTCCCATTCCCCACTCTCAGGCACTGCTCCTCACACACTAGCACTGGAAGCCTTGATTGATCTCCCGGCAATGCCCACGCGCCTCTGAAGGGTAAGGTCAACAAGAGTAAAGGATCCTGCTGAATCACAAAACCTAAACTCGGCTTCTCTCTGAAGGACCATCAATTATTCAGAGCTGTCCGGCTGCATGGCAGTCTGGCCCGGCAATAAAGGGAAAATATACAGGCTAATAACATCTCATTAAGCATTGTGGAGCCTGATGTTATTCCTGATTTTCTTGAGATCCATGGCTGCTACCCCTACTCTGCCTATATTGTCAAGGGACATGGTGTGGGCTATATTCACCAAAGGACAAACCAACTACCACCACCCTCGGCCTTCTCCTTCCTGCTCCTCACAGCTACGCTCTGTTCTCCTTACATTCATACCCCAGCCCTGCAGAAACCCAGGGAAGGTCTCAGGATTCTCCTCTCCCACTCATGCCTCTTCTAGCCCTTTACTCCTACCAACACATTCCCCTCCTTCAACAGTACTCCCTTGGCCATGCCCGTCCTCACCACCAGTCTACCAGCCCCCAGTCGCTTTCCCTCCCCACCTCTCTCTCTCTCTCTCTGAGATGGACACTTGCCTCCCAACACACCCCTCTGAGGCATGGAAGGTTATTATCCTTTTGGGGGAACCAGAGGGCCAAGGTAAAGGTCAAAGAAGGAATCAGTGGACAACTTAGGAACAAAACCTACAATCTCCTGAGTCCCATCCTAGTGCTTTAACCACCACACCATTCCTCCTCCCATCATGGAGGATGGCAGCGGACACTGTCTAATACAGAAGTGTGATACATATAGTGTCACCCATCCCCTGCTCACCAGTGATCAATTTGCAGGGCTAGTAGATTGCTGGGGAAGCCATGACGGAAAGAGTGCTGGGCTAAGCCTTTCTGCTATTTGCTCTCCTCTGACTGGTTTTTCCCCATCAGTGGAGAGGAGCTGCTGGAGTTCTCAGGATCAGGGATAATTTATGAAACGCAGTTTTTATATCCACACCTGTTTGCCTCCCCTCCTTTGGCATCTACGAAATCTTGTGCCTCCTTCCCGCAGCGGGTCCTCCCCATCTAACTCCAGACGGGTTTGGTCTAATTTACCCCCAGATACCATGGACGGGAATAAACCTCTCATCCCTCCCCACTTCTCCGTGTCCTTCCAGCAGGGAATAACTCAGGAGGCTGTATCAGTGCTTTTTATGTCCTCAGCCTCTTTTGAGTGCTAAACTGGGTCAGACGTGTAGGGGTTACGCTCACCTCGTAAAATGTGCCGGAGAAAAATTTCCAATCCATTAAGGCTTCATAAAATTTTTACAAGGTTTCTGCTAAAGGAAGGAAAACAAACAGAGATGGTGTCGACATCCAGCCACTCTTTAAATCAAACATTCACTCTTGAATGCATTTTTTTATCGTACCAATCAGGAAAGCAATCAAGCGTGAAGCCCGGGCTCCATTTGCTTCCATTTCCAGCTTCTAAAACCATCCCGGATCAGGACATTCCCAGCTGGCTAGGAGCATGTTGATGAAAACTCCCCCTCATTTTAATGGACTCCCAGATCAAGGCACATCTTGCCAGCTAGAACCAGGGGATTTCGCTAGGTTTCCTGTTCTGCTACTACTAGGGGAAATTGGAGGCCTACAAATTATAGCAGCTATCGAGGGCAGGGTTGCAGGTTATTAACAGGGATCTGGACTGCAAGACAGAGTCACAAAATCGTGCTGGAGCCCAGACCGGGAACGGGAAGGGGTGGTAACATGGGTCAGGACTAGAGCTGGGCAGAACATTTTCGATAGAACAGTTTTCTGTTGGAAAATGCCGTTTTGTCAAAATCGAGATGCTTGGCGGGAACTGTGCATTGTGATGATACTTTCAATGGAAAAGTTTCCTAGCAATCTGAAACCCAAACGCAGTGTTATGGTTTGACTCTCTCATTTCTCTTCGACTTCCTCATTTTTACGTTATATCTATCTATGTCACAGTGACAGGGCTAGCTACACCTCTGTATATCCAACTGGGCTCAGCACCTGCAGTTCTTCCAATCTCTGTGACCAGTGGTGAACGGAATGACCAGACTGCCTTTGGAACCCAAACCATTATTTATCTTAACAGCAGGGACAACACGTTTAGAGAGAAGAATTTTATAGCAACAAACAGTCTACATGTATGGCTATTTTACCCTAATCCTTACCATCCTGTGATGGTGACCCATACACACCTAACTACTTCAGACACCCTCACCGGTTTTAATATGTTCCCCCAAACAGCTCCCCAGAAGCTGCCCCCTCAACCTCACAAAAGAGTCGTGTTTTATCCAGTCAAAATTCCTTTCCTTTCTTATTCCCCAAGGCTTTTTGGTCCTGCTGTCCAACACCAGTTTGTTGCCCTTAGCCGGACATTGAGCCAGAGTCCCTAGAACCAATGGTTCTGCCATTGCCCCAAAACAACCTCCAGTGTTAGCTGAAGGGGACCTTATCTAAGTCACTGCTTCTCCTTCCTGTTTGTTTCCCAACAGGACAGTTGGTTCAGCGCAATACCGTCCTATAGTAAACATCCCACTGTTTAACCCAATATAGTCATACAGAAAACATCCCCGTAACCAGGTCACCATACACCATTCATAAATGATTACAGAGTAGTCCTACTTCCACCACAATATTATAGAGAAAGAGATGCATTATATTATGCTTTGATGTTAACGAAATGAAACGGTTTGCTAAGACTTAACTAAAGGAGAGCTCGACAATGACAGCTGGTGATGGAAAACAGGAACATTAACAAAAATAAAAAGACAAGGCAAACTGAACAAGAAACCAAGCAAACTAGAATATTCCACCATGTAGAGTTTCCATTGAAAACGTAAGAAACCCTGGGGTGCTTTCTGTTAAATAAAACTGAGGGTCAGAAACAGGTGGCCAAATGAGCCCTCCTGCAACAGGGTGTTGAGAAGCCTGGTGCTAAAAAATCTTGGGGATCAATCTATCTCCCAGTATTTACAGTCTGCATGCTCTGTCATCACTATGGAAATGTCTCCTGCCCAGACAGCGACAGCACCACAAATGATGCCAGAGGAAGCTTTGTCTCTTTTCTATAATCTTCTCTCCTTCGCTATTTCACTGAGTGGCCTTTGGTTGTCTAAGCAGTTTAACTAAATAGGGAGCCTCCCAGACCTCAAATATACTGAGGAGAAGGAGGCTTGTTATACAAACTTGACTCCCACCTCATATTTCTTTTCCCCTCTCCCAGTCCCATTCGACCCTTGCAAATCACAGCCATGTCTACAGAGTCGAGCTGGAGAGGAGCGAGAGAAAAACGCACAAACAGATGAGGCAAAATTAGCAACAAAGCCCTCACTGCCTCCATTAATGGCCCTGGAGAGGCCATGAAGCTGGCTAATGCACGTCTGCGCCATTTCCAATGGGAAGGAAAATCAATGAGAGGCTCTCAGACAGCCAGAGTATGGAGACATCCCCAAGATGCTGACTTCCCCTTCTGCCCCTTGGCAGTCACAGCCTTACCCAGAAGAGCGAACGTTTGCACCCACCCCTTGCATTTCCGAAATTATGCATAGCAAGAGCCAAGCTTCAGAACAAGCAGCCGAGTCTGGTTTTCCCACCAGCTCTAGTGAGGGCTGATTCAATTCTCAGCCCTTGATGTTTAACTCAGGTTCCGATGCAGAATTGGGTCACTTTGGGCCCTTCACCGGTGCAGAGGGAATGCTGGTAATCTTCCAAGTTTGTGTGTCTCTAAGATGGTCTAAAAAAGTGTCAGAGACCCTGTCAAAAAAGCTCTTCAGAGAACAGCTGCCCCTTGTCCTACATTACTGCTGTGCAGTCTATGCATCCAGGGTGAGTATCCTGCCTCAGGAAAGGGGCTGTTTGCAGATACTTTCCAGGCCCCTGGACAACATTCCTTTAACACAAGAATGCTGAGAAGGTCAGGAGTTGGGGGGGTGGGGGAGGGGAGATAGCTTCCATGTTCACATTCTCCATTACCAGAAAGAAAAGATAACACACAACAGCTGAGTCCTCCACCTCTGAGGGGTCACTTCAATGCTCTGTGGACTAGTAGGTGCAAACTAGAATCACAGGTCTTAACACCTGTGGTATGAGGAACTGTACCTTTAAGGGGTTTGGCTTCCCAGGTAGGAAATCAGGGGGAAGGGCACTACAGAAGCCCATCCTCTGCTATGCCTAGGCAGTTGAAATGGAAGAGGATCTCTTTCAAGCACCATGGCCCAAGTGCTATTACTGAACACCACAACACCCTAACATTCAGATCCAGATCCCAACATCCCAACTGGGCTGTCTCTTTACAATAAAGTCCAGTTACGTTTTCTGTATACCAGGAGCAACTTCCACTCCTCATGACTTATTTTGGATTAAGGGGAGGTGGGTGGGGGGAAACAGCAAGGAAGAAAAGTAAAGTCTCCAGGAGAGAACACAGGTTGTGCATCTCCTCTGTACCATGCTGCATCTGAACTGAACACAAAATGGCAGCTGCCTCCATGGAACTCCTGTAAATTCAAAGGTGCAGTGCACAGAAAACAAGAATTTCCATTATTATATAGACTATAAGGCTGATACACACCCTGCATTCAAATGGCCCTGCATTTCAGGGAGTTTGAATGTGGGTTTGTACTTTGCAGCTCAGGCCCTTCTGGGTTTCATTAGACCAACACTGATGGTACTAGGTGCTGCAGTACTGGGCTGGTTCTGTCAAAGGACAGAATGGGCTTTCAGAGCAGACACAATTCTGTAAACCTCAACAGTAAAGCATTTCATCCTGGTGCTACTCATATGCGTCACACAGCACTTTAATGATAGCACAATTAAACATCCGCTAATAGTGAAGGGCTTAGTAATTGGAGGTGTGGCCATCAATTTTCCATCAAAAGATTCTTTTAATGCAAAAAGTCTTTTGGATAAATAGAAATTTTCACGGACACGGAACCTCCCCCAACCCCAAAGAAATTCATTTCAGGATTTTTGTCAAAAATGCCCAAACCAGAAACCGAATCATTTTTGGTTTTAAACTGAAAAATCTCTGATTTTTAGACAAAATCCTGCAATTTTTCACATAAAAAAGGGAATTTCCCCAGTATTTATAATGTACTGAATGATACGTAGAATGTCTACAGTTAAGGTGGTATTCAAAGCAATATGTAAACATTAACTAATGGACACTCACAAATCCCTATGGAGTTAGGTGAGTATTGTTAGCCCCATTCTAGACGTGGATACACAGAGGCATAAAGAAGCAAAGTGACTTGCCAAAGGCCCCAGAGAGAACTGGTGTCAGAACCAGGATTAGCACTGAGGAGTTCCTGATGGTGCTCACTCATAGAGTTTGAGGCCAGAAGAGATCACCAGATTGTCTGACGTCCTGTATGTCACAGGCCAGCAACACCATCCAGCGCCCGCACATTAAACTCAACAACCGCAAAGTATTACAGCCCACAGGAAACTAGATTGTTATGTGCCACAGACAGAGAATAGGAGGGGCCGAGGTGCACCACAATGGCATGGAAATGATTAATTGAGATACACCCAGATAATCCCTGCACCACACGCTGCAGAGGAAGGTGAAAACCCACCACGGTCACTGCCAATCTGAGCTGAGGGAAATTCCTACCCGACCCCAATTATGGCAATCAATCAGTTAGATCATGTGAGCAAGAACCAGTTCGCCAAGCACGGACAGAGAATGCCTGGTGCCACTTCAGAGTTCCAGTCCAGCCTGCCCAATGTCCCATCTCCAGCCGTGGCCATCTTTGAGGCTTCAGAGGAAAGAGATTAAAAAATAAAACAAACCAACCAAAAAAATAGAATACAGGGGAGGGCGGGGAGGAGAAGGAGAGATACCTTTCTGACCCCTGCAGGTGGCTGGCTGAAGCCTTGAAGCATGAGCTTTTAGGAACATAAGACATAAACCGGAAGTAAATCCCAGGGCCTCGGAGCGCCGCCTCCCACCATCACATGCAACCCCATCATACAATCCCCCTCATAAATGTGTCCTGCTTCCTCTTGAAACAAAGTAAGGTGTTTGGCCCCACGACTCCTCACTTTTCTGATAGTTAGAAACCTTCTTCTGATTTCCAGCCTGAACTTGTTCATGGCCAGTTTAAACTCATTTGTTCTTGTCCCAGCATTGTCCTTAGCTTAAAAAACCTCTTCACCCTCCCTGGTATTTGCAAAGAACAATCATATCCCCCTTTTTCAGCCTTCTTTTTGGTAGACTAAACAAGCCAAGCTCTTCCAGTCTCCTCCATGAAATAGGCCCTCCTTTCCTCTGATCGTCCTAGTAGCTCTTCTTTGCACCATCCAATTAGAAAGGGGGAGGCGTTTAGATTGAACACAGGGAGGAGCTTGGCATACTGCAGAAGGCAACCAGTGTTGCGGAATCTGGGAAGAATTATGTGGTATTTCATGTGGGTTTGGGGCTACTCCCTCTTTCTTTCTATACACACCAGATCTGGAAATAATTCCATGGCCCAGCAGCTCCCAGCAGGTACAGATGGGTTTTGCAGACCAAGATGAATAATTTGGCATATTAAAAAAGACCTGGATGTGACTGCAGATTGGACTTGCACTCTATCGCCTCTCTGGGTTTGGGGAAGAACCATGGGCCATGCCTCCTGGCTAGAGAACCTTCCCATCTGGCCACTCGGGCCCCCTCTCCCCTCAGACATCTAGGGCGCTATTGCTTGTTTCTCTGAAGAAAGGCCCCCCTCACTCTTAGGCAAGGTTAATAGGATAGAAAGGGAGCATCTGTTTATGAGAAGGTTATCAAGTGAAAGGCAGTAATCCAGTCTCCAAACCAGCCTTTCAGAGCCTCTTACTTATTATTTAATTTGGCTCCAATACGTGAAATTAGGCTAATGGCTGTTAAGTGGTTAAGGCGCGCACATTGTCCATCTGCTCTGAAGGCTGCAGGCCATTGTTCTGTTTCAAAGACTGAGGAAAAATAATATGAGAGGAGCATGCTGTTAGTTTGAGAGCATCATAAATGCATCTTCCCCCCGCCCCCTCGGCTTTTTATTTCTTTTCAGCTCCAATGCTTTTCCTGCTACACGGTTAAGAACTTCTGGAAAGCACGTTTTTTATGGACTAGAAGGGCAAGCCAGTGTCTCTCAGCAATGCCACAGACGCCAGCTGTTGCAATCAACAGGCCCAGTCCTGTAAGGTGCTGAGCACCCGCCACTCCCACTTGATGTCAACACCATTCAGGATTAGGCCCTTCCTGAGATAAGGCATCTCTGTTCCTCTGGGTGCAAGAGATCAGCACGCAGCAGGCATCCAGGCAAAGAACCATGGGCGATAACATCCCCAGATACCAGCCCATGCGAGACCCTTGGATCAGGGCCAATGAGGAAGAGAGATCTAAATCTTCACAGAAGTCCTTGCCAAATTTGAAAAGAAAATACACAAGCAAAGGTTTCTTCAGAGGTAGCGGTGATGCCGTCAAGGGGGAATTACCAGAGAAAAGGGGCCAGGGCAATCCTAGAGGAAGAGCCTGGGTTAAAAAGGGAAAATCAAGGTGAGGAAAATGGAGACTGGGAAGGGAGAGGAGACAAGGATTGCTGAGAAGAGCAGAGTGGAGAGGGCTTTAAGTGGCTGCTGCATGTCTCCCTGCCTGTCTCTCATCACTCTGTCCATCACGGGTTAAGCAACATGAAGTGGCCATCCTATGGCTTTTCCCAAGAGGGTTCCCTGCTTAGTAAGGGGTTTGATTACCTTCCAGGTAAATGAGATAATGGGGGCAGGTTAAATTGAATCCAAATCTGACGGAGACCTTTAGAATGGGAGGATCCAATGGGTGCTAAAAACCTCTCTCCACGGAGGTTTTTGGCTAAAGCTAGACTAGAATAATCATGGGCTTTAATCTAACACTTTACGTACCCCAGCTCTCAGAAAGCACTTTGCAAACAATGAGTCACCCGGCATTCAGCAGTAGCGCGCTCACGCATACAGCCTTGGACATTAGAACTTGGTTTTAGTGGGGGGAAATCCAGGGCAGGACACTGGGGCAATCAGCAAAGAGAATCCTGGGAAGTTTATCTTGTCTGTGGCCCTCCCACCAGAAACAGTCCTCGAGGAACTCCGGCTACCATCTCATCTAAAGGACGGCACTTTTGTTGGGGTCAGCATTTGACAGGAACCCAAATCCCCAAGGATCAACCTGACCTGCGGGCTCAGAGCAAGCTACTACGTGAGCCCTATTTGCTTGGGAGTTTTGAGAATGACAATGAAAACGCGGCCACAAAGTGGCACATGCCAGTGCCAGATGGAAGAGCGAGCGTGTGCCATTGTGTGCATGAGTGAAGTGCACTGTGTGCGAGAGGGCTACTGCTGTTCGTGAGCAGAAAGAATTACCGGCAATCACAGCAGTACCATGCACCCGCCCGGAGGCACTGGGAAACCAGTAGAACAGAAGCTGCATTTCCATAGGGCACAGCTGTTAGATTCCAGAGCTTTCGGACTAAACACAGAACAGATTTCCCAGCGAGAAGGGCAGCAGGGTAAAGGAGCCCTTTATCTGCTGCAAAAAATAATGGGCTCTGTTCTCTGATTGGGGGCAATGCTGCATCCAAATGAGGGGGATTATTTCTGGAGAAGAGGGGGCAGTCCTGGTGACGAAAGGGAGGGTGGCTGGAGAGCAGTTAGCTTTGGCCTTCATTAGAACAACGATCCCATTTGAGACCCTTCTTTATTTAATTCCTTCTCCTCCAAGCCTCAAGAAATGACATGAGCTAAACAAACCTTCCCCTCCCACAACAGCCCCATAGTTATGCTAGAGGTTACTCTGTGGTCCGGAGTTCATTGCAGAGTCATGGCAGCAGAGGGGAAACAACTAGCTGTCAGCATCACCCAAAGAAGGGATTTGAACGTTTGCAAATGGTTCCATTTCCCCAACTCCCCAGTGGTGCCCTGACTCTGCCTTCCCAAGGTCTCCCTTCCCTGTAGCTGTTTGCGATATCTACCATCTCCATCTGCACAATCTCTCACTGCCTTTATCGCCGAGTCCTGCATCTCTCTGCAGGAATCTGTGTGAATTACTCTTCCTCCCTACTCTATCTATCCTAGTTCATTAGCCGTACACAAGGTATATATATCCAATCAATCTCCATGCGCTCTGATGGTTGGCGTGTGCAGAATGCAAGCAGACTCCTGCACTCGGAGGCAGCTGGTTACAACAGTCAGAGAACAAATCTCCAGCCCTGATCTGTTCATTTTCATAACGGTCTTTCCTGGGTCCCAATGGACCAACCCCCCGGCCCCAGCTGCACCTTCCGTCCACAGTTAGGGGTCAAGTTTATTGGAAAGAAATGAAACAAAGAAGTTGAAATGTGTGTTTATTTCAATGTGCGATGTTAGAATCAAATGGCTGCACCTTGGAACAGACACCGAATTAAGATGGTCAGTGTATCTCCAGCAGCTCTGCACCAGCTTTTAATGACGTGATCACACACTGAAATAAACTAGATGCGTGCAAAGCTGATATTAAGAAGATCAAAACCCCGAGAAACTAGTTTTGCTTAGGCCAGGCCTACACTAGAAACAATGTTACATGGAGGTGATTTTTTGTGACACTGTTATGCCAATAAAAGTCCTAGTATAGATGCAGTTATACTGGCATAAGAGTGCATTGCCAGTATAGCGTATATCACTCGCCAAACTGGCATAAGCTATACTGGCAAAATCACTCTTATCCTGTTATAAACTGCATCCTACGCTAGGAGGGTTTTAAGTATAAACTAGGGCTAATAAGGGCTTGTCTACACAGCCCTGAAGTGCAGACTACGGTGGGGGGTGGGGTGAATTGCAGGGTAGGCTAGTGTGCTGTCCCGTAACTCCCCCATATGGACCCTGCTGGTGTGAACTAAAAGGTACCTAGTTTGCGTTAGCATAGTCTTTTTTCAAACAGGACTACGTTAACCAAGCGTGCTGGAACAATTGGTATAGTGAGGGTGCTGAGAACCATTGAACCAAACTGTAAACTCTGTATATGATGGAAACCACTTCAAGCTGGGGGGGGGGGGAGGTGGCAGCATCCCCAGCACCCCAAGTTCCAGCACGTATGAAGTTAACGCGAACTAAGTACCTTTTAGTTCATGCCCACAGTGTCCATACGTGGGAGTTGCTGCATATTACGTGCTGCAGTTCACACCCCTGTAGTCTGAACTGTGGGTCTAGCCCTTGACCAGGTAGGTGGAGAAGTTTGCTAAAGCTCACAATTCTATTGACTGAACAAAGGAAGATGAATCCAGCGCTGAGTGAACTTGAGATGTTCTATGATCTTCCAGCGAACCGGAGACAAGTCATGGTTGCAAAGGCTGGGCCTAAAATATTACATCAGGTGAAAGGCTGGGAGTTTCGACTGTACGTTGCCTTACATTGAGGAGTTTATTTGAGACTGAGTTGACTTCTGAGCAGAACTGAGATGAGTTGTGCATGACAGGTACTAAGTTATGGCTTTGTAGAATCTGAACTCTCTTCAACCTCGAACACGGGAGAAGTTTCGACCCAGATACAGATCCAAACGTCACAGTTTGGGTATCTCTCTAGAATTGGCTGACATAGGACATGGAATATAGGACTCACACACACACACACACTGAGCTTTGGAGGAATATAGGTTGTTACTTAGGCCTGACCCTTCCCATGAAACTGCCTTCAAACCAAAAATGCTGAGTCATCTGCAGCACTAGCTATAAAAATCCCGGAGACCCAGGCTGAGATAAAAGTGTCTCTTTGCCTGTAACTACAGTGCTGTTTCCACAATGCTGCAGAGCGGCGTACGGGAGGGAGCAAGAGCATTACAGCGCTTAGCTTTTGATTATCAGTGTTTTGAAGGGTTTCTTGGCCTATTTGCTGGCCTAATTTGGCGAGACTTTCCTCAGCACTAAGCTGCCAATTGCAGGAAGGGGAATATATTTGTCTGTGGGAACCATGCTGAGCTTAAAGCCAACAGAGGGGAAATGAGAGAGGAGATGCCCTTTCAGGAGCAGTCAGGACAGCTGCCTCCGAGATGGAGCACAAGGTTGTGGGACAGAGCTGATCTTGGAGGTGGTCTCTGACAGGCTGCAGAACCTCTGAGGACTTGAGCCCCGTACTACAAGAGTGCTGAGTGCCTACAGAGAGGTCCTTGGCTTGCATTGGTCTCCAGGAGGCCTGGAGGGTGCTCAGCACCTTGCAGGATCCGGAGGCAAGACCACCAATAGATATAATCTGACTTTCCCCTCTAGGGAAAAAGAGAGCGGGGAAGGAGTTGCTTGGATTTTCTAGCAACACGGACCTGGCAGGAAAAGCTAATCTGGCAATTCCGCAGCACTCTACCTCTTCCGCCTGTATATTCCGTGTGGGTGACTCCACAGCATGCTTCTTTTAAGAATCCATTGCTCTCAAAGGCAAAGTTATTGTAATTTCCAGCCACTTACAAAAAGGCGAATTTTACAAGCAATCAGACTGAGATCTGGATCACCCATAAGTGTGGCACAAAGTGAGGCCAAGAAGTTACATGCAATGACCTAAATGGGACATTCCCCCGACACCAGGACATCACAGCCAGAGGACGAGTGTGTTGGAGGGGTCGTTCTCAGTATAGTTAACTACTGAGGATTGCTGATGGAGGGATATGGGTAGGAAGGAATTGGAGCCCAGGGCAGAGGAAAGGGAGTAGTGTCCTATGACAGGTCAGGTGAGTTGACATAGGTGCCCATTGCTATAAGGGAATGAAGGTCTGCCCTGTCTTGGGGTTTTAAGGATTGTCCTGCTGGGGGACTGCACGGAGCAGGGCATGGGTAAAGGACTTGGGATGACCTGCCAGACATAGGTCACCTGTTCAAACACAGCCCCTGATCTGCCACAACCTAACTGATGGTGTCATTTGATGGCTTCGCAATGGCCTCATGTGAAGAGAGTCCAGTTCCCAGTGGGAAAGCATCCATCACAGGTGGAATTAACTGCCCCCTTGCTGTGAGGATGAGCAGAGAGGCCAATGACTGACTGACCTCCCCATCTCCTCCCTAGATGTGATCCTTCCAGGTCAGGTCTGTGTCATAGTGGTGGTATTGCAGAGAACCTGGCCTCTCCACTGCCCATGCTGTACCTCCCCTGTGGCTGAACGGAGAAGATGCTGGTCTCCAGGACTGCCAATCTGCCAGTGCCACATTCACACACACATGGATTTTCTGGTTTTTAAATGACTATGCTCCCCTCATGTGAAATCAAGGTCCCGCAGCCACTGGTCTGCATGTGTTTCCCTGACAGCCCTGGATCCAGGAGCCAACTGGCAGCGCTGGCTGCATTTGCAGGGGAAACGGAGTGGCAATGCCAGCTTTTAGTGACAAAAGGAGTGTTTATAACAGGCGCAGTGACAGCTGTCCGAATGCCACATTTATTTACAAAATGTTAGTTAAATTACTGACAGTTGGCGCTGCAAAGGGAAAGCTGAGAGGAAGAGCTGACATCTCCCCATCTCGCTCATTCAGCAGCACCAGTTCCTCTTTGTAGATCAGAACGTTTTGTTCCCCCTTTCCACCAACTTCTGTCTCTTGCATGCCATGAGACTATGCCACCTGAAGACACTGAGCTAGAGGGTGGGGGAATATGCTTAAATTAATAGTGGCATCACCGTGGTGATCGTTACAAGCTGCCTGCGGCTCAAATGCTGCATTACACCTTTCTGTTCCCGCCTAAACCTGCCGAGGGCCTGATGCTGCTCAACACACTTTGACTTTACAAGAGCTCAGGTATTACAGTGACAGATGGACTTGTCTCATCATTTGCAGAATGAAGTTAGGGCTGGTGATTGACAGCCCTGGGGCCTGAATCCAAAGGAAAGGGGCAGCACATGTACAGATGGGGTAAGATTCTCCTACATTAAAGCTGGCTATCATGCCTCAGCTTTTTACTGAGAGGATCACTTCTAGGAGTGAGATGTGGTTCATTCAGGCCTCAACCACAGGCCGGGACTACCCGCGGCTGGGCCACTTATGATGTGGAAAATGGAGTGAGGTCACCAAGCAGGCCACAGAAGAGCTGTATGTTACCCCTTGCAGACTTGAAAGGCTCCGCCTCTCACTAAGCAAGCCCCTCCCCAAAAGTCTGTGTGCTTATAGCTTAAGCCCCTTAAGAAAGTGCTGACACTGTTCTCCATGAGGCAAGGAAAAGCAAAGATCTTTAGGAGTCAGGGGTGAGACGTGCAAATGGGAAAACTCCTGGATTCAGAACCAGTTGGAAACTAAAATTCTCCAGGAATCCATGAAGATGGGCAAGCCTGCTGTTATAAATTTTGTGTGTGCGCGCACATGTGTGTGTAGCCCAGGACTGAATAAACATGAAGATAGGATTTCCCCAGCCCTGTCTCAGGGGAAGCAGTCTTTCCAGAATTGGGGCAAATGAGGTCATTCTCATAATAGAGCATAACTATAGGAAACCCAAAATAAGATTCATCCATCCAGGGTTAAACACTGCACATAATGTCATGGAATCTGAGCATCTGGAGACAGAAAATGAATGCTTAAACCTCTTGGACCTCAGAAGAACCCTACATGAGTCAACGGGCAGTTGATGCTCTTAGGAGCAAAATACCAGCATCAGAGAGACCAGGTCTCATCTCTCTCACACGTACACATCCCACATGCTATAGGCTGGGAGGAATCCAAAATTCTCCTTCCTAAACAGAACATCATGCACAGTATGATTTACACCCCCTAAAGCCAATTGGGTTGCAATGGGTCTTAGCCAGCCTAGGATTTGCAGAAATTGACACTTAGTGTGAAGTTTGCTCAGAGTGGAAGAAGGTGACCCAGATTCTAAGGCTAGAAAGGACCATTGGACTACACTCGTCTGACCCCTGCATAACACCTGCCAGAGAACTTGCCCCCAAACAATTCCTAGACCAGATGTAATGCAGACTAGAGCTGGGTGGGAACTGGATTTTTTGTTTCATGGGGAATTCTAAGATTTCCAAATTCCTTCTGTTCTTAAACGGAATGAAAACAAAACATTTCAACATTGCCTGAAAAATGACATTCTGGAAAACATATTGTTTGGGGTCAAAACATTTTGATAAAATCAAAACGTTTTGTTTAGATTTCAACTTCTTTTATATAATATAAACTTTGCAAACATTGAAATCAAAAGTAATCTTGTGATGAAAAATGGAGATGTTCCATTCTGAAAGATCAAAATACTTTCCCTGCAATTTTTCTTTCTAAAGGAACTTGTCAAAATCAACTTAATGTTTCCTTTTCATTGAATCAGCATTGTCTGACTGAAAAAATATTTCCAGCCAGCTCCAGCGCTGAACCTTTTCACCCATCCAAGCTCCTCTTTTCCCATTCCCCAGTTGGACCTGGGAGTAGACTCTTCTTCTCCACGCTTTCCAGAAAAGCTTTCCAGCTGCTCATTGGAGAGTTTATGGGAACAGCCAAATGTTCTAGAGGTGGGTGGAGAAAGGTAATTCCTTCTGCAGAGGATTTTGATACTTCAAAATCTGGCTTCATTCCAATTTGGATCAAAACCCAAACCTTTCAAAATTCTCCACAAAAGGAGACAGAGCCATGGGCACAGGAAGCCCAGGCTGTGAAGGAGTCATGGCCTAAAAGCCAGGTCCCCCAGGACTTCCAGAGTCTCAGCTCCCCATCCACCCACCAGCCAGGCTGCTGAGGAGGCAGGTGAGCAAACTGGCAGGAAACAAGATGATTTTCCAACGTAAATCTGCTGGAGGTCAGGGTTACGTTGGAAATTTGGCAAAGGCAAGCCATCGCTGTGGAACATTTCCATTTTGAGGAATCAGCAAATTCTGATGGAAAAAAAACCCATTTTATTGGAATTTCTCTGACCAGCTGTAATTCTGATCATCATTTTATATTAATGGGATCTAGGGAAAACAGCTGATTTTCCAGAAAAAGCCCAATCTTCAGAAATAAGGAAATACAAAGCTGGGTGCATAACCATATAGTAACCAAGGGCCAAACCCTGTAGTCTGGGATTTTCAAATGTGCCTATGGGAAGCAGGTGCACAGGTCCCATTACATTTTATTGCAAGTTCAGCACCTAACTCCCATAGGTCCATCTGAAAATCCCAGCTGTGGTCTTTACTCAGACCCTGCTTCCTTTGAACTCAATAGGGGTTTCATAAGGACTGCAGAAATGTTATTTATTAGAGATTGGCTTAAACCAAAGCCCTAGTTCTAAAACCCCGAGTTGTGAATGGTTCAGGATTGTAGCCTAGATCTGTATAAAAAATTCAAGACGAGCCCCTATCTCAATGATGGGTC
The DNA here is from genome assembly GCA_003942145.1 of Platysternon megacephalum. Taxonomy (NCBI): domain Eukaryota; kingdom Metazoa; phylum Chordata; order Testudines; family Platysternidae; genus Platysternon; species Platysternon megacephalum. The sequence goes on along the minus strand of QXTE01000097.1, from coordinate 6,139,774 downwards.
CAAACAACCTTGATCTTTGGGGAGATTCAAAACCTGGATTTGAATTCTGTGACTCTGCCCCACTTCTGTTATTTATACAATTTTACATCTTCTTCCTCACCTCTGAGAATTAGGCTTGCCTGCCTGCTCTGTACGATGCTTCTCATTAGAGGTGCCCAGAAAACATGAGCTTGAAAAACTCTGCTGCTGCTGCTGCATGGCGAAAGCGAAGCTGAGAAATAATGAACCCACCACAAAAAAAAACAGACTCTAAAACCCAAACTAATGAATGTTTGGATCGTCTCCGGGGCTCTGCATGTGTCTGATAAAACAGACGCAGGTGTCAGAGCCATTTATGGTTGCAGGCTCAGAGTCGGTCAAAATCTCCCATCTCTGGAAAAAAACTGTGATATTTCACCAGCTGCTTGTGTTGGAAGGTAGTTTTATTCTTGACTTTGTCCTCATTGACATGCAGAGCTGAACTCCCTTGTCTCTAATTCAACAATCTGTGCCCTTTCTTTTTACATCCCCCCGCCACACACAGTAGTCACCACCTTTAGGTGCATCGCAGCCCTTCACCGCCTTGTCTCAATCGCGCCACCAATATTTTTTTTCCCCATCAGCTGCAAAGTTAACCTGACACACTGATCCTGAAATCATCTGCCTCTCTAACTATGCACATAAACCCCTTTCCTCTATGGCTGCTTCTTAGGGGGACACACCACTCACTGCAGGCTGAAGCTTCCGTATAGTCAAAAGCGAGATTTTTAATATACTAATAATTTGGACATGGGTCCAGCATTATAACAGATACCTCAGCACATGGAGAGGTTAGTCTGATACTCAGGACATTTTACATAAGGATATTCTGGGGCTAATCCTCCATTGCTTTGTAAAATGTAACCGAATCAGCATGGTAGCATTTCACACAGATGCAATATGACCAAAGATGCAAAGCTGTGTCTAGAAGATCTCTCTGCCTTGCTACCCCACTACAGCAAACCCAATTTTTTTCTTCCGGCCTGATCCAAAGTCCATTAAGGATAAGAAATAGACTCCCGTGGACTTTAATGAGTCTTCGATTCGGCCCTTTGTCTCTATTGCATTGATGAGATAGCATTCCCTGTCCCCTGGTTTGACTGTATATTTTCATTACAATTCTGTTACCTTTTTTTTTTACCCATTGATATGATTAGAGATTGATTCATCCCCTTTTGGGGAGCCAGGGGGCCCAAAAATAATAATGGAAATGCACAAAACTGCCAAGGTTTTTTGTTTGTTTGAGGAGGGAGAAGATATAGGAAGATGAAAACTCTTAGCTGGAGTTGATTGGCACAGATTCATTGAAGTCAATAGAGTGACACTGATTTATTCCAGCTGAAGAACTGGTCCCCAATATGTATTAGTTAATACGTATATGCCACAGTAAATCCACACGGCACTATAGAGTAAGGAAGCTGTGACAACAACAACAGGTGCATGGCCACTAAGGGCTGTGGCAATGCCAAACAAGACGATATGAGATTGAGGCATTGGGTAAGGATTCCAGTTAGAGATGGAGTCAAGCTATCCGGGTCTTTGTCCTTCATACCCCAGCTCCAGGACATTCAGGTCTGTACAGGTGGGAGACTTTTGCCAAAGGTGGGCTCAGACAGTGAGTATCGCAATTTCAGGAGTGTTCACTTGGGCTTGGGCCCATCAACAATGCTAACAGAAGCGTGCCACAGAAATGGTTGACTTTGGAGACGGATTTGAAGGTGAAGGCACAAGGGAATGTAGGAATGGGAGATGGTGTGCATTGAGAAAGAAGGCACAAAGCTGATAGGGGAATGAGGAAAACAAGAGGCGAGGATCTCTGGACCAGCTGAGGAGCACTTCAGGGCATGTCTGGGAGGGAAGGACTTTAAGCTGCCTTTGCACTTCCCTGATCCTAGGTTCAGAAGTGCCAGACTGGTCCCCCAGTGCACATTAAAGCTAATTTAACACTACTCTAATCTACGCCATCTGGCAATGATTCCCAGGGGCTATTTTGCCACATGGGGAACAGCCAGATACAGCGACGCCCCAGCCACATACTCTTTTCCCTGGACACACCCCGTAAGCCACCAGAGGATTCCCCTCCAATGGAGGACTTCTCCATTTATTATCTCTGTTACAGCAGCCCCTACAGGCTCTGACCAAGAAAGGGACGTCGTTGTGCTATTCGCTGTACACAGACATAGAGACAGTTCCTCCCGCAAAGAGATTATAATCAAAATAGACAAGAGAAGGGGTGGGAGAAAGGAAGTATTATCCCCATTATACAGATGGGGACACAAAGCACAGAGAGATTAAGTGAGTTGCCCACGTTCTTACAGGGAGTCGGGGAATTGAACCTAGATCTCCTGAGTCCCAGCCCAGCACTTTCAACACCACACCTCCAGCACTCACAGCCACCACGTCTAGAGATGCCTTGAGCTGCCACAGAAAACATTTAGCTATTTAAATGTACAGCGAGTTAATCTGCCCCCAATCCATGAGATCACAGCTCCCCCCGTCTGGGTTCATGAGCCCTGGCAGCACGGGGGCAACTTTTCCTTTGTCTCATTTAACTGATCATTGGAGTTACTCACCCCTTCCTAGCATGGCTGCTGCTGTTAGCATTCCAGCAGCACTCACAAGGTGCATGCACATAGCAAGACCCCATCCCTGACCCAAAGAGCTGCTCGTGCCTTTATATAACTGGCCGAACAACACACTCTCCAAAGCTGGCTTCATTATTTTTTATGGATATGTGAAATATTTGGTATGGGAGGTGAAAACGTTCCAGAGTTGTGTCCCACCCACCTCAGATGGAGAGGGATAAGAATGTGTTAAAGTAACTCTTATCAAGACAGACAAGCAGCTTCTAACCCAGAGAGCTGATAGGTACAGGACTATATGCTTGACCCATAGGACCAGAGGTTCTGGGTATGTCTACATTGCAATCATGGAGTTTGATTGCAGCTCCCGTAGCTTTAATCTAACTAGCGCGGGTACAGAAGCAGTGAAGCACAGGCTATACGAACCCACCTGGAGCTCCATATTGCCATGGCTTCGCTGACCCAGGACCAGAGCCTCCATGAGCTGCAATCACTCATTGCAGTCACGCCTCCATGAGCTGGGACACTCCTTCAGACAGGTCCAGAGCACATGATGCTCTACAGGCAGCCAGTCTATCAGAAAAAAATATCAAGGGAAACCTTCCCCAGACTGAGCTCCTCTTAGATGGAAACGGAACTTAAAAATCCACGCATATCACAACTATTTTCACTTAAACCTGGTTCCATCTCAGCCACCTCTCTCCCGTCGCCGAGATGTACTAACATGTCACTTTAGCAATAAACTCCCCTTATAAAAACATGCCACCATGAGCAAAGCAATTGACTTAGAGGCTGCAAACAAGCTTCCCTTGAACAATACACACTGGTAATAACGCTCCATGCTTCCACAGCCCCTTTCAAGTGAGGAGCTTAAAGTGCGCTGCAGGGCACCCGATTTTACGAGCAAAAGTTTGACGTGGCTTGCTGAACAGCGAGGAGCACCCAGGGATGGAACCCAGGAGTTCTGACTCCCAGTGCTCTGCCCTATAATTTGCAATGATTTTCATGGTGAAGGTGGCGCTTGGAGGGTGGGTGGAAATGTGTTCTGTGGCTCATACACACATACACCTTTATGCAAAGGCCTTAGCACAAAATCTATTTAACTGTTGGTTTGCCGGCCTCTCCCTTCCAGAGACCACAAATCTTTAAAGGGATTGGGCCTGGAAGGGAAATATAAGAAACTCCCACAACCCAAAATGAGGTTCCCGTGACCCATGTGGAGCAGGGGGGGGGATCAAGGCAGAGTGAACAGGGCACTAAAGGGGCCAGAAGAAGTTGTTCATGATGGCGTCAAATGAGTCAGTGGCTTAATTCTATCCTGGCCCTGCACACCAACAGTGTTGTCCAGGCTGCCGTTGGACTCTTTTACAGCTCAGGGAGCAGCAGAAGCTGGGAGTCAGAAGCAGAAAGCCCAGACCAAGCCCCCACAGAACCCATCCCTGGGCAAGCCGGGAGGGAAAAGCAGGTAGGAGTTTACCAGATGAAGCTGTGAAATGAACAATTGCAGAAGGTGAAAAAAATACCAGGTGGTGAACATTCGGGCCATCAGAACGGGATGAATATTTCATGGGAACAGCATGCTGGGGGCCTGGGCCCTGGAGAGGAACATGAGTACTGATCCGCTAGCGGGGAGTTCACTGGGTGTACAAGCATGCTGGGAGTGAGCCAGGGCAGGAGCAGGGAGTGCTGGGGTGAATGGTGAGAGGCTCAGGCTGACTCTGACTACATTGGCGTGAAGGAGAGGTGTGAAAAAGTCCCCACATGACTGCAGCAGCAGCAGCAGCCCTTCAGGGAGGGACTGAGGCCCAGGAACACATGGCATATTGTACGCAGGGCTGCAGAGTACGGTGCCATTCCTCATCGCTGCCCCGCTTCCGACTGCTGCCCTCCACCTGCACGGGGATGGTGGCTGCCCCACTCGACCTTCACCAGTCTAGCTCTGCCCGCTGCCCCATTTCATCCGCTGTGCTCCACTCACCACCCACACTGTCCCATCTACTGAATGCCTGGCACTGCCCATCCACTTCCACCTGCCCCTGCTGCCCTCGGCCCTGCTCCAGCTTCTTTTCAAAAGAGCACCAGTCCTTCCAGCACTGGACATCCTGCGGGGGGGCGTGAGGCCCAGTGCTCAGATTGTCCTAAGAGATCCCTGCCCAGGGTCCTTCAGAGTGACAGCTGAGGAGGAGCTTTTCCGTCCCCTGCATCCTGGCAGAGACTCTCTCAGCTCATTGATTACAAACCACTGGCAGAAGACCAAAAACCACAGGAGAGATTTCCCGTCACTCAACCCTGGCAGCCTGCAATCGGGCCGGAATCAGGGGCTGTGCTTGGCACAGAAGAGGGTGAGATTCCAGTATTCATTAATGTGCTCAAATATCCGAAAGAGACAAGCAACAACAGAGCAAAGATGAGCCCTGGTGTACGTGGGTGCGGCTTCCCCAGAGTGAACCAAAGGCGCACGCCGCTTGGGCTGAATTTTGCCTTGTGTTTCCACTAGTGGGAACAGGGGGAAAAAACCCCACTAGCTGAATTCTCAGCTGTGGACCAGAGGAAAAGTTCAGAACAAACCCCAACACTTGAGCCAGAAGATTTGCAAGAGTTTCAGAGGAACCAAGCAAACGTTTTGAGGGAATTTCAGCCTCTTTTCAGTTCTAGGTGAAAGCTTAATGTGGGTGAAATATGAACAGACACGTGAAAGGCTTGAAATCTGAGCACTGCCCCCAATTGGCTGCGAACCAGAAATCAGCCCGTTTGTTGGAAATATTATACTGGGACCATTTTCAGAGATAACAGGCCTTTTTCTGAGCCAGGTTCTTTTTTCACTTAGGAACTGGGAAGTTTCATAGTAGTCTCCATGAGTCCAAGTGAAAGCAGGCCTGTTTTGTCTCTGAGCCAAGTTGCCATTTCCCCAATATTATTCCAGGGGTGCAATATGGGGTGAAATGAAAATGCAAAATATAGCCCTGAAAAACGTTGCAAAAGGGTCCATGGAAAAACATGCTGCAGTTTTGCAGGGCCTTAGTCGAGACCACAGGAAACTCTGGGGCTATGAGCCAAACCCAGGCAAAAGTCCGTTGCGTTCAGCGTGGACATTTTGGGTTGTTCAATTCAAAAGCAAAAACGTAGGGGGTTCAACTCCGCATCAAGCAAAACCAGGCAAAAAATGTACAAAACTCCTGCAAAAAAAATTACCCCACCCCTGAAATCTGACCCACATGGGCCCGTGGCCTGCTTGGGGGCACCAGTGACTGCAGTGTGATGCTGTATGGGTGCAAACGTCATCAGATGCTGATGCAATTCCAGGATCAAGCGTGGAGTGAAATTGCCAGGATGGATATTCTCTGCCGGTACATCTACATTGCAGCCGGGAGCATGCTTCCCAGCTCAGGGAGACAGACACGCTAGCTCTGCTTGAACTAGCAGCTTAGCTGGGGAGAGCACAGCTCCTGGCTCGGACTAGCTGCCCAAGGGGTTCAGGCATGCTCCCGGCTGCAGAGTAGACGTACCCTATGGCAACAAAAGAGCGGGATTCGGGGCAATGCACCCACTTGCAGACTTTTTTCATGCAGCATCTGGCACTTCCTGGTTCCAGTCAGGCTGGAAACATGGTAAGAGGAGTGTCATTCATGGTATATCAGTGCTTCTGGTCCAGCTAGAAATGGGAAGCATAGAGGACAATGGAAAGGAAGCTGACAGGCCTCAATCTTCCCATAACAATGAAGAGGTTAAAAGGAGTTTCTGTAGGTGGCTGACTTCTTCTGGAAGTGAAGGGAAAGTTATTTATTTGTTCCCATAATATAAGAACATGGGGCCACCAAATGAAATTAATGGGCAGCAGGTTTAAAACAAATAAAAGGAAGTTCTTCTTCACACAGCGCACAGTCAACCTGTGGAACTCCTTGCCTGAGGAGGTTGTGAAGGCTAGGACTATAACAGGGTTTAAAAGAGAACTAGATAAATTCATGGAGGTTAAGTCCATTAATGGCTATTAGCCAGGATGGGTAAGGAATGGTGTCCCTAGCCTCTGTTTGTCAGAGGGTGGAGATGGATGGCAGGAGAGAGATCACTTGATCATTACCTGTTAGGTTCACTCGCTCTGGGGCACCTGGCATTGGCCACTATTGGAAGACAGGATACTGGGCTGGATGGACCTTTGGTCTGACCCAGTATGGCCGTTCTTATGACTGTTCTAATGCTGCTGGGAGGTTCATTTATTAATGATGTGTCAGGACACCTAGGACCTTGGACAGGAGTCCTTTATTACTGGAAATCTAAACAATTCTCATCTCACGTCAACTTTACAGTAGGGTAGCTCCGTTGATTCCAACAAAGCTACTAACTGATTGATACCAGCTTAGGTGAGATTAGAATCCAGGCCGTTGTTGTGGTGTTTGTTTTTTTTAACATTAACCAAACTTTTTTCAAAACTCCCCAAAAAGATTGGGCTTGGTTCAAGTTTCGGGTGAAGGTTCAGGTTAGTTTGTCTACGATGTGAACCTCCTCGCCCATCATTAACACGGAATAATGTTAATAGTACCATGTATGAGATAATATCTTCAGGCTGGGCTGAAACTGGACCTGGAAATAGTCTTATGGCATGGATAAAACCTGTGCTCCCCACAACTTGTGCTGGAGCGGGGGGGGGGGGGCACTTGCGGCTCCGGGGACTGGTATAGGCAATGGCACATTTCATATCTAGGCCACCAGTTTGAGTCAGTCCTTTGAGGTAATGCCCATAATTCAGAACCATCTAATGCAGTGGTTCTCAGCCTCTTCCATCTGGGACCCCACACTAGCAGGTCCTTTTATCTAGCCAGGACCCCTTTCCTACTTAGCGATACAGGAAGGATAGGGTGGTTGTGACCCCCCCGACAGCCATGCATGATCCCCTTTAGAGTCATGACAGCCAGGTCAAGGACCCGGATCTAATAAATGATCTTTGGCATTGATCTGATGAATTGGTGGATACTCAGCCTGGTCGCCCCTTGACAGGTGTGGCTGTCCTAAAACGACCCTGTAACAGACATCAGCTCGGCCGCTGAGCAGAGGTCAAGGACTGAATGGGCCAGGGAGAGTGGACCCTTCTTTAACCCTGTGATAGAGATTGTTCTATGCCAGGATGGAAGCACGTTGGCATGGGGCGGCGTGAGGAGTTTCCCTGGTCACTGTCCAGGCTGTAACATCGCTGTGGACAAAGACTGGCCTTCAGTCTCCCCCGGGCTGCCAATCTGGTGCCTTTCACAAGCGCTGAATTAACTTCATTCTCAGGGACAGCGTGGACAGAGTTTAAAACAGCCTCATTGGCTAATGTGACAGAAGTTGGGGGGGCGGGGGTCCAGGAGTCTCATAGTGCTCCAGGGAATCTGCTTCTTTGGCAGCCAAGTTATTAAACTTGTGTTCCCTTTGCTGGCTGTGAAAGAACAAGAACAAAACTCCAGAGCCTACTGCTTCCTTCGGACTCCTTTGCTGCAGTTTGCTGCTTTCCAAACTCAAATGGAAATCAGCTGGAAACAAGGAAGCCTTTTCTTTGAGTCACTTCCATTAACTTCCATGCTGCCAGGAGTTGAGGGGGCATTGCCCAGCTACAGGGTCAGAGGAGGAACCCATTGGTGGTGATGGGGAAGGACAGTGGCCTCACCCAGATCAGCACAAGCTTCTCTGAAGAGCATTACTATTCAGAACAAGTTAACTCAAACAACAGATCAATAGTTACACATGGAGCCAGCCTCTGCCATCAGGCTTCGGACAAGAAGGGTGAGGAGAGAGTGCAAGAGACACTCATGCTTCTTTGCTTTCCTATCTTGGAAATGGTTATTTTCCTGCACTTTTCCCCACCAGCCTGTAACCACTGCACAGCTCAAAGTGGGTGTGCCCACAAGTGTCTGTGACTGCCTGTGTCTGTGCCCACATGAGCACACGTGTGAAGTCACAGGTGAGCACGGTGCACATGCTCATGCATATGGGTGTAGGGTACAGGCATGGTTTGCATGTCTATAAGCACATGTGTGGGCATGGGCATCTGTGAGCGTACACGTGGTGTGTGTAACCAAGAGTATGACTGCTTGAATAATGATTCTCAACATGGGTCATCAGCAGGGGTAGAACCCAGAACCAGCCAAAACACAGTCCTCTGCTACTTGAGCTAAAGGACTAACTCCACGAGATGATACATTAGTAGGCAGTTATCTTTGATGTGCAATGGCCACTGGAAGGGTATTACGCCCACATGGTTCACACGTCCCCGGGAATGCGTGCAAGGTGTAAATGTGCATCTCTTCACGCACATTGGTGCACGAGTGTTTGTGTCTGTGGACGTCTGTCACAAAACAGTGTCTCTCATTAAGCTCCTGTGGTGGATGGGCTCTAGTGTCGAACTCAGCAAAGCACACTGCCGTCCCGGGGTGCTGGCTGAATGCATTCAATCACACCGCTGCTGCCTGCTCAACTGAACCCACGTTCCCTGTGACTCTGTTGCAGCCCATCTACGTGCAGGATTTTTCATTCTTTCCTACGGGCCTCATTCATAAAAAGGGAAATGGCCCGGCTGCTGACTCACCCTATTGATCCTTTGTTCTAGGCTGACACCACAGGACCACTCGTCTCTATCACGTGCAAAGTGCCCAGGCTCCCATTAGAATGAAGTGACCGGGATACACCCCCAGCACTGCCAGAGTCCCCCCCGCCCTGCTGCCACTCTAGACACACCTGACACAGAGACATAAAAACCAACTCACATTCTCCTTCCCTTTGAGTAACTGGGGGGGTGGGGAGGGAGGGAACTGGGGTGTCAGTCAATGCCAGCCCCCTGATCCGTATCCCAGTGCCACCTTTGCTGCCTGGTGCCCGCATGTCCCTGCTGGCCCCTGTACTTGGCACCCACATTCCTGTGCCTTTTGCATGCATTCCGGTCACAAATAAAGTACTGGCCTCTGAACACTGGGCAGTGCTGCTCATGATGGGAGTCAGGACAGGTCATGGGCAAGCTTCTCCCAAAAGAGCTCAGCAGGCTTAGCCCTGACCTGAGTCACCCCCTGTTTTTTCCATTACTAGGCACCCTCACACACAGCCAGGCTAATGCGGATCAGATCCGAGGGACAACCACCCTTCTCTTCTGCTACTGGGATCCTCGAAACCCAGGAATCCTGCAACGAGCAAGCAGGTGCAGGCTAGGAGGGAATTGACAGCAACCCAGCGGGAGGAACCTGTGAGGTGTAGTCCCTACGTTGGCATTGTGCTTATGTTTCCAGGGGCAGTACTTGGCCCTAATTTCATTTCTTTTCCCTGCACCACTTCAAAAGAGACACTCAACCAGCATTCCATGGCCTCCCCCCTGGAGCCAGCCCCACTTTTTGCCCACCCATGGCACTGCTCCACTCACTGACGCAGAGAAGTAGGAGAGTTTAGATTTTGCCTGACACACCCCGCAGACGGTCATGTAGCGCCGGTGCAACACGCGGCCACTAAAAAGTCGCTCCTGAGCACCAGAGAGTTTTAATCGCCAGTTGTGAAGCTGGCAATTAAAACCAATCATTTAAAGAAAGAAAAATGAAAAAGAAAGATCCTCATCATCGGAGACAGAAGAGACCTATTAGATGACCATGTCCGTCTGCTGCCAGAGGAGGAATGGGTGTCCGGGTAAAGGACATCCCAGATATCGCATTGATTGCGATCTGAGACATGATGTGTTTGGCAGCATCCTCAGCCTCTGCATCCCTTGACTAAAGCTCATCTCTTCCCTTTAAACAGCCCCCCAGCATGGCTAACAGAGGAGGAGGGAAATGCCCGTAGCCGTCTCTGAACGCTCCAGAGTTAATGCCTGCAGGGAGTGGAACCCCCCCACGCCGGAGCGTGCATGCAATGGGATTTTAATGAGCAGTTCTGCAGGCGAGGCACACTGGCGTTTGCACCCGCCATGCCTGGCACCAAACTGACACCCCTCCCATCACTGACACTTTATGGCTGCTCCTCACTCTGCCCCTCTCGTGCCAAGAAGAGCCCGCTTCTGGCTCTCATCACACGCCTGTCGGTGCCTGCAAACCAAACAGGGGACTCAAACTTCAGCACCATTTATACTTTGCAAACACACAATTCCAGCTCATGTTTATTGGACATGCACGGAGGCATCTTTAACAGCAACATCAGCCTCAGAGGACCAGCTCTCTCCCGATCCCAAAATACAGGCACGCACAAGCCCACATGTTCTACAAAGTGACCAGGCCACAGCCCCAGCATTGCCAGAGATGCCAGAGCCTTAAACACCATGCTGGCAATCCAAGCAGATACCGGCACAGAGGTGTAAAGACTAATTCCCACTCCCTTTCCCTTTCAGTAACTTTAAGGAAGGGAACTGGGGTGTCAGTTAATGGTAACTCCCTGCCTGGCATCCAGATCTCACTGCCAGCTTCACTGCCTGGCATCTATATTTGCCTGCCCGCCCCCTGTGTGGCATCTGCATTCCAGTGCCAAGGGGGTAACAGCATTTGCCCTCTTCATTCCTTTGCAGACACCGTGGCTTTCTCTGAAACAACAGCCGCTTCCCTATATCAGCAACCCTCCCTGCCCCCCTCCCACCCCACTTGCCCCGAATGCAGGAGCCCCAGACACAGCGTTGCATTTTCTTCCCCAACTCAGGGGTCTTATCCTGCCCCACTCAGGACAAAACCGGACAGAGCCTGGGCTAAGCAGCAGCCGCCCCCCGTAGCAATGTGGCATCGAAAGCCCCTGGCTGGTTCCAGCCCTGGCATGCACCTGGGGCCGGAGCACACACAGAGCAAGACCCCTGTAGATACCCAGAGAAAAAAACATCTGCTCCTACCTGAGGGTGGCACTTTCCCCTTGTCTGACGGTCACGTTGTCCATAGCTTTGGGGAAGGTGGCATCTCCGCTGCGCACGGGCACTCCTGCGGGCACAAGGAAGAGCAGCCTGAGACAGAGGACGACGAGGCACCTCCAGGGCACGACTAAGCACCCGCCGACCCCCATCCTGGGCAGCAGGGACTTTCCAAAAGGCCAGAAACACACCCGACAAGGCAACCAGGAGAAACCAGGCAAACAGGGTGGGAGCGCAGGGCAGGCACGCAGCTCCTCGGAGATTAGCAGCGCCCCTGGCAATCCAGCCTCAGAGACCCGAGCATCCGGAGGGAGTCCCCAGTATTCCTTGGGCGAGGGAGGAGGAAGGGGGCACCGGGGAAGAGGAGGGGAGGCGCGGTGGGCTTCACCAGCCGGCTCTTCCCAGGAACAGTTCGGAATCTCACTTTGCCCAGGCGATCCCTGCCCGCCCCCCGCGAGGTCTAAACTCCCATCTCCGGGGCTTTGGCGACCGGCTCTCCCGGCAGCAGCGAGAAAGTGAGGAGCCGGGCGGAGGCCTCCGCGGGAGCCGGGCACCGCAATCCGCTCCGCCGCTGCAACTTGCTGCCCGCACCAGCTGCAGCCGCCCGGGCTCGGCTCGGCTCTCCGGCGGCGCGGGGCAGGAGCCCGGCTGGCCCCGGCTCTGCTCAGCGAGGGGAGGACGCAGCGGCCGGCGGCAGGCGAGAGGCGCGCAGGAGCGGCGCGCAGGAGCCGGCGGCTGCCCCCACTTTCAGCAGCCCAGCTGCGCGCTCCCTCCCGGCCGGGAGCATCGCCTCGGAGCTCGCCCGCCCGGGCGCTGCCTTCCCGGGGTTGTCATGGCAGCGACTCCATCACTGACCAGCGCCCGGGCTCCGGCCCCGCCACACTGAGCCGCGCGGCCCCAGCGCGCGGAGCTGCTGCGGGGCTCTCCCACTTTAACCCTGCCGGCGCCGGGCCGGATTGAACCCCCTCCTCCCCACGCCCTCGGTAAACAAGCTCGCCTTTTCGCGGCCACCCATTTCAGCGACTTTGCTCCTTCTCGAGCAGGGAAGCGCCAAGCCCATCGCAAGCATGAATTACTGCCTGGCAGAGGGCGACGGGTGCCTCTGAAGCGACTCGGGATTATTACAGATGGGGAAACTGANGGAATCTCACTTTGCCCAGGCGATCCCTGCCCGCCCCCCGCGAGGTCTAAACTCCCATCTCCGGGGCTTTGGCGACCGGCTCTCCCGGCAGCAGCGAGAAAGTGAGGAGCCGGGCGGAGGCCTCCGCGGGAGCCGGGCACCGCAATCCGCTCCGCCGCTGCAACTTGCTGCCCGCACCAGCTGCAGCCGCCCGGGCTCGGCTCGGCTCTCCGGCGGCGCGGGGCAGGAGCCCGGCTGGCCCCGGCTCTGCTCAGCGAGGGGAGGACGCAGCGGCCGGCGGCAGGCGAGAGGCGCGCAGGAGCGGCGCGCAGGAGCCGGCGGCTGCCCCCACTTTCAGCAGCCCAGCTGCGCGCTCCCTCCCGGCCGGGAGCATCGCCTCGGAGCTCGCCCGCCCGGGCGCTGCCTTCCCGGGGTTGTCATGGCAGCGACTCCATCACTGACCAGCGCCCGGGCTCCGGCCCCGCCACACTGAGCCGCGCGGCCCCAGCGCGCGGAGCTGCTGCGGGGCTCTCCCACTTTAACCCTGCCGGCGCCGGGCCGGATTGAACCCCCTCCTCCCCACGCCCTCGGTAAACAAGCTCGCCTTTTCGCGGCCACCCATTTCAGCGACTTTGCTCCTTCTCGAGCAGGGAAGCGCCAAGCCCATCGCAAGCATGAATTACTGCCTGGCAGAGGGCGACGGGTGCCTCTGAAGCGACTCGGGATTATTACAGATGGGGAAACTGAGGCACAGAGCAGCAAGGTCACACAGTGGGTCAGTAAAAGGAATGGGAACAGAACCCAAGGCTCCCAGTCCGGTGTGTGCTAGCCATAACACCACACTTCCTACCAGGGGGCTGACATGCTCTTACATAGTAGCTAGTTTAATCCCTAAATACTTGTTTTATCCACTCATAACTTAGGACATATTACAGTTGCATTATGCCTAGTCATTTCTCCCTCCCTCCACCAGCTGCTCAGTGTGTTGCCTTTTCTATGCACAATTTCCTGCAGGTAAAAGGTGCCAGGTAGACAGCCCTGGAGAACGAAGTCCTTTATTTAGCCGAACAGGTAAAACGCAGGCAGCCAAAGCACCAGTCTCCCACTATACCTTAGTGTCAAGCCAGGGCACACATAACTCCTACTGAAGTCAGTGCAAGCTGCAGGCACCCAGCACTTGTGAAAGTCAAGCCCTTCCTGCCTGCTGTAAATGGTGGTTTTAATGGTGAAGACACCCAGGAACTGATCTGAGACTTCCCAATTCCTTTCCACACCCAGGGCACCAACCAGCTATTAGATAGCACCGTTTTTTTGTTGTTGTTTTTAAATCCCTGCCAACCTGAGCTGGATTCAAACTGGTGACCTAGATGTGAAAAGATCCATAGCCCGCTACTAATTCCCTGAGTCTCCCACTCCCCTGTAAACTAATATTTAATTCACTAACTGTGCTATTTAATTTCTCAAACATTATGAGATTTGCCTGGTAGAGAAGACACTATCAAATAAAGCCTTATTATTATTATTGAGCATGCTAATGGATCACAAGAGAAGGGGATTGCTTTGCCCATCTCTTTGCACCTTCTTGTTCCATTTTTTTAAGATTATTTGCTCTGAATTTAGCACTAGTAGAAGGTGCTGGATTGACAACCCTAGAGGCAGAAGTCATATTTATCCACAGCTTCCCCATTTTAGGAACAGACTTGCAATAGGAGCACAGTGGGACAAACAACCTAACTAAGTTTAAGATGGAGCTTGATATGTGTATGATGGGGTTGCCTGTGATAGCAGGGGACTGGACCACATGACCCAGGAAGTCCCTCCAGTTACATTCACAGCATACATACAGCAAAGTTAGCTAAAAGCATAAAATATTTGGTCTGGAAGGTTGCGAGGTAACACTACTTTATTTCTTAGAATTTGGCATGATCACGCACACAGGAACCCAAAAACAGAGAGCAGGCTGCTTCCCAAACCAGAGGGACACAACTCACCCCACCTTACTATTTCCCTGTAGACTGATTGCTGAGCCACCAGATTGCACACTTCCCTACAGAGGCCTCTAGCCTGCAAGCAGGACCAGGAATACCCTTAGGATTTAAAGTGAGAGCTTGGTGTTTTTACAGCACCTTCCAGCCCTAAGTTCCTATTTTTCCCCCTGCTGTGGTAGGGAGACACTCACTGGCATGAGGAGTTCAGTCTCAGTGGTCCATTCAGTCCCGATGATGGCCAACAAAGGGTTAAATTGACTTAATTCATTGTTTCCTCTATTGTTGTCATGCTCCAATGCCCCAGTAAGGATTGGAACCCCACTGCACCCCTGTGGAGGCTTTTCAGCTACGAAGAAACCTGAGAGCAAACTGGGCTTATTTCACACAGATCTTCCCAATTCTCCTCCAGGCTGTTCGTGACCTCTCTGTTGGTAAGAGACCATTCTCCTTTAGCAGCAAAAGAGGAACTCTTAAGAGCCATTCAGACAACCCCTCTCTGCCTGTTTCCCAATGCACAAGGTGCTGTGTTGTATTCTAGGTTAGTGGGAGCTGCTTAAATCAAAGGCTTGTCTATGGTGGTGGGGGAGTTTTTTCAGGTAGACCCCGTCCAGATGGACACTGTTATTCCAGTACACATAAAACCCATGAGACTGATTGATCACAGGAATGTTGTACAACACTCACTAAGTCTCCAAGTCGCACCACAGCATGCGCTGGGCTCAGTTTAAATTATCGGATGGATTATCTTTGACTGTTCTCAAGTCCTGGGTGGGCATCTGATGGGGAGCACTTCCTCCCATCTTTCACACCCCACTAGTATAAAGGGACAGTCAGCACAGGAACACTAGCCCCCATCCATATGCCCCACTCCTTCCCTCTATGAGCCATCCTGTCCTTCATTCTCATGCAGCCTCCGGTCACTTTTTCCAGTGGATTTAGACAAAGCGAAGAATGACTCCCACATGAAAAGCCTGGGATAGGAAACAGTGAGTGAGCCTGTCACTTGTCAAAATCAAGGCTGCCTTTAAACATTAAATGTGCCATTCTCTAACTACACCACCATGCTGCCTCGGGTGATCTTTCCACAGGCCAGACTGCCAGCCTATCTGCATCAACCCCCCTCCTCGTTTAATATAAAAGAGCAGCGTTGGAGGCAATAATGCTTCGGGCACGGAGGATGAAAGGAATGTTGAAGAGTCTGGATTGGGGGGATATGAGAAAGATCTGAGCAGTGTTTAAAGAGAAATTAATTCAGCTACACGAACAGGAGAGCTGAAGCATCCCCTAAACCAATTCGGACCACACAGAGATCTTCACAATGCAGGATACTGAGCGGCAAAAGTTTCAATCAATGAAACAAAAGAAATAAGCACTGGATCATCAGGGCTTAATTTCATTGGCTGATCCGTGACACTGTGATTGGGTCAAGCACGAAGCAGCATGGTCCAGTGGTTAGGGTGTTAACCTGGAACATGGGAGACCCGGGGTCAAATTCCCTGCTTCGCCACAGACTTCCCTTTTGACCTTGAGCAAGTCACTCTGTGCCTCAGTTCCCCATCTGTACAATGGGGATAAAAGCACTACCTCTACCTGTGAGGGTAAATACAGTAATTATGAGGGGCTCAGACTCTACAGGAATGGGGGCCATATATAAAATAGAGTAGATAGGATAGAGTGAGGTGGGGCAGGGTTACCTAGGAATAGGAGATTGGCAATGCTCTGATGATTTTCAGTCATTTCCCCCCAGAAATCCAGCCTGCTCGTACTGAGTCCTACCGACTCCCCACTCCACTTCTCTGTCTCTCTCTCTTGCACAGACACAATGTACAAACAAATGAGCCTGTCACAGCTCATCTCCTCGCCGTTCGCTGTAATTGGTTCAGATTTTAAAAATATCCATAGACAGTAAACACATGCACACAAACAGCAAAAGAGAAAAAGAAATCCAGCTTCCTTTGAATAATTCTGCGGCTCCAGTTGCAGAGGAGCCAGCAGTCGAGTCCAGCTGTGACTGTGCAGCAGCAGCAGAGAGAAAGCTTTGTAGCTTCCTCTGGGGACATGGACAATCATTTTCCTTTGCTGGATTTGGACCACGACAGAAGGCTGGGGTCTGGTATACATGGGGAGGGCGCTTGCAGACTGGCACCCAGCTGAACAGGGAATGTGGCATCTTTTCTGATCTCTCCCGGCTTTCTTCATACTCCAATAAAGATCTGTTTTCCTTGTGCCTGTTGCCTGCCCAGGGTAAATACAGCAAGAAAAATACCCCCAACCTGTTCCTTCTTTCTAACAAGGCTAAATGTCCCCCTCTCCTGGCAGAGTCCATAAACAGGGTGCGCAAGAGGCTCTGCAAAGCAAGGTACAGACCGGCCAGGAGAAGGCTGGCTAAGGGTACTGGTGTATGTGTGTGTGCGCACGTGTGTGGTGGTGGGGGAATATTAGAGAGACAGATTTAAAGACAGTCTAAACTGGGATAGTATTTTCCCTGGGATTATCAGAAACTGGAGGGAAGGGGGCTGCATCGACTGACGAACCTAGGAAAGGCGAAGGGGCAGGAGAAGCAATAGTTCATGTGTCTAGTCTATGGAGAAATCTCCAGGGAGAGTCTGAAGGAGGTAGAAGCCATCTGAATGAAAGCAGAGAGCTCAGGAATCTTGCAGTGTCATAGGCCGAGTGGATGGGAGCTTTAAGAGTCCGGATAAGGTGTGGAGAAGCAGGTTGAAAGCCTGGCTGTATCAGTGAAGCAAAATGCTTCTGAGGTGATATTTACTCATATTTCTAGAGAGAAATGGACAGAGACCGTGCAAAATTCAGAGAGGGCGAGATTGGACAGGCAGACAGTGCAAAATTCAGCAGTTCATAAGGACTTACATCTTTCCACCCTTGACTCACGTGGCCCCGTCACAGCTCTGCTATGACCTTCAACTTCAAGCAAGGGCATTTTCATGCAAACACACCCCTAAACTCACAGCAAATCTCTGTAAAAACCACCAAGTTCCACCTGCGTTAGCATCCCCATTCGGCTCCGATGCAAAAATGGCCCCTGGGTCTTGTGAATGGTTTGCAAGCCTTCCAACACACACAGGCTGAGCTTCTAGGGGGTTTTAGCAAAACTAGAAATAAGCATAAGCAAAATCTCCAGATCTGAACACTTCTGAACTTTGAGGAGCTTTGGATCGGGTTCCAGAGGCAAAAATTTGCAGCCAGGGTTTCTCTATCAATTTGTAGTTAAGGGCTGTGAGTCAAGTGAAGCCAGGTCAATTCCACGTTATTTCAGTTTTTCTGCAAACTTGGCACAGTGTTCATGTTTAGCTTACATGCGGGTGTGTGTAGGAGGCCATTGATATACAGGTGTGTACACACACACACACGCACAATGAAAGAACCAAACACTACACAGAAAATATATACCCACTAACATGGAAGAATTTCATTTCAGATACAATTTCACCTGCAGAAAATCTTGGTATATTCAATGTATACAACTAGATGAGCAACATTTTGTTTCAGTTTACAGACTCTTTTATGGGGAAAGAGCTCAGATACTGCACTGAGCTCAGACACTACAGCATAAAACCTGACGATGGATGGACACGTATACAATTTTGAAATTGCTAACTCTCATCTGAAACTTAATTGATCCAAAACTCATCTCTAATAGTCACTGTAACACCTATGCATACAGTACCCTTAACATACACACACAATTATTGCATCAACCTCTTTCATACAACTTGCTAAAATTTATCCTTCAGCTTCCTCAGGGTTATAAATGTGCTTTGCAAAACCTCACACTCGCTACATAAGCAAACCCCCCATTAAAGTCAGTGGGTCCTAAGAGTCTACAAAATAAAGATTCATTGATGATACAAAGGATTCTCACCCCTCCGCACTGACACAGGACACACAGACTATTTTTTTCCATTGCTAATAGTGGCCCCAATTAGGAAACAATGATAGCACGTGGTATATGGCTGGTGACCTTTCAGAACTCTCTCCTCCCCAGAGGAATTTATACCATGAACAGAGATGATGCTCACGGATGGTCCACTGCAACTCTGCTGTATCAGATCTCAGAGGTTCCCAAATAATTATAGTTCATTCCACCCCCCCAGCTCCACCCAAGGAGTGATTCACTTTCCCTTCTGCTGATTTTTTTTTTTTTAACTCCCTGCTTGTAATTTCCTATCACAGCCTGGCCTCTTGCAGGCTAACGTGATAATGTGACGTACCCCTACTCCTCCCCCTTTGTGTCTCACAATCCCCAGGCTCCCCAATCCCCCAAACTGCTCCAGCTCTTGTCTGGCTAATGCTTTCCGGGAGCTGCCCCAAATAATTGTTTGATGTAGATTCAGCAGTAGCAGCAGCAGCTGCTGTCACATTTGAAGAGGAGCGATGATTATTAGCAACATATTTATTGAGTTTAAAAAACATAATACAAGAGCCTCCGTTAATCCCCCAATAAAGATGCAGTTAATATTTAACTGGCATTTATTTAAACTTACAGTAACTGTCCTATTAAATTTAAATTAACTGCGCATTTGGGAGCCTTCCCCTAAAGCCTAGCCGGGATTCTGCAGCTCCGGTCCTTCTCTTCCCTGCACTTTACACTAGGCGCTTGGCCATAAAAAGAACATTTCCTTTGCCCTTTAAAAAGCTAGTCAGTTTGGGGTTGGTTTCGTCTCTCTCTCCCTTCTTCGCTGTCTGGGTCTTACGTTAAAATGGAACTTAACTCTTTCCAGCCCGTGACAGGCTATTTTGGAGGCTGAGCGAAGAGCCAGATCTTGCAGACTTTTGCTCACACAAGTAAATCCCGCTGACAGCCAAGGGGGCTGCTGGGGTGGGTAGGGAACAGCCACAACCTTAAAAGTTGCAGGATTGGCTCCCAATGAGTCAGCTCCGCCTCCTACCCTGTAGTGCACAGCTGGCTTAGGTGGCCAGTGGAGGGTTCCCCTTCCCTGTAAGAATCCTCAGGCTGTCTACAGTCATTCTGAACCATCTCCCCTCAGCCCCAGCAGGGGCACTGTTGCTAGGGGTAAGCCCTTGTAGGTTGGTAGCCACCAGCTGCTATAACAGCCACATGCTGCTGGGGCAGATTACAGCAGCCTTTAGGCTGCTCTAATGTATTATGGACTGGGCAGACAGCCCCAGGGTATAGGCTCAGAGGGGAACGGGGGTGCACAATTGTCTTTGCACCTTCCCTCGAGTCTTAGTCCAAGCATTCCTCAGCCCCATGGGAGAATCAGGGCCCCACTATCTGTTTCACTTGCCTACCTTTACCCAGCAAACCCCAAACAATGATTTTATTTACCTCATGCCACAGTTGTACGTGTCCCTTTAATATTTATATCGGGAGTCCAAAGAAGTTGTTATCTTGGAAATCCAGAGCAGCACAGGCACAGTGGAAGTTATTAAACAGAATTGATCTTTGCTCTCCTTGGTACAAATCAATATTGTTTTTATATAAATCTGTTTCTTGTGGCATTGTTGGGAGCTTAGTTGGTTGCAGTAACACTTAAAAAGTCATTGCACAGTCAGACACTGCTTCCTCACCTGCATTTGATCAGGGCTGAGCCAGGTGCCAGAGACATCTATTGGTGTCAGATAAAAGCATGCCATCAGCCATTTAATAGTATTTTATAGGCATATGGCATTAACTCAGGGCTCTACAATTCACTCCAGGCTGAATTTTAATAGGGAGTAGGAGGGGAAAAAAGCTGAATAGGCTAAAATCAAACAAGGCCTAAATCTTCACCTAAAACATTCATGAGCGCTGGAGCAGTTTGGTTAAACTTGAAAAACCTCAAACAAAAAGCTTCCAGTTGGGTGGTTTTATTCTTCTTCTGCCATAGACTTAGCCTGTAAATTTTCTGGGGGTAACGAGGGTCTTTTTCGTTACAAGTGTCTACAGAACCTAGCACAACGGAGCCCAGGAGCAGGGGTTACCAGATCTGGCTTCAGGTGCTGCGGTTTTTTTCTCCAGGGAAGCAAACTTTACACTGTGAAGGTTTTCTCCCCCTTCGTCGAGTCTGGGATATTAATGTAAACTTTAGAATAATACAAGTCTCCCGCCAGCACCTGGCTCTCTACAGGTTTTGACACCCTAGGCCCTCCACTTGGGAATGAAGGCAAGTCAGTCTATAAAGTACAACTCGCCCAATCACAATCCTCCTTTGAGTCCCTCCCCCTGACTGAGGTCACACTGCCCTTATACCCCTAGTCACATGCTCTAATCATATGACACCTGGACTGAGATTTGAACTAGTCACAGGTGAGGCTCAACCCAGGACACCCTTAAAGAGCTAGCTTACGCTGATAAGCCCCAACTCTGTTGAGACTTTCAGGCATTTTGACAAAGACAAAAGTTTGGATTCAAAAAATGGCCAGAGGAGAAGTTGGCGGAGGGTGCTCTCTTAGTAGCTAGAGTGATGTGCTTAGGACACTCATCTGGGAAATAAGAGATCCAGGTTCAATTCTGTCTACCTGAGGTGGGGAAAGAAGTTGGACTTGGTTGTCCCCCATTGCAGGGGAGGGCCTGATCTGGGAAGCTATGGGAGAGCGCGGTGTGGGGCTCTGCCAGTCTCTCCTCTGGAAGCTGTTCCACTTTATATAAATAACTAAAGCATCATTAGAGCAGGACTTGCACTCGGTTCTCTCACTGCCTTGGTGAGGGCCCTAACCACCAGGCTACATCGTTATTCATACTAGCACGCCCTGACCCGACGACTATCCATTGTCAATCACACCGGCAGTTCATTATCATTCATGATGACAATGAATAGACTGTGGGCCAGGCAGAGTCAGACTGGTAGTTAGGTGGCACAGCTAAGATATGGCAGACCCAGGGCCCCCAATGACGCTTTAATGATTTATAAAAAGTAGAACAGCTTCAACAAGAGAGAAAGCCCCACAGCAGTATAGACCAGTGTAGTCACCCCCAATGAGAGGAACCAAATTCAAATCCCTTTTCCACAGCAGGCAGAATCGAACCAAGGAATTCCCCATCCCAGCAGAGTGCCCTAACCACTGGGCTAAAGCTTACCAAGCAGGCCAGAGCTTCTCCTCCAGATGTTTTGTAAATTCAGGCCTTTGCTTTTGTCAAAAGCCCTGAAAATCTAAATAAATGTATTATGGTCAAAACAAAACATTTTGTTTCAATCTTACCACAATACTGACTTGAAATTTGATTGACTTTTTGATTCACACAAATGTTTCTGGAAAAAAGAGTCGCTTTTTTTTTTTTTTTTTTTTAATTGCCATCAAATCAAAACATCCAATATTCACCCAGCTCTGCTCCTGGATGCTCCTCCCAGACCAAATCTGTGGCTCTTCATCGGGTTCATGTTTTGCTGATCATAAAGTAACAGCGCTTCATTTCACATGGCACGGGGGCAGACAAATCATTCACTCTGAGTAACAAAAGCAGGGCTCACCACTGTCACAGTGAGTCAATTTTACTTTGGTTGCCGGCCTACTGACCCTCGCAGCATTCCCCATCCAAGAATAATATTAATAATAACCATGCTATTAAGCAAGATGCTTGATTTGAAGCTGAAATTTTTGAGAAATGATCTCATAAATTAAATTCCCGGGGTACCATCTTTGAGAGTTAAAAGGCACAGTCGCCTCTGAATTCTGGGAATTGAGCATAATTACATGGAAATTGACGAGGCACAAATGCCAAGAATTCTGTTAACCTTTAATATCTCGAAAAAACTCTCCCCTTGTAATTATCTCTTTCCTTTGTCTTAAATGTTACTGATGAATATTTAGTGGGAAAAGCAAATAAAAGGAGGCTGAGGGGTGATGGAAACTGGAGCCCTGTGTAGAATAACTCTACAAACTTTGTGACTTGAGACTGGGTGTCACCAACAGCCCAGATCTGAATGTGGATGTAGTGCAGACTGTGAGCACAGAGGCTGGATCGTGCAGGCTGCCAGCTGGGGACAGATCCCTGTGCCCACATGTAGACCCCAATGGTTTAAATAGGAGGATGCCCATATGGAGCAGTTTGCAGGATGGGGGCCTTGGGATCTTGGCTTTGTCTCCACAGCAGATTGAAGCAAGCCCACCATCCAAACACCCCTCAGCTTTCTTTATTCTCCTATCACGTATACAGATTCAGCTCCATTCATGTTGCTGGGAGATGCACAGAGAGGCCCCATTTGACCCCAAGTACAGAGAAACATCCACACTTTGTGGTACTTTTCCAAGCGCGCCTCAACTAGGAACTTGTGCAGGTTTCCATCATTCTAGGTATAAAACAGCCCCCCCCCCCCCCCCCCCCCCCCCCCCCCCCCCCCCCCCCCCCCCCCCCCCCCNCACTGGCCTCCTCACTAAACATTGAGTCTGATGGAAGGAAGACAATTCTCTGCCGGTGAGAATTGCATTAATACCTTCCATTGCAGTGGCATTTCCCCTTTACAATGATGATAAATATGTGCAGAGAACAAGGGGAGGTCTCCGGGGCCACTTCCTCTCTGTGAAGTAGAAGTAGACGCTGCTGCTCTTTTGCAATGTAGGATCATTAGCCAGAATCCAAGGAGGGTGATTACTGGGGGCAGAGGGGAGCAGTGCCTGAGGACCACAAACAAGGCACACTCAGTTACCAGAAAGGGTTGCAGGCAGGGCCGGCGCAACCCATTAGGCGACCTAGGCGGTCGCCTAGGGCGCGGCTAGTCAAATTTGGGGGCGGGACCTTCCGCCGCCGCTGTTGGGGGCGGCATTTCGGGGGCGGGACCTTCCACCGCCTAGGGCGCCGGAAGAGCTGGCGCCGCTACTGGTAGCAGGGTCCCATTCTCTCCTTAGGGGGATGCTGTTATGAAGATCAGTTTGGGTGACTCCCCTCTTTAAGTGCTACATCTGACTGACTCCTACACCCAGATCCATGGGAAAACCACAAGAGTCCCCAAGCAGATGTGGTGGGCTATCCCAGACCCGTGAACCCTGGGGTCCCCGACTCCGAGGGAGGCCAGCAGGAGGGCTGCCGAGGAACCGGGCCGGCAAACTGGCAGGAAACCAGTTGGCTGGAACGTTGTTGAAACTGCACCATCCCCACAAAACTTTTCAATTTAGACAAATGGGCAAATAAAAAAAAAATGTTTCATGAGAATTTTTCTGACCGGCTCTAAATGATTGCGAAGACGCCACCCAGACTTATGCACATACTTAGCTTGACTCGTGTGTGTAGCCCCCTGGACTAGGTAGAACAGTCTTGTGATTAACACACTGGACTGAGAGTGAGAAGATCTGGATTCAATTCCTAGCTCTGCCACAGATTCCCTGTGTGACCTTGGGTGAGTCATTTCATCTCTGTGCCTTGATTTCCAATAGGTAAAATGGGGCTTGCCATGCTTCCTTTCTCCCACCCTTTACCAGTCTTGTCTATTTAGACTGTACGCTCTCCAGCACAGGGACTCTCTTACTATATGTAAGCATAGTGCCTAGCACAAGCTACTAGGTACAACTGAAATACAAGTAAGGTGAGAATAATAAGCAGGTTTAGGATCAGAAGCAAAACGTGAGGCTCCCAACCTATGCATGACGGCCTTAGTGTCACTGTGACAGTGACTCTGCACTGGGAGTGAATAGCTCTGGCTGGATAAGCATTAACTCAGCCTTTCACCAAAGCCTCAAACTGAGACAACGTCTACACTTGGAGCTGGGGGTGTGACTTCCGGCTAGCCCAGACATACTCACGCTAGCTGCTAGCGTGCCACAAATAGCAGTGTAGGCCTGGGAGCCTGGGCAGCACTGAGCTCTGAACACAAGTCCGCCTGGACTCCATGGGCATGTAGTCAGGTGGCTAGTCAGGCCTCCATTTGCTGCTGCAACTACATTACTATGTTTAGCGCTCTAGCTTGAGTGTGTCTAGGGGAGCTGGGAATCACACCCCTCACTCCCAGGGGACATGTAGCCTGTGTCATTTACAGACACACTTCCTTGTTCTAGTAAGATCAAAGCCGGAGGGGCATTTATTCAAAGAGGACAAGAGAGAGAATGAAATAAAACAGGTTAGATCATTATGCACCACACTTACTCCACCCCCTAAAGATCTGAGGAACTAGCTCAGCAGTTACACGGAAAGGAAACACACGTCAAAGCCTAGAGATGGGTCCAATCTGCTTAACTGAGATATGGCCCCAAAGTCTAGGAGTGTCTATCTGTTGCTTTGGACTCAGGCCCATTGCTAGTGCAAACATGCAGAAACCTCTTCCAGGAATTAACCCTGCACTGAACCTGGTTAGTTCTGACCTCAGCGCATGGCCGATGCTTGCTCTCTTTGTCTGTCTTAAAATGGAGAGAGCTTTCCAGTCTCCAAGCTGCTTTTATGCCCCTTTAAAGGGTTATAAAAGCTGTCTTTATATTCCAATAAAGCAATATAAAAACAACCTTTTTTGCAGTTCAATAAAAGTGGTTAACTTTTCCCCTCCATTAACGTTCCTTTCTGCAGTGGTGTCTGCACACACTGGCTGCTGCCTGGGGCTGGAAGCACGCAATGCTACGTGAGAGGCCACTCTAGTGGCATTAGCGCCCCGGAGGCCCGGGGGGCGGGGGGTCTCGCAAGGAAGCAAAGCCGTGAGGCTGAATTTGTGAGCAATGCCAGCGACACAGGATCAGGACTTCCAAGCCAAAGCAGAAGGCGGAGGTGTGCGTAACGACGGGGGAGACACAAAGGGCTGCAGAAATGACACACACACAAAGCAACTGGCCCTGCAGAGATGTGTCATCTTTTGTCAATTGTTTGCTCCCGGGGGGGTAAGATTTTCCATCCTTACAACACTGTGCACAAATCGGGGGATGTGCTGTGGCTTAAAAAGATGAAAACCAGAATGGACAAAGCACTGGACTTTGCACTGCATTGGCTGGGAGAAATGGACTAGGTCATCCAATGGAACGTTGGCACCTCTGATTTCTATGAGCCATACCCTGAAATCCGTACGAAGGCAAAACTTCTCTTGGAGTCAACGTGGGGTCAGCTTCAGCAAGGACCGAGAAAGCTCTTCAAGACTCGGCACCATGATTGACAGGGTGTCCAATGCGTTGTCTAGTGGATAGCCTGGAACTATGACGACCTAGATTCTAGCCCTGATTCTGCCACTCACTTGCTGTGTGACCTTCGGCTGCTCACTTCCCCTCTCCACGCCCTTTGTCTGTCACATCCATATGGGTTTTAAGGTCTTTGCAGATGGGATTGTCCCTTTCTGTATATCTGTACAGTGCCTAGCACAATGGGGCCCCAATCTCAGTCAAAGTCTCAGACACTGCAGCAAGTATTCTGTACTGTTTGCACAACCATCCCATGGATGGCAAACGCTCTTCCCCGACAGCTCCTCTACCCTTGGAACTGCAACAAAGAGGGTCTAACCAGTCCCAGTGCCCATCTACCACCCTCTCTAGGCAGTCAGACAAGGAGGTTTATTATTTTCACAACAGCCTGTTCGGCAAGGTTCGCATAGCTCATATGAATCAAGCGGGTTTGGATTTCATACATCATTCATCCCCCTGCACCAGCAAAATGAAGGGTTGGAGGGTTTCTGTCTGCAGAATACAGACTACAGAAGAACCCTGTTTACACACACACACTTCACAAAAGTCACAATTCTTTCTATAACGGCCAATCTGCTCTCAGCAGCACAATAAGAGCGGTCAGATTGCGCGTGTAACGGCATGGAAGTAGTGTGCAGCCACCTTCATACGCTCCTTGACACCTGTTTCCATGCACACCCCATAGCCTGCCCCTCTGCCCCCATTTGAATATACCCACAATTGCGCTGTTGAGTCTCGATGCTAGATCGAGCCAAGATTTGCTACCACAGAAAGCACAATGACTTGGAAAGAAGCCTATTAATTAATCCAGCTAATTAACATTACGAGGCTCATTTTAGGGATGCACGCGAGCAATAAGGCTGAGGCAAAGAAGGGAAGGGGGTTAGAGCCTCCAGCTCCCATGAGGACTCAGAGGTGTTTACAATCCCTGATCCAAGAAGGTCTACAGTATACTCACCTATTAGCAATTGCCAATCCTCTTCAATTAGCACCGGACTGATTTGCTCCTTGTTTCGGTGGGAATGGCAGCCTAACCCCGATGGGAACTTATAGAGCGTGTCAGCTAAGGAAACCCGGCACTCTAAGCCAATCGGCTCATGCTGCATGGGAAGGTAGAAAGTCAGTTGTTCCATTTAGGCCCATCCCAGTCAGGGACTGAGCAGAGCTGCCATTTCCCAGTGGGGGTACTGGGAGAAGTCACCCATATTTGCAGAGACAGATGTGCACCTGCGGCTACATCTCTCCATGTTGCTGGCCAGCATGCAGGGGGGCAAAGCCAGGATCCTGCCTCCTTCTCCTCATTTCATGCATCCCCTACACGTTCATGTAGGGAGGGCTAAGTGTGAAAGAGAGACAGAGCGTGAGAACAAGCAAGCATGTGCATGACAGGATGAGCGAGTATGTGTGTGTGAGATCGAGTGAGAGAGAAGGGGCCCTGCAGAGATAATTACTAATGGCTTCAGAGACAATTTCTCATGCTACAACTTTCTCCTCCTTCCCTTTACCTCCCTTTTATTTCATGTGCATTGCCTCTCCCTCAACAGTCCTCCCAGATCACGCTACATTAGGTTACTTGTAAACTGTCGGCCGTGAGTCAGTCCCAGATGTTCCCTACCAGGGAGCGCAGGGCCAGGAATGAAATTTCAGGAGACCGAGCCGACCGACCACGACTGCCCACCGGGCAAAGTCACTTGGAGGCTGGGACTATGAAGTCCAGTGCTGTGGGGCAACGTGGGCCCAGCCCTTCCCCGCCAGGTCTGTGTGGTAAATGCATGGACTGTGCACAGGTGCCTCAAAGCTGTGCAGAAAGAGATGAAACTTACAAGTAGGGTTGGTCTAGAACCTCTTAGAGAAAGGAAACTTTGTAGATAGTGCATGTGCATATGAGATAGAAATCGAGTGTGGGGGTGCCAGGTGGGTACCCCTTGGATTAGGAGTCAGGGTGCTGGCAGCACTAGCGTTGCCACTTTTGAGTGTGCCCAAAGGGTCACGCCAGTGACAGACTGTTGTGTGCACATAACAGTTGGTGTTATGTGCATACACTTGCTAGCTGGAAAGTGTTGTGCTTTCTCCATAGCTATACACTGTGTGTGTGCGTGACAAAGAGACAATCAACGTATATATGCACGTGTCTATGTATGTACAGTGTGGGTGCATGCGTGTATGCATATACATGGTGCGTGATGTACACACACAGAGTAAATGTAATCCTACAAAATGGGAAATGAATTTGGTCTTGAAGAGAGTGTGTGGTTATTTTGACATTCCCATTTATTATGACTATTAATCGAGTTTATTACAGTGACGCGTAGGGACCAATTTCAAGAACAGGGCCCCATTATGCTAGGCACTGTACAGAGAAGTAGACAGTTCCTGCTCCAAAGAGCTTACGGTCTTTGGAAGGAAGATTGTGCTTAATGTCCCTATTGCAGCAGGAAACCTGATGTTGGGGGAAAGCGAGAGATGATATTTTGGAGCCTGGGGAGGAGGAGAGAAGAGGTTAAAACCCATGTTCCTCTTTACCTGCACCAGACAGTTCCTGCTTTATCCCCTCACAGGACACATTTCTCAACAGATTGAGGAAAAAAGAGAGAGAGCGAACTTTGTCGCATTTAAACGTAATTATATAGATATATATAAAAAATGCCTCCGAGTGAGCGATTGTGAGAGGGGCTTTCAAACACCACAGGAAATGTGAAAACGGGAGCATGGATGCAGCGGAGAATGGTTCGTAAATGCCTGCGGTTAGGGGGGATAAAAGCAAAGGCAGCCGTCTCGGATGCGTCTCACTTCAGAGGGAGAGAAAAAAACCGACGTCGTTAAATTCTGCCCCAGATCTGCCAGCGTGGAATTTTTTACTCCACTCTCAACGTGGCGACAGAATTATCTCCTTGAGAAGCTGCCGCCTCCAGGCCATTCTTCGGGATGCGATTGGAAACAGAGGATGTGGACTCCTGCTGTCGTTATGATCAGGATTGTTTGTTAGTTGTATTACGGTAGCACCTAGTGGCCAGGGCTCCGTTGCACTAGTGCTTCAAACCGGGTGCTAGTCCCAGCATCCAGTCGCAAGGCTCTGGCCCGCAGCTGAGTCAGCCGATCCATGGTTAGAGGCGGGCAGCACTGGCTATAAGAGGGAGTCTGTTCAGGCAGGGAGAAGAGACCCAGGGTCAGAGGAAGGAGCTGGGAGGGGCGTTGCTGCTCCAGCCAGGCAGCAGATTCCTGGTCCTTCCCCAGTGGAAGTCAGAGTTGGGTTGGGGAAGGAGGTGGAGACCCTAAAACAAACAGGGAGGGGGAGCACATGGAAACAATGAAGCAATGCAGATCTGAGGGCAGCTTTCTTAAGACTCAGGGAACGAACCCCGGTGCTCACCCTCCTGTGTGCTTAGCATGCCCTAGAGTTTCAGTTGGATACACGATTCTGCTTCCCATCCCAGCCTGAACTGTCACGGACTGTTGCTGGGACTCGTCAAACAGCCACTATGGTTCTCTGGAGAGCGGGCTGCATTTCAGTGTGTGTGAGGAGCAGGAGGAGATTCCAGTCAGTTTGGGCCCATCCATCTACCAGACAGCTGCCTTTGCTTTTATCCCCTAGCCGCAGGATTTACGAATCATTCTCCGCTGAATCCATGCTCCCGTTTTCATATTTCCTGTGGTGTTTGAAAGCCCCTCTCACTTTGGGCCCATCTACCTACCTGGCCCTTGTCACCATAGTATCTGAGCACCTCACAATGTTAATGCATTAAACCCCCCTGGGAGGCAGGGCAGAGCTATTATGCCCATTGCACAGGTGGGGAACTGAGGCACAGAGACTAAGTGACTCGCCGACAGTCTCACAAGAGGTCGGCGACAGAGCAGGGAATCGAACCCAGGCTCAAAAAACTAGCCCCCCATTAAAGAGAAAAGCTGAACTCCCAGGCCTGTGTCTGTCCTTGGTGAACTCAAGGGGCACATCTGCCACCGACTCCATGTGGAAGCAGGATCCCGGACTAGAGCTGCCGCTCATGTTGCTGGTGCCGTTTGCAATGGAGTGGATGGACCCAATGGGCCTGATCCAAAGCCCAGTGAAGTCAAAGGGAGTCTTTTCACTTTGAATCAGGCCTGTATTATTAAACGGCCACCATCCCACTGATGAGTAATCCTGTATTGCTTCTGTATCTCCAGGCAGCCTCGGGGGGAAGGAGGGAGTGTGAGGCAGAGGATGGAATAGGGCTCTCCTTGTGCCCTTATATTGAATAGGCTTTTTGATTCCCGCCTTCCATTCCCCCCCTACCCCCAAAGTCAGTTTTTCTGCAAGTTTCAGGCACCTCTGTCAGAGAGTCATCAGTCACTGGCTGAACTGGACTGTCAACATCCCGCTTGCCAGCTTTAATAAGCCCTTTCGACTGGCACCGGTGCATATCTAGCAAACGGAGCTGGCCAGATTTCTCCTCGGTGTAGCTTAATTGGAGTCGGTGGAGTGACACCAGGGAGGAATCTGGCCCAGTGTCCCATACTGGAGTCCACAAGTCCAGCTGGCGATGCATGCATGCATGCGTATGGCAGGAACGGTGCCTGGTGCAGGAAATGGTTGAGGGGACTATGTTCTGTCTTTGCGGGGGGAGGGGACAGACCCAGAACTAAGTAAAGCAGATTCCTAATAAACAATATCAGCCAACAGTCGCGTAGCACATCACTTCCTCTAAGTGCCACAGAGATCTGACCCAGAGAATCCATCACACGCCCCAGTGAGGCAGGTACATTTCCTCACTCCCATTTCAATTATGCAGAAATAGTCACAGAGAGGTTAATAAGAAGAGATACTGGCTCTTTTATGACATGCTGCAGCTGTAGATCTCAAAGTGCTTCACAAAAGGAAGAAAACATCATTATCTCCATGTGACTTAGAGAGAAATTAAGGCACAGGGCAGTGGCAGAACCAGGAACAGAAGCCAGGTCTTCTGGTTCCTAACCCAGTGGTCCAGCCACTGTTCATCAATTGTGTAGTCATTTGCTTGACCACTCTTTGGGTCATTATGAAATTTACTCAAGAGACCAAATAACCAACGTCAGTCAGGTTTATTGCTACGAGCCAAAAACAAGAGTGCCCAGGACAAGAGTTCTATACGATACCCGGCTCTGGGAAGCTGTCTCGTGCAGCGTTGTTACATTCGCCTTACGCAGAAGGTGTGCTCCCCAAGTTACACATCGCAGCGGGTAATATTTATAGGATGATTTTACAATACATATTTCTTTACAAGTCACTCAAGTTCACCCCCATCAGTTTGGCCCAGTTCCTTAACTTCTTGTTCTGTTTCTTTCCTTATCGAGGTTTTGGATACTAGAATTCCAGGTACTGGTCCAGAAGGTACCTTCTAGGTTTGTACCAGGGTAGAGTAATCATCTCTCTTGTCCTCTTCTTTTGGGACATTCCAGTACTGGCCTGTGAGAATAACGCCCTACCTGTTGCTATGGTAAAATACTCAGATGTCCTGAATCTGACAGCTTTCCTGACTATTTAAGCCAAAGCTTACTTCACCTAATGCAAGGTGTTATGGGATACTTTGCGTAAGAGAACAGGATTATAGTAAAGGTATAGGCCCATTTAGGCTATATCTCAGCTATAATATTTGTGTGTAATGTTATTTGTGCTTAATGCATACTAATACACACACAAATATATGGTGCAGACCATACATATTAATATGATATATATGCTAGTCAGTAGACATTGGTCAATGCTACTAGGTCACACATAGCCCTTGGGTGATTTGCCCAAAGGCACAGGCAGAATAGATCTCAGAAGTTCCTGGTTTCCAGGCTTCTGATGAAGGAAGCTTATCTCAAGTGTCTGAGGCCCACCACAGCTCGAATTCTGGATGAGCCCCCCACTTATGTAGTATTTGGCATCTTGAGTGACACACCGGGGACCTCGCGAGCTAAAAGCATGAGTGGTTACAGCTTGAGCTAAAGAGCCTGCCGTCCCTGGCTGTGGCTGTAACAGACTCATATCCTCTGTGGATTGAGGACAAGTGGGGGAGACCTGTAACACACACACACACACACACACACCAACAGAGGGGTACACTCAGACCTCAATTCCTTGTGGTCATTCCTCCCTCAGTGGCCTATCAGGTCTTCTCCATTTCCAGCTCCTATGAGTGAACTTCCTTTAATTTGCAAGTAAAATATGAACACCCCCTTCCTCGGTATGATTGCCTCAGAACAAGAATAAGTTCTAGGCACATAGGCTGGAAGCTGCCTCCATACCTGTCTCTTCAGGGACTCAAGGACCTTGCCTTTCCTATCTCCATGGCGATGTGACATTGGCTGCTGAATAGAACACGCTATCCTATTCCCCGCTTCCAAGTACTTTGAAAGTAGGTCAATGGAATTCAATAGGCCAGATCCCCAACTGGTGTAACTGGGTGTTGCTCCATTGAAATTAATGGGCTAGACCCACTAGCTCCACAGAAGTCTGTGATGGGGTAGTCTTCCCCTTAAAGGCAGTAGTGCCTAGTGGTCAGCCCACCCTGCCACGTGGCATGGTCCTTTTAGGGCTTGAAAGGGCCAACATAAGGACCAAAAGGGGATGTGGAGAGAGAGGGAGTGGGAGGAAATCACATTACTGTATCTTTAAGAGCCCAGCATCAGGAGCCTTATAGAGAAGTGGGGCAAGGCTCCCCCCCCCCCCCCCCCCCCCAACCAATTGGGGATGAGCTGGGAGAAAAGGACCAGCATAAATACTGCCTCCTCTCTCATAACAGACGCTTTAGGGATTGAGAAGGCTCCAGTCGGGCCCTGAGTTAGTAGGGAGAGGACAGCAGCAGGGGCAGGTCTGCCTGCTGATCCCTGCTAGCTGGAGGATAGAAGGACTGATCGGGAAAAGGGCCAGCTGAGGAGAAGCTGCCTGCAGTTCTACAACTGGCCTAAAGTACCACTCCAGCCTCAAGAAGGAGAGCTAAGGGGCTCCTTTCTTAAGGAGCGGGACAGAGGGATTGTCCAAAGTACAACCCAGCTCCAGGAGAAGGGCTGGGGCCCCCTGAACGGGGGAGGAACCTGGCCAGGACTCTTACATGGACCCAGAGTGGGGGTGAACATGAGCCATTAAATAAGTGAGTTGCCCTCTGCAGAATGAATGAATAAACCAGAGCCCACAAACAGGGGGTGGGAGGTAAGTCTGGTAATTGATTGAAAGAACCCGTGGGGGCGGCAACATGGAGTGCACCGGCAGACCCACAAGCGGGTGGAGCAGCTCATGCCTTGACCAAGTCACAGGGCCAGACTGCAGCTGAGGAAAACTAGTGTAGCTCTAATGAAGTCTGTGCCTGTTGACGTCAGAGGATCTGTTCCTCTGGCTTGATCTTTTCTGATCGTTCCAAGCAAGGCTTTTAAGAAAACCTTAATTTGGTTACACTTTACAATACAACCACTACAGTTCACAGCAATTACAGCGTGATTACATGGTAGTTATGATTTTGATACCTGTAATTTCTACTGCATTCACATACCTAGAAGGTTAACTCCATGACGGTGAGGAAGGGGCGATGCTGATCTAATTTGGCAAGGTTTAAAAGCAAGGCACTAGCAAACAGAGCAGCAAACAGCTAACAGGGGAGTTTCTGTGTGAGTTTGCAGGTAAGACTTTAGGGGGATTTGTGTCCTCTTTTTCTTCAGGCGTAGGGGCTAGGAAGAGAAAACAGCAATGACTACCGAGGCAGCAGCAGACATAGCCCTGGGAGGAGAGGAGACAAAGAAGATGGTCAGAAGCAGAAGCTGCGGGATGTATTTCATCCTTGAGTGAGTATCTGATGGAAGCTACTTACGCATGAAATATTGCCTGATAGAGCTCATGGCAGAAAAGATCCAAGGATTAGAAATGCAGCTGGAGACAATGATAGAATTCAGACAGGGATTTGAAGGTATCATGAGTTAATTCAGTTTAAACTAAATGGAAGGATAAACAATAATAGGGCTGCAACTGGGGTACCTGAAAGGCAATTTTTAAAAAAAAAATCAGGGAATTAATCAGGGAAGTGGACTGGACTGAAGAACTTAAGGATCTGAATATGGAGGAGGCTTGGAACTTAAGTCAAAGTTGCAGAAGCCTGAATCCCAAGCAAGGGTGGTTGGGGGGAGATTCATAGGGAGGGTCTACAGATCCAACTGGATGAACAAGCATCTGAAAGAAGTTATTAGGAGAAAGCCTACAAGGAATGGAAGAAGGGACGGATCAGCAAGGAAAGCTACCTCTTGGCGGTCAGAGAGTGTAAGGATACAGTGAGAACTACCAAAAGCCAGGCAGAGTTGGACTTTGCAAAGGAAATTAAAACCAATAGGAAAAGGTTTGTTAGCCATACAAATAAAAAGAAAACAAGGAAAGAAGAAGTGGGACCGCGAAGCACTGAGGATGGGGTAGAGATTAAAGATGATCTAGGCATGGCCCAACACTGACATGAATACTTTGTCTCAGTTTTTAATAAGGTTAATGAGGGGGCTTGGGGGCAGTGGCTGGGTGGCTAATAGGAGCAAGGATATGGACATAGAAATGATCACACCTGAGGTCGAAGCCAAACTCAAACAGCTTAATGGGACCAAATCAGGGGGACCAGATAATCTCCAACCAAGAACATTAAAGAATCTGACTGTCCTGCCGTCTGGAGTGGCTCACGACCGTGAGTGCCTACCTCAGCGCAGACGCCTCGAACTGGCAGTATGTTCGATATCAATGTCACCAACCCAGTACCAAATGTGAACTCCAAAAGCACTACAAGAGTCTTATAATAGAGCCACAGGCAGTCCCCTTAGACACCCCAGTCTCTCTTGCCACTCAGGCAAGCTGGCCTATGGTAGATGGTCACTTACTCCCAAAATCACAGAACATTAAGATTATGCCCGGTCCCAAGAGATCAGTTACTCACTCAGGTCGATTTGCGGCCCAGATCTCACACCAAAGCCAATGCTGGTAGCCAATTCCATAGTAAACTAACTAAAGGTTTATTAGCTAAGAAAAGGGAATGAGTTATTGAGAGGTTAAAGCAGGTAAAAAAAAAAAAAAAAAGTACAGTCTATAATCACAGGCTATAATTTCACAAGGTCGCAGAGATGTAATGATCTGCCAGTTTCCCAAAAGTCTTTTACGGCTATCCAGATAACTCAGAGACTCTCCGTCTTCTCGTTTGGTTATTCTGCCCTATTAGAATCCAAACACTACAGAGATGAAGAATTCTCCCTTATGTCCATATTTATAGCTTCTTCTCACAGAAGGTCAGGAAAGACACCCCTACCCCCAGGTCAGATTGACAGGGATCATGGTTTTTTTCACCTTCCTCTGCAACACGGGGTGTGGGTCACTTGCCAGGATTATCTGGGTACATCTCACTTAATCAATTCCCTGCCATTGCAGGGCTCTTGGGCACTGGGGCACCTTGGTCCTCCCTAGTATCTGTATGTGGCATATCACAGTCTAGCCTCCTGCAGGCTGTAATATTTTGATTTAACTTTGGTTGTTGGGGGTAGTGTTCAGGTGCTGGGGGGTAGTGGTGGCCTGTGATATACAGGAAGTCAGACTAGACCATCTGGTGGTTCCTTCTGGCCTTAAATTCATTCTTGACTCAGTGATTAATAACAATGTCACTAATGAACTTGAATTCTAAAAACACACACATGAAGTGAGCAAAGGGGTAATTACTGTTATGTAGGTAACCTTAATTCTGTAACGTAGAGAAGTGGTTCTCAACCAGGGGTCCAAGGCCCCCTGGGGGGCCGCAAGCAGGTTTCAGGGGGTCTGCCAAGCCA
Source organism: Platysternon megacephalum (assembly GCA_003942145.1). Lineage (NCBI taxonomy): Eukaryota > Metazoa > Chordata > Testudines > Platysternidae > Platysternon > Platysternon megacephalum. The sequence continues at coordinate 6,104,413 of QXTE01000097.1, read as the reverse complement.
AGCCAACATTAGACTTTCTGGGGTCCATGGCAGAAAGCCGAAGCCCTACTGCATGGGGCTGAATCCCAGGGCCCTGAACCCCACCACCCAGGGTTGAAGTCAATATCTGAGCAACTTAGCATCACACACACCCCTATGGTGTGGGGCCCTGGGCAGTTGCCCTGCTTGCTACCCCATAACACTGGTCCTGGCTTTTATATGCAGAAAAACAGTTGTGGCACAGGTGGGCCATGGAGTTTTTATAGCATGTTGGGGGAGCCTCAGAAAGAAAAAGGTTGAGAACCCCTGACGTAGAGAAAATTCCAATTACGTGATTTAATGGTGCAGAGTTATTCAAAAGCATAACCATGATGCTGTATTTGCAGGATATTTACAGCCCCTCTATTATACATTGCAACACTTCATTATATGCATACTCCCTCCAGCTAACTTTAGAAGGGATGCAGGGTGACAGCCGGCATATATCTGAAGGGTGTAAACCCCAAGGAGAAAGTGGAATTGACTAGAGCAGTCTGAGAGGAGCAGAGCTAGGAGCAGTGGAATGAAATTAAGGAAAGAGGCATGTCGGCTGAATACCAGGAAACATTCATTTATGCTGAGATCGACTAGCCTGGGGAATATTCTCCCATGTTGCTTGCCTAACTTAAAGTTAGGACAAAGGACTGGAGAATATTCAGCAGGAGACAGTTCTGCACTAGATAGCCCATCCAAGGCACTTACATGGCCCCTGTTACAGTAGTTGTGACGGGTTCGGTCACAGAGACCCCCTTGGGACTGTCACCTGATGTGCTGAATTTGCCTCTGAGCCCGTTTTCCCTGCCAGCTTGGGACTTCAGAACCCTGCCTTGTTGAGCCAGACACGCTAAGCCTGCTGCAACACAGATCCGGCCTGGTCCACGCCCTCAAAGCGGCAGACTTTAACCAAAAACTGCTCAGCAAGTCACCTATCTCCAGCACCCAGTTCCCAATGGGATCCAAACCCCAAATAAATCCGTTTTACTCTGTATAAAGCTTATACAGGATCAACTCAAATTGTCTGCCCTCTATAACACTGATAGAGAGATATGCACAGCTGTTTGCTCCCTCAGGTATTAATCACTTACTCTGGGTTAATTAATAAATAAAAGTGATTTTATTAAGTATAAAAAGTAGGATTTAAGTGGTTTCAAGTAATAACAGACAGAACTAAGTAAGTTACCAAGCAAAATAAAACAAAACACACAAGTTTAAGCCTAATACATTAAGAAACTGAATACAGGTATTGTACCACATGTCACAATACAGGTATTGTACCGAGCTCAGGCAGGGACATGTGGTACAATATCCATTGAGTCATTTTGTAATCCCGTGAAGCCTCAGAACAAACTAAACCCTTTCTGTTGCACTGTGCACTAATGCAATGAGAAACTATTCCCCCCGTGCTCTAATTGCATTTATGGAGAGCTGACATGTGGGCATGAAAATGCAATCAGATGGGACAGAGATTTTGCTTTAGCTGGAAATTTTCCTCTCCCCGGTTTTACTTCGTCTTTGGTCAGGTTCAAAGGAGAGTGGGCCCAGGTCTCAGTTCCTCTGCTTCTGCACCTGGGATTGTCTTTAAGCCATTTTTGAACTCTCCATATTCTGGGGCCCGGCAGGGGACAGCGCTTACCTTACGCTCTACTTCCCATGGCCCCTGGGGAGTGGAGAACAGCTGTAGCATGGTGCATCTGGCCACACCCCTGCCCTGCTCCCAATCAGCCCTTATTCTAGGGGTTGAGATCATGCCTAGCCCAAAGCCCTTCAACCAACTCCACGCTGACTAGGGAAGCTCTTTGTACAAGGGGCATGCTCAGGGGGCACTGCAATCCTCGACCTAGACCTTAGTTTAACAGTGTAGTTACACTTAGTGCAACTAATCCCCTTTGTCTGAGACAGGCAAGGAAGCCACAGCCCATTGCTCTGTATCCTTGCTCAGCGTTCATTGCCCAGGGCGGCTATGCAGCACCCCGTTGGCCTTCATAGAAATATTGGCCACCGCTGGGCAGTTCCTGCCCCCAGGGGCCCTTCATCTTTTTAACCACAGTGCCTGAAGGAGCTTTCCTAAGTCCAAGGGGCTTGTCTCTCCTCCCTCTGCTGTCCCTTCATCAGTAGCAGCAGCCCTCGGGTCTGTACATAAATCCCATTTCTCCCCCTCAGCTGCCTTGAGGGAGCCCTTTTTCAAACCAGATATAACAGGTGCTGGCACTGGGTGCCATGTGGATCTGTTAGGCACAGCAGCAAAGTTTGTTTCATGGAAATGGCCAGTCAGAGTTCCTGCCCCAGACTCTTGCCTCACATACAAATTGACCTGAACCGGAAAGTTCAGAGCAGGATCCTCATCGGAACTTTCTTCAAGTTGTCTTTGTGTTATGCCCCCCGCCCTCCCAAAATGGCCATGAGGGGCGTTTGAACGCAAGAGCTGCCCTCTCAGAACACACACTGCTCTAACACCTAAGATAAGGGAATAATTCTGTTGGGGATAGTAGTAATAGGGTCTTATTCCATTAGGTGGACCAACTGCTAAAGGAGAACATGACACAGTCTGCCAGTGTATTGCGTTGGGACCCAGATTTTTCTTTCAGGCCATCTTTAGTGCCACCCTGCCAGTTCTGCAAACAGATTTCCCCTCATTATCTTGGAAACAGTGGCATTGGATTGTGGAGCTGGACTACTGCACCCCGTGGACCTCAGTTTAAGCAAACATATCCAAATTGAGAGGAACTGTTTAGATTGACCTTATGGCCATAATTAGCAACACAGGAAGTACCAGCCTGGATCAAATCCAAGGTCCATCTAGTCCATCTTGTCGCCAGCTGTGGCCAGTACCAGCTACTTCAAAGGAAGGTGCAAGAAAACCTGCAGTACAAGATGTGGGATAATCTACTCCCAGGGAAAGTTCCCTCCTGACCTGCATTAGTTAGAAGTTGGTTTATGCCCTGAAGCATGACAGTATATATGTCTTCATTTTTTAATATTCTAAACAGAAAAAGTACATCTCAGCTATCAGGAAACACTTCCTGACAGAGACTGTACAATAGATTCCCAAGGGGATTGATGCAGAAGCCCCATCCGCGGAAAGAGTCAGAGTTAGACTGGTATCAGGGGGTAGCCATGTTAGTCTGTATCCATGAAAACAACAAGGAGTCCGGTGGCACCTTAAAGACTAACAGATTTATTTGGGCATAAGCTTTCGTGGATAAAAAAAAATACTTCTTCAGATGCAACTGTTAGACTGGATACTGGAGAATATACCGAAGGGGGAACATTCATGCCGCTGGTTGAACCAGGTGGAACCTAATGGGTAGAGCTGGCTGGAAAACAGTAATATCTTCCCATGGAAAAATTCAAGTTTTTGCAAATGTTTCCATCCTGAATCAGGATGAAAAGTAAAACACACTTTTATTTTATTTTATTTTTTGTGGGAAGGGATTTGCTGAAAGATTCCAAATGTAATTTTTCAGCTAGCAGCCTGCCTGGCTGGAAGGTTCGTGTCAATTTCCTTTTCTGCCTGCAGGGACAAAGTGAAATTGACAACCACCACCCAAGCAGGCAGCTCGTGGCCCATCTTTTTTTATTTTTCCCCAATTAAAAATTTTTTTTGGCAATACCATAATTTTCTTGTGGAAAATTTCAATTTTGCAAAAAGGACATTTTCCAGCAGAAAGTTATTCCAAGGGGGAAATTCCCAGTGGGTCTTTCTCCATCTCTCCCTGCCATGATTCTGTCTCTTCTTGCCTCCTCTAACACTCCTGACCCAGGAGTCTGCAGCCCTGACTCACTCAAGGAGCCCCACTGACTTCAGGGAGCACACGGAAAGGAAATAAGTTGACCACACTGCAGTGGGTGGGTGGGAGGGAGGGCACATCATCCCCCATGAAGGCGTGGAGGGTAGCACAGGTTCCTCTCTAGCGTGCCACAGTTGACCAAAGTACTAGGAGCTTGCATGGAGCACTTTGCATTTTGAGAAGAAGAGAGAGACTCCTCCAGATACATTCACAAGGGGACCCTTCATATCAGATTATCAAAAGGCAGCTGATACAGACAGATCCTTTGCCGCACTGTAGTCTGCTAGCAATTTACTGTAACAGCCTCTGGAAAGGGCCATGGATTCCTTCGGCATTTATACACCACTCGTTATAATGGAACGCGGATGCTCTCGAGGGAGTGTCCCCCGGGGGTCATCAGAAACAGCTGCTCTCTAAGGGGGTACTCGCTCCTTCCCCCTCCCCCACCCCCCACCCGCAGCGTTGCGCCTAGTTAACGGCAGAAGCATTATTCGCTGTTGCTAGCAGACCCTCGGGACAAACCATTTGTAATTCAATCCAGGCGGAACAAGACTGCACCTTCAAATATCTTTCTCCCCTCCCCCTCCTGATTTTTTTTCTTTTTTTAAACTAAACGATTAGGCCTGAGTTGAGCATGAATTAATACTCAAGAGGAGACAGAAGGAAACATATGTTCCTGCCCCAAAGGGGTGATTTGGAGATTCTATGAGATAGACCCCATACAGCGCATCCTCTGCCCTGCCCACGCCTGGGCAGGCCTCACAGCCTCTCCTCCCACCATTTGCAATGAGGGTCTTGCGCACCCTCAGAGCATGTCTCGAACTCTAAGCTGCGCAATGGCCTTGTGGGGATGCTGCAGGTGTAGCCTGAGCTAGCCCACAGTTAGGAAGGAAAGGGCTCCCCAGGCTCGTCTCCAGGGAGTTGTTCCATCCCAGGGTCATATCAGACCATGATGGGCTTCACAGTGTCCATTCTGGAACTCTGAGGGGCGTATCCAACCCAACCTCCGGAGACAGAATAGAACCCTCAGCGATCAATGGCCTGAAAGGTTGGACAGAGCTTATGTTTCTTTAAAGTCTGGCTGTCTCACTGATGACCACCCTGAAAACGGGAGGGGACAGATCATTCGGGAAAGTTAGTTTTCCTTTCTCCCCAGTCACAGATCATTCCCACAGAAGCAGTCATTTTTTGCAGCTCCGTTTCCAGCATGCACTGGGACAGAACTCTCCTGTTCCACTGAGTCCCTGCCTGCCTTCTGCACCATTGCTACAGGAGCCAATAAAACAACTTCCATGTCAGGATCTCAGTGTTTCCAATTCCAAGCACTCAAAAAAATCATGAGCTAACTCTCCCGCCCCATCATGAAATTGCAAAATGATAAATTTAGGGTTCTTTTTATGTCCCTTCTGGTTTATTTGCCTCCAGGTCACACACAGGTCTGGCTTGCAAAGTTTTTCTCGGCAACCATGAGGGCTAGAAACTTTTTTCTGAACATTGAGATTCTCACATAATCACATGATTCCAGGAGCTGGGGTTTTATGACAAACACCGCAGATTATGAGGCTCGCAATAAAATCATGGGAGTTGGCAGCACTGGTATCTCAAGTACATTAATGAATTAAGGCTGAAAACACCCTGCTTGGGTAGATAAATCTCGTTATCCCCCTGAGGAGGAAATGGAGGTGTTGAGAAGTTAAGACCAAAAGCAGTCACTAATTTTGGGTGCCCAACTTGAAAGGGCCTGATCTTCAGAGGTGCTGAGCACCCAGAGTGCCCATTGATTTCAGATGGAATGGTAGGTCCTCAGCGCCTCTGAAAATCAGTCCCAGCGTGTCTCAGGTTGGGCACCTAGAAACGGAAGCACCAAATATTAGAGGCAACTTTTGAAAATCTGAGCCCTAGTGGCTTGACCAAGCTCACAAAGCAAAATCAGTGGCAGAGATGAGAAAAGAACCCAGGAGTCCCGACACTGATGAGGAGCCTAATGAAAAGAGAGCGCTGCCTCTGAGATGCTGTGTTATGGCTTAAAACCAGGACCAAAAGGTGGGACTCTGCTTTAGGTGGGGCGGGGCAGCTGAACGACAGAACTTCCTACCCATTTGGGATATATATATGCTGCATTGTAAAGTGGGCTCAGAAGCAGGTTTGAGCCCAACCACCCCTACCATCCACACACACATCTTTCTGACTCAGATCTGCAAGCCCCCAGGACCTGGAGCCTACAACCCACCCGAGGGGGGCCCTAGGACTCAGGTGGGTGGGACTCATGGCCAGGCCCTGTCATTTTGCAGTGTGCACGCAGCTCAAACCACAGGCCTGCGTCAGAAGGTCTGTGCTGTGCAGCGTGGATGCATTAGCACAGCTGTGAGAGCTGAGTCCTGCAACTGTAAGCCAAGGTTTGCAACGCAGTGTGGACGCTCAAGTGTGGGCTTGGAAACACCCCATCCAAAAGCATGGGTCCCACCGACTCGGGTTTACAATCCAGTGTAAACATACCTTATAGCAAAAATGTAGGGTATTGGCAGGAAAATGGCATAAGTGGAATTGAACATGGAATCTATCGAGCACAAAGCCAGAAGAGAGATGTCTTGGGTCAGCAGGTTGCCCTCTTGCATTTTGCAAAGATTCCTCCCATCATATTTCCCATTAATATCTTGTCTCGCTCATTCCTGAACCTCTGCCATGATGGTGCCTCCACTCGCCCTCTGGGAATCTATTCCACGGCTCGCTTGCTCTTACTGTTGAGAACTTTTTACTAGTAGTTGGCCAAAAACGTTTCTTTCCTTAGCTCCAGGTCATCACTCCTTGTCCTACCACCTTCTGAGACTGTGAATAATTCCCTTCCTTCATTTATATTGTTGCCTTGAAGGTATTTATAGGCTGAGATCATTCTCCCCTCTCCCCCCAGCCCAACCTCAGAGGACTCTCCTGTAGACTATAATTTAACATTAGACCCAGACAGTATAGCCTCACAGTGAGCATGCCCATGAATTCCACACTGGCTGCTTTCAGAACTATCAGGAATGAGTCCGACCTGGCAACATCTTTTCCCAGGTTTTCTGCTCAGAATCATTCACCCCAAAGGCAACAATTGAGGCTCCGGTTAGATCCCCACCCAGGCAAAGGGATATTAAAGAAATTCACGCCCATCGCTCTCAGACAGGGGAAAGCTGGGAGCAAATTTTTTCAGCTACAGACCAAAAACAAAATTCAGGATGTCTACTATTCAGTTACTAAGAGGCGTGGTCTGATTTGGGAATGATGAACCTGTCTGGACAAGAATCAACTGGATCCTTCACCCAAAAGTCCAGTTGGAACTTGCACATTTCAGTTTTTTCTTTTTTGTTTAATTGACGTTATTTTTATTTTCAGGTGACTTTCTTTTCTGGAAGCAGAAATGCTAGAATATCTAGAGGGAAGTCATGTCCTGCCTCATATTAGCAGATCCAAGAGACCTTTCCCAAGGGAAGGTGAGTCCATGTGGCTAAAATTCCAAACACAAACGCTTAAACAAAACCAGAGGAGTGCTGCACAAAACATTTTGGGCCCCGAGACACGTTCGTCAAAACACTTTGGGTAAGGCGAGAGTTTTCTGCTGGTTTCCAAAAGAAACGTGGCATCAGATAATAGGGCAGGTCACCTGGGTCACACAAATGCAGAGGAGGCCTGCAGAGCTTAACAAAAGTCACCAGTTCAATTTGGATTTCACCCTCACCAGGAGTTCAAATGAACCTGAAACTTACAGAAATGAATCTCAAGGGATGTGAAACCAACCTGACCTGAAAGAGACACATGACTTCATGGAAAGCCATACACATAACAGCCACTAAGTTTTTCCCAAGGGACCAGCATGGAGAGTTTGGATAAAAATTCAGAGCCACATCCTCAATTGGGATAAACCAGTCCAACTCCACAGAACCCCGTTGATTTACACCCGCCAGGACTCAAGCCCTCAATCTTTTGGGATGTTCCTCTGAACTGAACAGTTTGAGGTTTGCCCATCGAATGAGCAGTGCAAAACTTCCCTGCCCACGTGTTTGTGCAGGTATTTCCCAATGGCCCTTGGAGAGTCACGAAGACCACAGAAATGCCCGCAGCTGAGTAACAATACTGCCCCAGACTGTGATGGGGCCTTGTATAGGTGGCACCAAAGCCTGGCCCATGGCACCCCCCCACTTTACACTGGCACCGAGGGTACTGCACACTGCATCTTCTTGAGGAATGGTGCACTGGCCACCTCTCCTTTGCAGAGCAGGGAGCTCCCCTGGGGTAGTGATGCTCTACCAAACAGAGACAAGTTCTGTAAGGGCACAGTCTAGGCCATCATCAGTAATAGGGAGCTATTGGCCTGCATGGACATGCTAGAAGAGAAAGCCTTGCTATGAAACTCAAGCCAGGTGACAGTGGCTGGGTCTGCCTAATGTCCAAACCCTCTCAGGCCGCAGATTTCTCACGGTCTCCATGTGAAGCCACCAATCATCCCCCGGTTTGCTCAACACCACCCCTGGCTTCCCCTCAAAAGGTTTATGAACCGGAGCGCAGCTTTCAGTGAATCGAGGCGGATTTTGAAGCTCATCTTGACCAACGCATCAGCAATGGATGGCACCAGGGACCTCCCGACCGAGGACCGTGAATTTCTACCGCGTGAGCCAAAGACCCAAGCTTTGTAGCAGGGCCCTATTGCAAGCTCACATTCTCCGTGGATCAGATGCACAGTACACCCTGGCCAGTGGTTTATACAAGTGCCTGAGGAAAGCTTCGGGAATCCTGGTGAACCTTCCCCAGCATACAGAACATACACGGCTTGAGTGCCTGCCACGTTACTCCAGTTCTATACGGAGTGCGACTCCAATGATCCTGGGGCATGGCAGTGTGAACTGGGAGAGACGTAGGGTTGAGTCAGGCCCGCCATGCTTGGAAATCCTCTCCCTCTCTGCGCCGTTGAATTTCAGACCCACACCCAACTCCCTCTTGCTGTTTCTCAGAACACCCCCTCCCCACCCTAGGATAACCCGATCATAGATTCATAGATTCTAGGACTGGAAGGGACCTCGAGAGGTCATCGAGTCCAGTCCCCTGCCCTCATGGCAGGACCAAATACTGATAGACCATCCCGGATAGACATTTATCTAACCTACTCTTAAATATCTCCAGAAATGGAGATTTCACAACCTCCCTAGGCAGTTTATTCCAGTGTTTAACCACCCTGACAGTTAGGAACTTTTTCCTAATGTCCAACCTAAACCTCCCTTGCTGCAGTTTAAGCCCATTGCTTCTTGTTCTATCCGTAGAGGCTCAGGTGAACAAGTTTTCTCCCTCCTCCTTAGGACCCCCTTTTAGATACCTGAAAACTGCTATCATGTCCCCTCTCAGTCTTCTCTTTTCCAAACTAAACAAACCCAGTTCTTTCAGCCTTCCTCCATAGGTCATGTTCTCAAGACCTTTAATCATTCTTGTTGCTCTTCTCTGGACCCTCTCCAGGCAGAGCACACGTGACCTCTGCTTCCCAGGAGCGTGGGTGGCTATATCGAGGCTGTGCCAGCGACCCAGGGGCAGCTCCAGCCAGCACAAAGCTCAGCAGCAATGTCTTTTTTATTGACCTGAGCTCCAGCGAGCTCTCTCGGCCTGTTTACTCCTCTCCACCTGGCTGCTTTGCTGTCCTGGCTCCTGCCAAGAGCAGAGAGGGGAAGGGAAGGAGGGACGGATGGATGGGCAGCACCTGTCAGCAAAGCGAGTGTCACACAGACACTTGGAACAAGCTCCTAGAGACACTCACCAGCTCTGAACTCGGCTTGCAAACAAGACCTGTCAGCTCTCCCCGACCCCCTCCCGTCCCTCCAACATGCTCTCCTCTCCGCTCCAATACTCACCAAGCTCAGTCGCTTCCCCCCATACAGCAGAGCCCGTCCTCCCCAAGGACCGGAGTNAACCACCCCTGGCTTCCCCTCGAAAGGTTTATGAACCAGAGCGCAGCTTTCAGTGAATCGAGGCGGATTTTGAAGCTCATCTTGACCAACGCATCATCAATGGATGGCACCAGGGACCTCCCGACCTAGGACCGTGAATTTCTACCGCGTGAGCCAAAGACCCAAGCTTTGTAGCAGGGCCCTATTGCAAGCTCACATTCTCCGTGGATCAGATGCACAGTACACCCTGGCCAGTGGTTTATACAAGTGCCTGAGGAAAGCTTCGGGAATCCTGGTGAACCTTCCCCAGCATACAGAACATACACGGCTTGAGTGCCTGCCACGTTACTCCAGTTCTATACGGAGTGCGACTCCAATGATCCTGGGGCATGGCAGTGTGAACTGGGAGAGACATAGGGTTGAGTCAGGCCCGCCATGCTTGGAAATCCTCTCCCTCTCTGCGCCGTTGAATTTCAGACCCACACCCAACTCCCTCTTGCTGTTTCTCAGAACACCCCCTCCCCACCCTAGGATAACCCGATCATAGATTCATAGATTCTAGGACTGGAAGGGACCTCGAGAGGTCATCGAGTCCAGTCCCCTGCCCTCATGGCAGGACCAAATACTGATAGACCATCCCGGATAGACATTTATCTAACCTACTCTTAAATATCTCCAGAAATGGAGATTTCACAACCTCCCTAGGCAGTTTATTCCAGTGTTTAACCACCCTGACAGTTAGGAACTTTTTCCTAATGTCCAACCTAAACCTCCCTTGCTGCAGTTTAAGCCCATTGCTTCTTGTTCTATCCGTAGAGGCTCAGGTGAACAAGTTTTCTCCCTCCTCCTTAGGACCCCCTTTTAGATACCTGAAAACTGCTATCATGTCCCCTCTCAGTCTTCTCTTTTCCAAACTAAACAAACCCAGTTCTTTCAGCCTTCCTCCATAGGTCATGTTCTCAAGACCTTTAATCATTCTTGTTGCTCTTCTCTGGACCCTCTCCAGGCAGAGCACACGTGACCTCTGCTTCCCAGGAGCGTGGGTGGCTATATCGAGGCTGTGCCAGCGACCCAGGGGCAGCTCCAGCCAGCACAAAGCTCAGCAGCAATGTCTTTTTTATTGACCTGAGCTCCAGCGAGCTCTCTCGGCCTGTTTACTCCTCTCCACCTGGCTGCTTTGCTGTCCTGGCTCCTGCCAAGAGCAGAGAGGGGAAGGGAAGGAGGGACGGATGGATGGGCAGCACCTGTCAGCAAAGCGAGTGTCACACAGACACTTGGAACAAGCTCCTAGAGACACTCACCAGCTCTGAACTCGGCTTGCAAACAAGACCTGTCAGCTCTCCCCGACCCCCTCCCGTCCCTCCAACATGCTCTCCTCTCCGCTCCAATACTCACCAAGCTCAGTCGCTTCCCCCCATACAGCAGAGCCCGTCCTCCCCAAGGACCGGAGTGCCAGGCCCCTCCAGTGCACAGACGACCGACACGGCCCGAGGACCCCCACGCAAGAGCAGGCTCGTCGCACGGCACTGCTCCTCGCCGAGATCACCGGGCGTCAGAGCTGTGCTCGGACAGTCGGGGCACGATGCGCCGTGTGTCGGGGCCGAGGTGACATTTGCCAGCTGTTTGTTTTTAAGAGAGAGAAAAATCCACCCCTTGGGCCATGTTCAACCGCAGCGGGAGGAGGGTGGAAGTGCTACCGGGGTGTACCGTGCGCCAGCACAAGTGGAGCGGGCGTGACAGCTGTCATCTTGGCCAACACACCAGGGCTTGAATTGGGGATTTCCAGAGCTGCTAGAGCACGAGGTGAAGAGCCAAGGGGCNGCAGAGCACACGTGACCTCTGCTTCCCAGGAGCGTGGGTGGCTATATCGAGGCTGTGCCAGCGACCCAGGGGCAGCTCCAGCCAGCACAAAGCTCAGCAGCAATGTCTTTTTTATTGACCTGAGCTCCAGCGAGCTCTCTCGGCCTGTTTACTCCTCTCCACCTGGCTGCTTTGCTGTCCTGGCTCCTGCCAAGAGCAGAGAGGGGAAGGGAAGGAGGGACGGATGGATGGGCAGCACCTGTCAGCAAAGCGAGTGTCACACAGACACTTGGAACAAGCTCCTAGAGACACTCACCAGCTCTGAACTCGGCTTGCAAACAAGACCTGTCAGCTCTCCCCGACCCCCTCCCGTCCCTCCAACATGCTCTCCTCTCCGCTCCAATACTCACCAAGCTCAGTCGCTTCCCCCCATACAGCAGAGCCCGTCCTCCCCAAGGACCGGAGTGCCAGGCCCCTCCAGTGCACAGACGACCGACACGGCCCGAGGACCCCCACGCAAGAGCAGGCTCGTCGCACGGCACTGCTCCTCGCCGAGATCACCGGGCGTCAGAGCTGTGCTCGGACAGTCGGGGCACGATGCGCCGTGTGTCGGGGCCGAGGTGACATTTGCCAGCTGTTTGTTTTTAAGAGAGAGAAAAATCCACCCCTTGGGCCATGTTCAACCGCAGCGGGAGGAGGGTGGAAGTGCTACCGGGGTGTACCGTGCGCCAGCACAAGTGGAGCGGGCGTGACAGCTGTCATCTTGGCCAACACACCAGGGCTTGAATTGGGGATTTCCAGAGCTGCTAGAGCACGAGGTGAAGAGCCAAGGGGCTTTGTAGCTGGAGCGACAACAGATTCATATCCTCTGCGGATCGGGCCCAGGAGGGGACCTGGAGCACACACACCAGTGGGCTACACGTGCAAAACGAGTGTAACTGACATGCCACAGGCCTGATACTTCTCTGATTTATACCAGGGGTAACGCCACTGATGGCAGTGCAGCTTACTCTGGGGTGAGAGGATAGTCTGACTGCAGAGAGGGTGGGAGCAGGCAGGGATTAAGTATAACAAGCCCCCGCACCTCACACTACGCTCTTCTGGGGAGCTGATTTTCCTGCTCCGTCCCACCCGGTTGCACTTCCTCTGCGTGGACGTTGCCTCCACTTCCCACACCCGAGTCCCAAATCAGACCAGGCGAATGCCACTTTCACCACTTCCACCCCATGCGCGACCCACATCACCATTGACCCCCACTGCTCATCTTGGCCCAGAAGCCATCGAGGCCATTGCAAATGCTCACACCAGGGATTCATTTGAGCCTGTGTGTCCACCCCCTGCCCTCTTAGTCCATACTTCCACTTCCAGCTCCACCCTTTGCCCAGACAACCCCCCTCCTCCACCCCTCTTTCATGCTGAGTTTTCAGAGAGGTTATGGTGGTGGTAACACAAAGAGCTGCTTACAGAAGCTGGCTGGAAGGGATGAGGCTGTTTTTGGATATCAGAACCTGTCTAATCTGCTCACCTATTTCACCACCCTGGGAAAATGAAGAGAACAAAATCAGCACCGTGTTGAAGCAGTCCTGGCCGTTGCTAGCCTGGACTAGCTAATGCAGCACTGGTAGCATTGCAGGGACGGATGATCCCCCAGGTTGGAAATGCACTTGGATTCAGAAAAAGAACCCACACTGTGGGAAGGGCTCCAGGACCAGAGATACCTGGGTTTGATTTCTGTGCCCACCTGCAACAAAATTTGGCGGCACACCTTGATAGAAGCTGGGCTGGATTCTGGGTGCAGCTCTTAGAGGGGCTGGGACTGGATTCAGAATACATCCCTGGACAGAGTGCAGGCTGGCTTCCTGACCCTACCAGGAAGTGATTCAGAACGCAGCTCTCAGCAGAGCTCTGCCTGGCTTACGTAGCCCACCTGGAATGGCTCCTGGGTACTGGCAGACTCAGTGCTCAGTCCAGAGTGAAAACCAGCCCATCTGCGCTGCGACAGGGTGATATAGAGGGTGAAATACCTAAGTAAAATTCCACAACAGGGCATTAAAAAGATGCAATAAAATATACACGAGTTATTAAATATTGTCATCAAGATGAGCTATAAATCAGCAATTTTATGGTGTCTGATTATAAATTCCATTTATTCTGTAAGCGGTTAAAGAAAGAAAAATGGAGACTCAGTAAAGATTTAAGCCCAGCCATGCTGCTGATGATATTTTACTGTTGCTTTGTGGGTGTCATGTCCACAGGAGCGAAACAGGCTGTGGGAGTGTCGTGTCGGGATGTATAGAGCTGTCTCTTTGGAGCATCCCACTGCTCAGACTTCCTGTGCAGCGGAGCACCCAAAGGCACGCAGCTCAGAGACCAAACGGACTGCAGATGTCCAAGTGCATGCACAGATGTAGCACATGTCCAGACATTCGTGCAAGCTCCCATGGCCGTGTGATCGCACATAGAATCATAGAATATCAGGGTTGGAAGGGACCTCAGGAGGTCATCTAGTCCAACCCCCTGCTCAAAACAGGACCAACACCAACTAAATCATCCCAGCCAGGGCTTTGTCAAGCCAGGCCTTAAAAACCTCTAAGGATGGAGATTCCATCACCTCCCTCAGTGCTTCACCACCCTCCTAGTGAAATAGTGTTTCCTAATATCCAACCTAGACCTCCCCTACTGCAACTTGAGACCATTACTCCTTGTTCTGTCATTTGCCACCCCTGAGAACAGCTGAGCTCCATCCTCTTTGGAACCCCCCTTCAGGTAGTTGAAGGCTGCTATCAAATCCCCCCTCACTCTTCTCTTCTGCAGACTAAACAAGCCCAGTTCCCTCAGCCTCTCCTCATAAATCACGTGCCACATGTGCATACTCATATGTTCAAATGCATATGTGCTCACTTGCATCCCCTGAGAACTGCCCACTTTAGCACTCAGCCCCTCATGGGCTCTTTATTATAGGCCTTCACCTGCTCACATCCATGCTCCCACCTGCCCATTACTCACACTCAAGCATGCTCTCCTTTGTGATCATCCTTGGGTGCTCACAATCACCACACACTCCCATACACGCTCTCTCACAACACTTATGTATTCACCTGTTCGCAGACACAGACATTACCATTCACACACATGCATCTCCTCACCCTCAAACAGGTACACGCTCCCATGTGCTCCCTGTCACATACACACCTGCGTTCTGTCACACATCCCAACTCTCACACCTACTGTTCACTGCTTGCAGACAGCTGCTGACTTTTACAGAGCAAGGAGTTAAATCACTTCAGGGAAAGGAGAAATGGACATGGTGGGGGTGGGGGGGGGGGAGAAGCTACTTTTCTTCCCCTTCAAATGCCAAGAGAAAATGTCAGAGAAATTGCTTTCCTGGAAATAACTCAAGAGTTCAAACAAATTGTCAAGTGTCATTTCTCAACCCTCCCTGCCTCCCAGCAGGATGGTAACTCTTATCTTGTGGTTGGTCTATTAGCTGGTATTTTCCCCTCCGGTCCTTCTCTTCCCCTGACACTCTGCCAGACAGAGGGAGGGATTGTGCTGTATTTCTTAGCACCACATGAAATTTCAGGATAAACAGCACTTTTAAATTCACCAGCAGAAAAAAACCCTCCCCACCCTCCCACCCAGCAACAGCAATATTAACAAGGGATTGCCAAGTACCTGACAACTTGGGGTATAACTACAGACCTCGCCCGACTTTTCACAGGCACCGAAATATTATCGATTGGAAATATTATAGATGCCAAAGTCCAGTGGGAGTAATTACATTCTGCTCATCTAAAATCCACCCTCTCGCTGTAATTGGATGGGGTCCCTTGACTTCTTATCTGAAACGGCCGTGCAGCATTGCTCTGTGTGTTCTTTAACAGCTGCCTCCTCCCACCCCAGAGGTGGCTGCATTTCAGTGCTGGGCCAAGTGAACCCTGTTGTGTCGATTGTCTAGCCACCTATTTGTAAACAGCTTTGGGATCCTTAGTGTGGAATGTACCATACAAATGTGCGTTATTTATATCTATCTGTCACGCTCCTGGTGACGGTGCCAGCAAACGCCAGGTTATTAACTGCCTGTGCTAGAGCCCTGAAAGAATAATTTAGTGGGATCCCAGCAGGGATATATATCAGGTGGGTGCAAGGCTCATTTTCCAGTTTGGCTTTCTCTTGCCAGAATGTATAAAAAAACAGGTCAAATTCAGCCCTGGTGTCAGTGGGTGTAACTTCAGTGGGGTCACTTGGATTGCACCTGCTTACATCGAGTCTGAATTTGGACCACCGTCTCTGGGACGGTGTGGAAAAGCTGTACTGGGGGCTGCCTGGCTCCTGAGGCCCTGCCCTGGGGTCGCTGTAGGCTCAGACATCCAGCTCCATCAAAGGTTCTGTCTACACTTCAGTCAGAGTGTGATGCAGCATGTGTAGACAGACCTGCTCTAGCTAGTGTGAGTGCCAATAGCAATGAATAGCACTTACCCTGCCTGGGACCGTAGATAAGTAGTCAAGCGGCTTCACCGCTCCTGTATCTGAGCTAAGGTACGTTCACACGGGCTGCGATCACACCTCTGCCATACCCACCATGGCCAATGGGGTGCCAGAGTTGCGACTTGTAGAACCAATATGATCCATTTCCAAGTGAAAACGTCCGCTTCCCTTGACTGACAGCACATGCCTTCCCTTGTCTCTGAACAGCCAGAGGCAGGAGAGAGGCCAGCTTGGGTTTCCGCATCTCGACTGGCGTTAAAGTCTTGTTTGTACTGGGAGGGCCACAGAGCGGGGCTTCCTGTTAACAGCCAGTGCAGGTGGAAATACGCAATCCCATGCTGCACGGTACTTCTCCTGACCCCGGCTGTGTGTTAGAGGGGCAGCTCCTGACTGGAGGAGATGGGGGAAGGCATGGCTTGGACCCTTCCATTTAGGGTTGCACTATGGTTTGTATTCTCTGGGGCGTGTGCTGGGCCAGAGGGAGGGGAGCTGAGATGGAGCAGCCCAGTGGAGGCTCCCTGAGCCATTCTGCCCCATGGGGCCATGGAAGCATGCTCAGCAACACCCCAAGAAGCTGCTGCAGCAGCAGTAAGAAGCATGCATTATGCCAGGTGGGGGCATGCTCTTCAAAAGGGACTGGTTACGTCCCCCCACCCCCATTTCTGCGGCTATGGAGCATTCTCAGGCAGCACCGAGCACTCAGGGTGGTTTTCCACCCAGCTGTGGCAGGGGTGCAGTGAGGGGACAAGGGTCACCTCTCCCCACTGCTCGCCTTTGCCGGTTAAAATCCGACGGCGCCGCACATAAAGGGTTCCAACGATCAAAGGAGCAAATTCGATCTTTTCAGGAGTTCCCCGCTGCGTGGTGCCAGCGAACGGCGCTGGAGCAGTCGTCCTGGAGCCCTCTGCTTACGCACTGAATGAGGACAGCAGTAGCCTGCGCTCTCCCTCCCTGCCCTGGCCCTGGCCCCAAGTCTAGCAATGAGGAGTTCAGTCTACACGGCCCATTCATTCCCGAGCCTCTGTTGTGATTATTGAATGGTGCCGTCTGGTGCTGGTGGCAGCAGTGGTGATATGGCCCCTTTCCCACTCGACTGAGAACCTTCTAGCCAGCAGTTCTCAAACTGTGGGTCATGACCCCATTTATTGGGGTCGCCAGGGCCAGCATTAGACTTGCTGGAACCCGGGGCTGAGGCCTAAGCTCCACCCACATTCAGGGCAGCGGGGCTCAGGCTGCAGCCCCCATTCCTCCACACGGGGGGCAGCAAGGCTTGAGCTCGGTCTCCCTCCACCCCACCCCACCCATCCCCCGGATCATGTAGTATCTTTGTTGTCAGAAGGGGATTGTGGTGCAATGAAGTTTGAGAACCCCTGTGCCCACTCTGCAGCCCACGGGGTAGGGGGTAAGACATTTCAGTCAGAACCAACCAGAGATGGCTTCAGATGGGCAAAGCTAGCAGCATAAAGGTGTGCATGCCAATATCCACCATCACCAACACATGATTCTATTGGAGATCATTTAGACAGGGCCGAAAACCCACCAACAAAGAACTATACACCTACCATCCAGCAGTTAAATCCCATCCTTCAGCCAGCCTGGGTAAAAGGCAGACCAGAGGGCAACGCCTTTTTAATGGGGGCACGTAAAACCTTCCTGGAGCCGCGCTGGAGAGTGGGTCTGATTTGCAGCTGCCTCTAAAACCAACAGGGTTACTGCTTCAGCAGTTTCCAGGCCAGTTTTATGAACGCAACAAAAAAGCAAAAAAGTTTGTGCACAGCGAGTTTTACTGCCCAAGCATCTGGAAACGTTACGCCAGCTTATCGGAGGATCAAGAGGACAGGAGCATCGGGGCGGACAGAGGGGGATGCAGCCAAGCTGCAAACAGGATGCAAGGTTGTGAGTTACTGAGCCACAGAAGTTTCTCAATGGGTAGATAAGAGGCACCTAAAATTAGCTTCACCATATTATCTAATAGTCCACAAAGACTTATTTCCTTAACTGAATTTAATGCCAGTCTGGCTGCCTGGAAACTGACGTCCTCTATTTATCCATGGAACAGGAAAAGGGGTCACAAAGTTTCCTCCGCACTAAAGACATTATTATTTATTTTTTGTATTACTGTAGCATCCTGGAGCCTAGTGATGGACCAGAACCCCACTGCGCTAGGCACTGTACAAAGCCCTTATAATTCTACCCTAGAGGGAATCACCTATTCGCAAGACAGGGGACTTCTCTCTTTATGGCCCATTCGGACCTTGGCTGATATTGCCAGAAAGGGGGCTGATTAGCACCAATTTTAATGACATTTTAATTACTGGGAACTAGACAGAAACTCTCCCTAACTCATTGCAAGCAAGCTAAACAACGGCTGCTGCTGAACGACATAGGCTCGATCTGAACCACTGAACTAGAGCTGCCTGGCTTGATAGCCTGCCCCCATCGCAGTGAGCCATCTCCAGGGGGTAACATGTCTAGGGCGGGGCCCTGCCTGAAGGTATCGACAATACCAGACATGAAACATCACACAAGAGACATTGGCTCAAGGTGCTTCCACCAGAGACGAACTTGGCCCAGTTATTACAGGGACCTACTTTCCACTGCATACATGTGCTCAGCACATTGCCACGCTGTTTGGATAAAATACCCAGGAGCGGACTAGCAGGGGCTGCTGCAGATCAGGATAGAGGTGCAGGAACAGAGCACCAGGGGGACCAGCACTGGAGCAGCAGCAGGTGATGCAGATGAGGATCGAAGGGCATGGGCAGAGCTGATGCTACAATTCAGGGTGGGGTGCATTGGCTGGTCTAGAGTTATGGGGGACAGGACAAGAATTATGGGAAATGCAGCATGTCACGATTGAGGGGCACAGACACAGATGCTGGGGGAAAATTTGATTCAGCAACTAATAGGGTACCATGTTCCCTCTTTGATTAAAAGTTAAGGTCGCTCGGCATTTTAGGCATTGCAGGATGGGACCACGATTACTCAGGTTCATAACCGTCCGTCCCCCCACCCCAGCTTTTAATTCCAGACCCTGTTTTATAATGAGTCCTTTTGGGCACCTGTAAATGAAAAGCTGATGAGCCAAGCTCTATGCATTAAAAAGGCCAATAGGTGGGAGGCTGGTCCTTTTAAAAAGCTAGGACAAGTGTAATGAAGGAAGGACACAACGAAATTGACGAGGTCAGGGCACTGCTAAGGACGTCGATATCCATCGCTGTAACTTCTGACCTAGCAGTGGGTGTTACTAAACTGCAGCAAAATTAAAAGAGAAATGAAGCAGTGATAGCTCTTGGGGAGAGGCTGAGGCAGCTGGCATGCAGACAAAGGGACTTGACCCAGAGATAAGAGTGATGCTGTGTTGGGCTTGACAACCCACTTTCAAGTGTCCCCCTTCCCCCCCCCCATCTGAAAAATACGGGGGGAGCAGGATACTGCGTGAGAGCAGCACCGGCAACCAAGAGAAGGAGAGGGACAGAAATCGGGCCCTCGGCACAAGGGGACACGCAGAAGTTTGCAAAGTTGAACTGACAGCATAGGGGTCGAGCGGGGTCCCCGGGGAGAAGGGAAGACAAGGCTAATGTAGCTGTAACCGCTACGGCAGGAGAGGAGACAGCAGCCGCCAGCTGGGTTACTGAAGCGTGTGGATGCTCTGTACTCCCCGGGAGTCAACCAGGAAGCTGCTGTTTCCTCTGGCCCTGGAAAGGGTCGGTCTTCCTGCAGGCTCGCTCCAGGATACTTAGCTGGAAGCCTCAGCACCAACCGTCTAACCTTTTTGTAAACATTTTCCTGTGAAACTCTTTCTCGGCCTCCGTCCCTCTGCCCTTCATGCCACTTTACATGTGATTCACATGGGGGCTGGCCTTCGTGAGGGACAGAGAGGCAAAGGGGTTGGAAAACATCAGCAGGGAAGTGACAGTGGTTATTGTTCTGGGGTCCTAGGGGGGGAAAAAACATGCCTCGCATTTTAAAACTGATCACGCATGGTCCCAGCTAGCAGAGGAGCGGGAGAGGGAGAATGATCTAAGTTCAAGTCCCCAAGATACCAAGCTTTAACCACCCTATTCCCAGAGGGAAATGTCACAATCTCTCCCAGTAAGTGGCCCTAGACTGAAGCCATGCTGGAAAGCCTGTGGTCCCAAACATCTGGGAGCCGTCCCTGTCTGTCCTGAGAAGCAGAACCAGGTCCAGTCTATGCAGCACTAATGGCATCTTCAAGGAGACAGCCTTTACGCAGCACAACAAGAGGGAGAGACCGTAACAGACACAGTGTTGGTTGACACTCCAGGGATCTCCAGTGCTAAAAGCGTGTGCTATTATAGCTTGAGCTAAAGACCCCTAGCTCAGACTGTCCCACACCCGTAGCCTCTGTAGATCAGGCATAATGGACCTAGATGACACACTCACCAGTGGGGTTCACTGGTTCACCCCAAGTCCTTTCCCTGTGCACGGAGCACCCAGAAAGGGGTTTGAGGATAAGGATTTGGGTGATGTTGTTTGGTAGGGGCCCAACTTTCAAAATCAGCCCCTGACTTGAGGTGCCTCAGTTTTAGGGAGACAAATCTGAAGTATACCCAGGGGGGCGCGGTGGACAGCCTGAAATTGAAGCACCCCAAATCAGGGGCCATTTTAAGGGGGTTGGGGGGATCTGGCTGTGAGATTAGCTCTGAATGGACAGGCCTGGGAACCCTCTACAGACAAGGCAGTACACAGAGAGCAGGACAGGCATCCCTCTCTGACTGAACCCTGAACTGGAGTGACCACCTCAGGGTTTAAGAGAGGAGTTCAGTGTCCATGGCCCAGCCAGTCCAAGCAGGTCCCTATGCACCTGCAAACCAGTTTCCTCCTTCCATAGGATCTGATTTTTGCCTATGCCACACAGACGTCCAGCCCCCGCACCTTGTTCAGCCAGAACCTTGGGGAAGGGAAAAAAATTAATCATGGAGACAAGAAAAGTACTCCTTAGGGAGCACCTGGCCTCAATATCTTGTGGCAATGAGTTCCACAGGATAATTGTGACAGGTAAAATATTATTTCCTTTTATCAGTTTTACACGTTGCCTTTCAGTTTCCCCAGCAGGTCCCTTGGTGCTTGCATTACGAGTGACCAGGCTGACTTCTGTGCCATTTGTTATTTTCTATACCATTGTTACAGAACAGCACTGACCAAGAAACACTCTCACAGACACAGTGAATCCAGCCATGCCAACCACGGTGGATAGACACACACCGTGAGAACACATGCGTACACTGCAACACAGATGCAGACACACTGGGAACCCTGTACCCTCAGACACACTTTGCAAGGGATATACACACATCGTGGAAGAGGGTGATCACACACAGTGATAGACACACAGATGCACATGCACTGGGAACACCTCTGCCCACACACATACACTGCAAGGGACCACACTTTGCCATCACCCTCCCACACCTTGTTTTCATCCCAGTTCTAAGTGACAGTGAAACTCAGAGTCCTTTTCTTACTGGCTATAACCTCCCTCACTCCATCACAAGATGTCCAGAACCTTAGACAGAACAGATCCATCTTCCCAACCCTGCTGCGAGGGCATAAACAACGCGCTGCGGGGTTAGAGCATTCGAGATGACACACGTCGGAAATTTTAATGGTTAATTAGCTATTTAATTTACTAACGTGCTAATAATGGATATCGCAGCACCACACTGATCTCCCCAGTTCAACCCTAATCTCCACGGAAGAGGGACGAGAACAACCTTTTCCCCTTCCTGTTCTCTCTAAAATCCTTCTGAGCCTGCAAATGTCCTGCTTACCACCTGGGCTGCAGAGGAGCCGTGCTTCACTCAATCCAAACCAATACAAGCAGCACTGGTGCAATCACGTTCCCCTGTTAGCACACATTATACGGGGCAGTCATTTCACCCGAGGACGCTTTGTTTTCCCCTTCCCCTCCCCCGATTATTTTTGTGGGTTTTTCCCCTCCTTTGGGTTGTTTTTAATTACAATCTATTTATTCATTTATGCAAATTTTTCCCCCGCTGCCAAAGGGCCAGGCCTGCCAGAGACCTCCCAGCAACCTCATGGCCAGGGACTGCAGAATGGATTTAGTCCCAACTGGTTTTGGAGGCAAAGATGGCAGGGGGAAGGTTAATTCACACGCGACCTGAAGATGCTGCTGACTGCTCATGCGAAGGTTTTGCCAGTGGTCTCGGGGCTCTGTGGAGCGAGGGTTTGTTTCTAGTTGAGAGATTTGCTGAAAAACTGACTAGATTCTTCGCTTTGACTATTCACCCCATCAGGGACTTCCACGCCCCCCGGACGGCATGATACACTGCAGACACTTTCGGCTTGATTCACAGAGCACATTCGTAGCGGTAGCGATCACGTGGCAGTTGGTGTTACGGTCTCAATCCTGCAAGGCACTTAGGTCCAGATTTTTAAAGGTATTTAGGAATTGCTCCCCATTGCAACACCTAACTGATTTATGATCCTAAATGTCATTTTCAAAAGGGATTTAGGTACGTAGAAGCCAAATTCCCATCGACAGTTGATGGTGTTTTGGCTCTTAAGTGCCTAAATCCCTTTTGAAAATGACATGCGGGCTCCTAAATCAGTTAGGTTTGCAACGCTGAGTGCTGTGACATCAAGATTCCTTTTCAAAATCTCAGCCTGTACCTCAGCCAGCAGAGCTGTTCACATGCCTAAAGACAAGCACATGTTTAGGTAGCCAGAGTGCACAGCTCTAGAGATGGAAAAACATTCCAGCGGGAAATATTTGACCCACAGAAAATGCCATTTCATTAAAACAGACACTCTCAAACGGAACAGGATCCTTCTGACAAAATCTTGTGGTTTTTAAAATCAGAATGAAGCATTTTTATTTTTATTTTTTTTTGGTTCAAAACAACTCTGTTTTGAAATGTATTTTATTTTAGATTACATTATAAATTCTAAGGTGCCATAAAATATGAAAAAGCTGAAATCAGAATGAAACTCTCGGGTTTTATCTAAACAGAATGTTTCAATTGACCCAAAGCACATTTTTTTTTGAAAGTTTAGTTTCATGGGGAAATTTCAAAACAACTAGTGATTTGGGGGCTTGAATTTCAGAGAGCGGGGACTCAGCGCTTTCTGAAAATCAGGTGTCTCATGTTGAGCATCTCAAAACTGAGGCACCCAAAATGAATAGTATCTTGTGAAAATCTTGGTCACAATTTTAAATTAATCATTTATTACCTACCACTCAGGTATATTGTGAGGGTAAACACATTAAAGACGGTGAGAAAACGATAGGAATGAGGGTTTGTGTACCAACCAGCACTCACACTCCGTCTGCGAAATGTCACAGACTCCACCTCCGAATACGGCTCCCCCTCTGTTGCTGTCCCGTGTCATCACATCACACAATGATGGACAGACCCCAAATGGTGCCCAGAGAAGGGGCCTGGCTGCGCTACTGCATGGACCACGTGACACTTTCCATTCCGACTCCTCCTGTGCAGTGGTGCCAGCAACAGGGGAGTCAGCTGAGGCTTCAGGGGACTTCAATATCCCAGAGCTAATAAGTCCAGCACTGGGAAATGCCTTGCTGGTTGTTGATCAAGTCTCCTCTTCCGAAGAAGCCTGGGGTCAGGCCATTCTGCACCTGGGTATTGCTACAATTCACCCTTCTGTTCAGGACATTCCCTGCCATGAAACCACCAGGTGCTGGAGCTACAGCAGCATCTCCATCAGCTGGCCCATTCATTCCATGGGCGAGACCCATGTTCCACTCCATGCATATTAATTCACTTGGCGATACACGCCCCGCTTCCTCCCCTCCCCAAGTCCTCACCACATGACCAAGAGCATCAGTTTCATCCAGCTGAGACATCACTTCACTCTTCGTTTATCTCCCTCTCCTTCCACTTCCATTAGGACACAATCTGGGGCTATCTGACTGACACAGCCACCCCGACATGGCTGGAGAAGCACTTTTTGTGTGCGTGCAATCTCAGACATATTCATTAGCAAAATATCAGAAACCTCTAGGGCAGCTTGTGCTTCTAATTCATTTTCCAAATGTATAATGAGCCAGGAGTGAAATTTTTAGGGTGAATTTAATTGACCTTTCTAGTGGCATCAGGCAGATTGGCTTAAATGCTATTAAAGCATAATGTAACCTGGTGAGACTTTAGGGAAGGTTATTGGAAAAAATCTATTGAGTTGTTTTTTTTCCTCCTTAATTTTTTGCCAAGAAAGAGAAAGATGGATAGAGGACACAGAGAGCTGAACAGAAGGGGAGGCAGCCAGACAGATGGGGAGAGACTTAAAAGGGGGAGTGAGGAAAAGAGTGGGAGGGAGGGAAAGAGGAGCAGATCTAACATGGCACATCTGGGGGAGTGTTTGAAATCCAAACATCTAGGGTTGGCGCCGCAGTCCATGTAAATCAGCACAGCTCTATTAACTTGCATGGAGCGATACCAATTTACACCGAGTATACAGTCCTTAGGCAATGGAAGCCACCCCAGCTCCGTATGGCTGGCTGATATGCATAGTTCTTACCCTCTCATAGGGAAACACGGGCCTGTAAGAGAGGACAGATGTTGAGCTCAGTTCTGTCTTGCTTTTTCGGTTCCCTGGCCAGGAGGACGCAGAGCCAGCTGACCGCGCCCATTTAAAGGACATGATCATGGGCCATAAGTGAGCCAACTGCTGCAGGGGACCAGTCCTAGCTTGTGCCTGGAGAACATATCAACCCCCAGACACTGGTATTGGTGGATCTCCGGTGATTGACAAGAAGAGGGAAATTCCAGGCCGGATGTGAAATTCACCCCTGTGCAGAGGGCCACCCCCTGGGCCCAGGCCCCTAGACACTACAAAAGTTCCTCTTAAGCCCCTCTGCCCTGGTGTGTAGGTCATTCTGTACAGTGGTCTCATCCCCAGTGAAGAGCTGAGACCAGAAGTGGAACCAGGGACCTCTGTGCAGTGTGGCCCTGACCTCACCCCAAATGCCTCCCAGAAGCTGATCCCCCCTCCCCCCACCCACTTTCAGGCACTCCAATGAACACACCACAGGACACCGCTGATTCAGTGGGAATTGGCTCGAAAACACCGCATGTTCCACACTGAATTGGATCTTCTCCTCCCACACACAAGCTCTGACCTGATCATCACCCAGAACACACAGCTTGGTTTGACTTCCGTTTGCTCCTAGCAGACGTGGCCAAGAACATCGCGTGCTAGCTGCTAAGCACATTCTGCACTATGCTTCCCTTGTGGGCCTCCTCCGAAACACCTCTCTGTTGCTTAGCCACATGCAGCTCATCCTCTTTATATCCCAGATGCTCCACCATCACCCCAGACCCACTTGCTCCAGTGCCCCCAAAGCATGATGGGTTGCAATTGCCGGGGGAAGGAGACTCAGCCAGCAGCCCCCCGTGTTCCTTGCTAAAGCAATACCTGTCTTTGTCTAGCAGGCACCAGCAAAGCCGGTCTGGGAGGTTGGCACCACGACCATGGGTGTGGACCTCTGTGAAACAGATCATCCCCCTCTGTTTCTGTTTCTTCCTCCCCCTCCAACCCGCCTTCACACAATGGCACTTTTATCAATTTCTCCAGCCCCTATATTGCTCAGACTTTCCAGTCTGGGCCACCCTTCTCTTGCCCTGGGATCTCGCAGGCGCTCTGGTATTTCTGAGCATAAATGGTTCTTTGTTGCAACACGCCCCTATTGAAATGTCAGAGGAGGGCAGATTGATGACTCTAAAGATGAGACAGGCACCTACCAATGGGGACAAAATAGCTGTGACCAAAACCAGCCTGGGGGTAACTCCCTAAAAGACTTAATAAAAGAACAAAATAAAGAATGAGAAGGACAATTTAAAAAAAACAAGCACTCGTCAAACAACAATGACGGTGCAAAACTCATGACAATGTCAAACAACAGCATGACGGTGCAAAACTCATTGGACCCAATGAAGGAAAATCACTATATAAACAGGAGGCCTTGCCATGAAACTTTGGGTTCGTCCTGCCAAGATTTACCCGGAGCATCGTGTCGCGACCGACAGAACCCGGCTCCACCCTACCCGTGATTAACCTAGCTGGCCACTTGATTGATCCCGACTCTGGACTGGTAACTATTGCATTGACTGGTGAGACAGAGTGTGAGTGTGTTTGAATGCATATGCTAATTGTTGTATTTCCAATAAATGCAGTGTATTGCCTTTTCCCCTGAAAAAAATCCCGTGTGCTTCTTATAAGCATAACAGGCTCTCAGCCTGCTTTGAATAAGATGGAAAGAGGTGACCCACCTAAGCTCCACGGGAGTCCTATGCAAACTGCATTCCCTCCAGCACTGGAGAAGCTCCCTGGGAAAAATGTGCAGGGGCGCTGTGAATGTTGGAGCTGAAAGCGAACCTTGCAGGAGAAGGCCTGAGCCATCAGAAGGGGCCTCGTGGACAGAGGAAGAAAGGAAAGTCACCGTAAGTGGCAGTGGTTCCCCTGGGTGCATCACTACGGCAGCTGGGAGGTGTGATTGCGCGTGTGGATGTTACAGCACTGGTGGCTGCGGCTCAGGCTAGCCACCCAAACTCAGACCCAGAGGGTCACGTGGGCTTAGACCCACCCAAGGCAGCTACCCTGAACTGCCACCTGGGCTGCAACGTACAAGCTGCTATTTTTAGATCTCTAGCTTGTGCTGAGCTAGTGAGACTCTGTTCAGGTAGGTGGGGAATCAGAGCTGCAGCGTAGAGATACCCTCATTGACAAATCGAGAGCAATTCTTTCCTTGCTGCGTTTGGTGCCCCCAGGACCATGCTGATGCAAATGCCTGGGGAGGCAGATATGCAAAGCATCGGTGAGTCCAGGCAAATCACGTGAGCCACACAAACCTGACGGGGGACCCTGACAAGCCCCACGTGAGGCATCCAAACCCATCAACCCGATCCACACTAACCCGACAGGAAGCATATGCAAGTCACACAGGAGCCAGAGAAAACCTAGGTCCTCGCTGAGAGTCCCACATATAAATCACATGCACAACCCCACATAACTGAAATAAACACAAGACACGCAAACCACGTGCAGATCTTACAATTCACAAAACTCCCACCAGGCAAGGTTCTCCCATTACAATAAGCTGCCGCTAGGCTCTGTAATTACCTATAGTCCCCACAGCATCAGAGCAAGTAGCACTCTTCAATGCATTTATCCTCACGATGCTCCTGCGAGATAGGGCAGTTTTATCAGGAAGGCATTTGATAGCTGGAAACAGACACAGAGGCAGGGATCCCACCAGATCTCCGGGGTGAAACAAGGAATTGAATGCTGCATTCTCAAGGCCCAGGGTAGCTCCATAAGCACAGGATCATCCTTCATCTCTGATACCTTTGCCCATTTTATACAAGTTTGCTAGCACATCCTCTCTCTTTGACTGAATAGGGGCACAGACTAATGTGAAAGAGATACATCTTGCCTGCTACATCACCTCTGGGCTGGAGAAATAAATGAAGTTTCCAAAACCCTGAACACCAGTTGCAAAACCTCTTTAGACTTTCAACCAGCCTGCTAAACACGCCTGTTGTGCCAGGACATGATTTTACAATGTTGTCTCCCAAGCTGGGCTCAGAAAAATACACGCTCAAAACCAGAGCTAGCCGAGAATTTACAGCTAAATAGAAAATGCTGATTGGTCGAAACAAACTATTAGCAGGAAAGGGTCGGTTTTGTCAAGTTTCTCCTTTTGAAAAAAACTTTGGAAAAGAGATTCAAATTTGTCAAAATGTCCCATTTCATTCTGGTTTTTGGTTTGAAATGATTTTTTTTTATTTAGAAGTTTAAGCTAACTATGATATAAACATTAAAAAAAGATTGAAATGGAATAGTTCAATTGACCCAAACCATTTTTTCCCCCAGAAGTTGTCAGTTTGAGATTGTGTCTTTCCAACTCAACTCAGGACAGGCTAAAAATTTCACATTCCCAATTTTTTTCCCAGGATGGAAACCATTTCCCATCCAGCTCTCTTTGAAATCTCTAAGAGCGCAGGCCAACAGAGGTGTGCACACAAGACAAGCAGAGGAGTAGATGTGCACATGCAGATTTTGCACATCCAACAGGAGTGCATGCATTTTGAGTTTTGCATTTGCAACCTAGGTGCTCACCACTTACATCCAGGAAGAAGATACCTGCCCCTGTGGGGCCGCTGAGAGCTTCCAGTGGCATGCAGACAGAAGCAGCAGGACACGTGGTTGCTTTCCAGTTTCATCCCTGGTCAGACACATCAGCCCTGTTACTGCAGAATTCTCCATGAAAGGACCCTTGCAGCACTGATCATTCCAGTAACCCCTTACCGTCCCCTCTGTTCTCAGGATACTGGCTGCTCAGCCGGTTCAGCAGAGCGCTAGCCAGAGAAGAGTTACACAACTGTTCTCAAATCACTTTCCTCTCCAAATCTGCTCATTTCCCTTCCTCTCCTGAGGCTCTCTGGTGAGAGAGGGGGTGGAAAACAGCATTTCAAAGGGAAGAGAGAAAGAATGAGAGAAAATGGGAAATGTTTCAAATGGATGCAATTGAAATTGGAGGTTTTATGTTTTCGAAAACGAAAGGTGTGAGGGGTCCCTGTGTGTGAAATGCTCTAGATGGGATGAAAGTAAATAGGGCCTTACTGGGAAGGAGGGATAGGATGATGTTGAGAGCAATTTTTATCCCTGTTAGCTATTAATTTCCCATAGATCATCTGTCCATCCTCTGCTTGTTTGAAGTTCTCAAGGTTTCAAGCTTCAAAGCACACCATGACTGCCATTCGCACCGAACTCTTGGATCCACGGGGAGTCGCATCAGCAGGTTATAACATTGTGTCCCAGCATGAACGCTCCTCCCGTGCTCCCTCACGCTCTGCCTCTGCCCCAAGGACAAGCCTAGATACCAGCAGCAGGAGGACCAATGTGTGGCGAGTTTATCGGGTCTCCGCCGCGGGTGTGCAAACCGGGTCAGATACAGAACCGACCCGACGCTTCATCCAAAACATTCAATTGGACCCCAAACCATTCTCATTTTAAATCAGAAAAAGTCTGGAGAACTTAGTCCCAAATCCCTTGCTTCTAAAACTTTGAGCCAGATCCTTAGCTCCTGTAAATCAACACTATGCCATTGCCGTCAATGGAACTACGCTGAATTGCACCAGCTGAGGATCTGCCTTTTAGTCTTTCAGTAGTGGAAAGGCCAAAATACTACCCAGAAAGCTGTTCTCATACAGCCAGCCTGATGAGAAGCTCTGGAAATCTCTGGACGGAGCCAGCTTTCACTTGAATTCCAGCCTAGATTTGGAGGATGCCATCCCTCTAGCCAGACTTTTGATTACTGACCAGGACATCCAGACTTAGATAGTTCCACCCCTCACTAGTCTCTGCTGCACAAAGGGATGGAGTGATGGAACTCCTTGCCAGAGGATGTTGTGAAGGCCAAGACTATAATAGGGTTCAAAAAAGAACTAGATAAGTTCACGGAGGGTAGGTCCATCACTGGCTACTAGCCAGGATGGGCAGAGATGATGTCCCTAGCCTCTGTTTGCCAGAAGCTGGGAATGAGCAATGGGATGGATCACTTGATGATGACCTGTTCTGTTCATTCCCTCTGGGGCGCCTGGCATTGGCCACTGTCGGAAGACAGGATACTGGCCTAGATGGACCTTTGGTCTGACCCAGTATGGCCGTTCTGATGTTCTTATGATGCAAGATTCTTAGAATTTAAACCCAAAACTCAGAGTGACCTAAAAGTAATATTGCTTAGTTCTTACGGGGCTTGATCCAAAACCCACTGGTTGGTATCGGGTCCATATAGTGCTTTGCATGCCCAGATCAGAGAGTACTTTCCAGAAGACGACAAGTATGATTATTGGCATTTTATGCACAGGCCAACGGAGGCAGGAAGTTACTTTCCCAAGGCCTGACAGTAGAGCAGCGCCTAGAGCAAAACTCAAGATGCCCCAGCCCCAGTGCAAAGCTCTATGCCTTGAGCCAGACTGCCGCAGGCACAACAGCTAATGAGAGAAAATTGCTGCCTGCTGGGTCCCTTGGGGGGTAAGCTTGGGAGGAGTGGGAAGCAATCAGGAGAAGAGAAAGAAGGAGCCAAGTCAGCCAAAGTCTCAAGCTGCTTCCAAGGCACCAAACCACCAAGGGAGAAAGTGACTCAACTTGTTATTATGAAAGAATCCAGCCATACATTTGCAAAAGTCCTTTACAAAGTGTCCGTCCCACCCCCTGGACTATGTGGCTCAGGGAACATCCCATACCAGAGGGACTAATAATTAGTACTGGCAATAATTATGATGCTCATATTATTAATAATACACCTTCATGAACAGACAATAGCTGACTATCTAATGCTGTGCACATACAGGTATAGGGATGAGGATGCAAACTGGACATAGCAGGTGTCACACTCGATAGCCACAGGACTCAACTGCCCTTTTCATGACTAAAGCTTGCATAGCTATAGTTGCTATTTGGGATCATCAAATAATGGCAGCCTCTTAAATCTCTCTCAGCCACAATACCGGACTCAAATCCTCTGCAGCAGTGAGTTCCACAGGTTAGCGGCAAACTGTGCAAAATGGCTTTTTTCTTCATTTGGGGTAAAGAGAAGCAAGGAGTTACTGTTCAGTGTCGTTATTTACTTTGGTTATTTGTTTTATGTTTACGTGACTTACTATAACTGCTTGGGTAGCAGCAAATGTGCCTCCTCCAAAGGGGATGGAGAAGGGAAACCTACCCCTATAACTACAGCAGGGCGATCGGGTGGACTGTGCGCAGAATGAGACCCAGGACTGAGTTCTAAGCCCTGAATCAGCAAAGCATTTAAGCACATGCTGAACTTTAAGCACATGCTTAAGTGATTTCCTGAATAAGGATGTAGTCACATTTGCACTCAAGTGCTTTTCTAATGCTCTAATCCTGGCTCTGCCACTGACTCACTGTGTGGCTTTGGAGGAATCACTTAACCTCTCCATGCCTCAGTTTACCTATCTGTAAAATGGGATGACGATGATATCCCGTGGTAAGAATTTTTATTTGTTCAGTGCTTCAAAGATGGAAAAATAAGTCATATTTACTGGCTATTAATTTCAAGCATCACCTTTTGGTCTAAGGTACAAGACAGGAATTGGGTGGCCTCCCTTTGTAATGCATGGTCTAGACACAGTGATTGTGCTAGTATCACTGTCAGATAGAACTGTGATTTTTTTGTATGACATAGTTATACCTGTACAACCCCTATCATGGGCACAGTTACACCAGTATAGCTTATTTTCCTTTCCATACAAGTATAGTTATACCGGTGTAATTGCACCTTTATTCTGACATAACTGATCCATGCAAGTGGGGTTGTACCGCTTTAACAATCCTGATATAGTTAAAGCCAGACAGTCTGTGTATGTTTACTCCTCTGACATATAGACCTCTGTGTATTAACCCCTCCAGAACACTTCATTCGAACAACTGTCTGCCCCTTTCAAGCCTCCAGATCTCTGCCTCCGAAGAGTGCTTGCCTCTCTCTTCATTAAGAGTAAATACTAAGAAGAAGGGAGTTGCTTTGATCTGAGAAGGGATGCATAAGGGTTAGCCCTGTTTTGTGCAGCTGATTGCAAAGCAGAAGCTGGAAAGGGCCTTCCCCCTTGAAGATGATTGTGCCATTAATGTGGAAAATGTGTCTCCCCCCCCGATGAGTGTAGGAAACACAGTATGATGGTTGAGCAGAAAAGAATCCAGCTTGAGTCTGGTCATTAGGAAGAATCCCTTTCTTTCTCCCTTTGATTAAAAAATAGATATAGCATGTTCACAAAAATGTTCACTCTCCTCCCTTCCTGGAGAGACAAACGCACCAAACTGTGATCAGTGAGAGCTCGTTGATCCCAGGGAGTGAGTAGAGAGTAGGGATGCGGCACCTCCCCCCCCCCCCATAGGATACAGAGCACAAAAGTGGCTGCGGTTTGGCAAATGTGCCTCTCTCAAGACAGGCTCCTTTCCGAGTGATAACGAGCCAGTTCTGGATGGAAACCAGGGCTCTTTGGAGCGAAATAACTTGAAAACGGAAAGGCCCACATTCAGACATTTCACTTCTCTCGTGTTTTCAAAGGGAAGTGAACTATTTGGGCAAAATGTCACCAGCAAAGCAAAATGTGAGGGATGCAAGTTGAGAGAGAGATGGCAAAATATTGTCCGGAGAAATTTTGTGGGAAGATGTTTGCTGGTCCTGCCTGGCCCTGATGAAGAGTGCACCCCATAGAGTATCATAGAATCATAGAATATCAGGGTTGGAAGGGACCTCAGGAGGTATCTAGTCCAACCCCCTGCTCAAAGCAGGACCAATCCCCAACTAAATCATCCCAGCCAGGGCTTTGTCAAGCCTGACCTTAAAAACCTCTAAGGAAGGAGATTCCACCACCTCCCTAGGTAACCCATTCCAGTGCTTCACCACCCTCCTAGTGAAAAAGTTTTTCCTAATATCCAATAGGATGTTCTGCTTTCTTTTAACCAGCGGGTCTTGACATGTGTCTGAGTCTCAGGGTTAAGGGCCAAACTTGCCCAAGGATCAGAGTGTCTGTGGGCTACAGTCATGGTTTGGACGACTACAGAGATAGGGAACGGCAATAAATTCTAATCCAGCTATCAGAGGCAGTGTAGCCAGTGGCTTCTCTTACAGTACACTGGCAGTGCCGATGCCATGTGCCATCAGTTAGGGAGGGACCATAGAGAAGACACCAGGAAAGAAAGAATTGTCCAAATGCTTTGAACTTCACAAATGGATCAATTTTGAGTCATGGATGGAAATTCCCTGGAGACTGCAGCACTGTATCCATCTAGG
This sequence comes from Platysternon megacephalum, assembly GCA_003942145.1. Classification (NCBI taxonomy): domain Eukaryota; kingdom Metazoa; phylum Chordata; order Testudines; family Platysternidae; genus Platysternon; species Platysternon megacephalum. The sequence continues at coordinate 6,071,588 of QXTE01000097.1, read as the reverse complement.
CTTTTATACCCTATCACCATGGCATCGGAGCACCTGCGGGTAATTTTACAACCCATTTCAAACAGGTCATGCTCATAAATTAACCACTTGAATGGCTTCAGTTATTTCTAAAAGCTGAACAAATTCAAGTTGCCACAAAGCTTGGCTCCCGGCAAACTAGATGGTTGGGAACGTTTCTGATCTGGATCTGAACTCCAGGGCTAGTTTTGCTGTTTCTTTTAACAGACCCAAACAACGCCAACAAGATTTTAAGCTGGTTTTGTTCTGTGTTTGTACAGTGCCGAGCACAATGGGAACCTGGTACATGACTGAGGATCTTAAGGTGTTACAAATAAAGAACAATAATAGTTGCAGCCTGGGAGCAAGCTGTAATCTGTCTCCCATATCCATGCTCATTGTTTCGTAAAGAAACAATGAAAAGCCATAAACTTAAATGGGTTCCACTGATTTATGGACAATTAGTTTAGTCTCGGAGAGCTTGTGACATTAGAGACCAGCCAAACGCCACTCCTGGCTTTATGATGTTTCCAAGCCTCCTCAATGCAATTATTTCTTTGTCCCCGCACTGTCCATCCATTATTCTCTATAATAATGTGCTTTCTGAAACTCCTTTCCACAGCAGGCAGAAAGAAACTGCATTATTATTGATATCATGTCACATCGGTAGTAAAATGACTTATGGAAAATGGACTGTGAATGGAGACAGTTTCCAGTGAAACACATTCTGAACTTTCTGCATTATTAAACAATAAATAAATAAAGTGAGCTAATAGGCAAAGGTGCCATGCAAAGATATTCCACCTTGGAATTGCTGGTGACTTGAGCGCAGCTCTTTTGTGTTTGGCTGTGAGAATGTATCCGAAGGACCGAACCGCCTGGAATCCTGTTGTAATGTACTGGCTGGGGTGTGGGGATGCGTCAAGGTATGCGTGCATGCACCACTTCCCTTTGCGGGACTGAATCCGAATTTCCCCACTGTGTGTCACAAACCCAAGGCCAGATTAAGGCCCATCCCAATTTGGATCCCCCCCTGTGGCTCCACCCTGCATGGCCTGACAGCTGTTCTGTTGCCCCGCCCCCACACAGAGCGGTAGTGTTGGAGGCTCCCAAAGCAGCGTAGGGCCTCATTTCCCCCACCAGGAGTGTCAGCGGGGGCTCCCTCTCCTGCTGGAGAAGTGGCAGCAGCCTAAAAGGACCTTCAGTGTTTACTCCAGCAGCCAGGGTGTATCCACTTGGTTGGGATGTGGAGTTAGGCCATCTGCATTCTTTTTCTCCGGCCATATAGAGTCTCCTGCTGGGGTGGGGTTGGTGGGCCCTGCCAGAGCAGCAGATCTTGGCGTTAATACCCTTGAGATGCATAAGATAGTTCACACCTCTCAGAACGATGGTTTCAGGCTGTCTGCAGACTCAGGCAGACGTCCACGCCTTGCTTATGTTCAGATCGCATTGCCAAACTTTTCATCACAACCGTGTGGGCTACAGACTCTCTCTAAGAAAATGAGGGCTGAGATTCTGCCCACATCACATGATCCCAGAAGCCAGGGCCTTGAGAATGGGCTTATAGTGTCCATGACTTAATCCAGCCCTACATAAACCTTAAACTACTAGCAACTAACAAAGATTCTCCCTCTGTTCAAGCAATAGCAGTTTGTGCTTTAGAAGCATGTGGGTCTGAGCTTTAACCTCTTGCTCTCTCCAGGGGCTATGGTGTTCATCACATTGAAAAGAGTGACATCCTAGGTAGCCATGAATTTATTAAAATATGGATTCTTACAGTATATATTTGACAGGACTTTCAAAAGTGAAAGTCAATGGGAGTTTGGCTCCTAACTCACTCAGGTACTTGTGAAAAATCCCACTCGTTATTAATTTCATATTGTGATTATTAAAATGCCAGAGACCACATGGTATTATTGGGAGTCACCAGATGGCACGAATACTGCTAGTTTTACAAGTTCTGTTGAACTGATTGGGTAGGCAGTGAGATCCTGAAGGAATGCTTATTGTTCACTGCGGGGCAGTTGTTCCCAAAGCTGTGCATCTGCAAATACAGCTGGGTCTCCCTGTCTGAATCTCTCTATCTTGCTGATGGAATTATTCTTAGACACAGAGGGGAAAACTTGTCCTTTTGGTTTTACTTTCAATGGGACTTAAGTTCCTAAATCTCTTAAGTTCTTTTTAAGTTTACTGAGAGCTGCTGCATACTCACACAAGCAAATTGGACATTGCATAGAAAGACAAACACTGCAGATGAGGGAAGTAATTTTGTTGGCCAACAATAGTTCCAACCCTTGAGGATGCATCTTTATGACCAGAAGTACACTCTACCCCAGGGGTAGGCAACCTATGGCACGCGTGCCGAAGGCGGCACGCAAGCTGATTTTCAGTGGCACTCACACTGCCCGGGTCCTGGCCACCAGTCTGGGGGGCTCTGCATTTTAATTTAATTTTAAATGAAGCTTCTTAAACATTTTAAAAACCTTATTTACTTTACATACAACAATAGTTTAGTTATATATTATAGACTTATAGAAAGAGACCTTCTAAAAACGTTAAAATGTATTACTGGCACGCGAAACCTTAAATTAGAGTGAATAAATGAAGACTCGGCACACCACTTCTGAAAGGTTGCCGACCCCTGCTCTACTCCGATATAACGCGACCCGATATAACACGAATTCGGATATAACACGGTAAAGCAGCGCTCCGGGAGGGGGCGGGGCTGCGCGCTCCAGAGGATCAAAGCAAGTTCAATATAATGCGGTTTCACCTATAACGCGGTAAGATTTTTTGGCTCCTGAGGACAGCGTTATATTGGGGTAGAGGTGTATATTGCCATCCTATCTCTTATCAATATATTCAAGATCATCATTTTTATACTAAAAAAAGAATAAAATATTTGCAATTTAGGGGGGAAATTTTTTTTTAAAAGGAAGGAAATGCCCAAAACGTATTTGGAAGCTGTCTAATAGGGTGAAACGAATTCCCAGGCTCCAGACCACTCTTTATCTTTAAGCTTATGCAGTATTGGTAGCCAGCTGACATATTTAATCAGGGATCACATTTTGTAGAACTGATGAATGAAATTGTTTTTAATTGTTCACTTTATTAATGTAACTTCATAAGTAAAGTTTTATGAATGAAACAACATTCATTCATAAAACCGGTTACCCCAATAACTGACTAATTGACAATTAAGATGCTTGTTAAGAGCCATAGCTGTTGGGTCAGCTGCCTTTGTAAGTTTCACTATCAATCCAATTCCTGCTTAAATCACTGAGGCTAGGTCCACACTACCCGCCCGGATCGGCGGGTAGAAATCGATGTAGCGGGGATCGATGTATCGCGTCTCGTCTGGACGCGATACATCGATCCCCGAACGCGCTCACATCAACTCCGTAACTCCAGCAGGGCGAGCGGAGTTCGCGGAGTCGACGGGGGAGCCGCGGACGTCGATCCCGCGCTGCGAGGACGCGAGGTAAGCACGCCTAATTCGAAATAGGATACTTCGACTTCAGCTACGCTATTCTCGTAGCTGAAGTCGCGTATCTTATTTCGATCCCCGCCCCTAGTGTGGACCAGCCCTGAGACTTGCACTGTTTCAGTATTGTAACTTCTGTTTACCATTTATTACATTGCCTACATTGTAACTTCTGTCCACTGTTTGCCATATTGTAATTCAAACCCTATTTTAAAACGCTTACTCCATTTTGTAAAAGCTGGCTCCAACCATCATTTTTGCAAACCCTGCTGTAATCTTATTAGTTTAGTTTAAATGTGTGAATGAGGTATGTATGAATAATGAAATCAACTTCCAGCCCCAGCCTGTCCTGATGAAATAGAGTTCAAACACCAAGGGCTGAAGATGCAAACAAGAGCCCAAACAAAGTAAGAAGAGTCCACCCTAAAAAGAAAAGGTACAATAGAAGGAAGATCAAAGCCAGGTCTGAGGCTGAAAGTCATGTCTGCAATTGACGGGTGATCAATCACCAAACCCAGAGGCAGGGTGACACAGCAAGACCTATAGACTCTGGATTCAAACTAAAGCCTACAAAAAGGCTGGGTGAGATGGAAGATTTTGGAGGGTAACATTCTGCTGCCAACATGGAAGGGCATCGGTGCATGCCCAACAGAGACCCAGCCCTTCCTTGTGCCCGGCTTTCCTGGCCAGTTCGCCGCCACAAGCTACGAACCCAAGTTGCAAAATCAAGCCACGAACTCAAGCTATGTCCAGGACTGGTAACTATGCAGCAGCTGCAGAACATCTGATGAATGGGTGTGTGTGTGTATAGGTATAATGTGTGTGTATAAGGATTAAGATATTACTTATTGGTCATAAATCAAATTGTTATCATAATAAATGTGGCATCTTTGTCTTGCCCCCTTAAAAGATCCTGTGTAGTTTTGTCTGTATAACAATTTAATCATTGGTCCAGAACCAAGACTTGGAAATGTTTACTGGTCCAGAAAGCATTTGTACAGTTCCACCAACTAAGCGCCTTTGCAACAGTCTTTTACCCTTGATTGTAGCCTTTGATAGCTCATGAGCTGCTTGCTAAAGATTGATGCTTTATACATTTGAAAGCTGAAACTCCAAGCATAGTATATAGTCTTGGATTCTAGCTTTAACGGTTTTCATAACTGCAACCACAGTAATAGCATGCTGCAACTGGAGCTGCAAAAATTTGGACCTGGATTGCAAGGTTCAAGGGGCTTGAATCCAGGGGGCTGGCTTGGCCTATTGTAAAGATAGTAATCAGATTTGTCCTATATATATATATATTACAGTAATGGCTAGAGACTTCACTTAAGTTCAGGACCTTGTTATGCTAGGTGATGTACACACACATTGTAAGAGACCATCTCTGCCTCCAAAGCCCTTACAATCTAAATCAATAAGGCAGGAAATATTATCCCTGTTGTACAGATGAGCAATGAAGGAGGCACAAAGGAGTGAAGGGACCTGCCCACGGTGTGACAGAAAGTCTTTGTAAGAGCCAGGAATGAACCCAGCTCTACCGAATTCTAGACCAGTGCCTTAACCAGACCATCCTTCCTTCCGCTGAGTTTAGATCTCCGATATGCACGTGGTTCAAGCCGAATTGAAGTAGCAGGTTAAAAACAAAGCTCAAAAGGCAGGAGTAAGGGATTTTAAGGATGGGCCAGAAATAAAATGTTTTTTCCCCTGGACCAGGTGTTTCTGGAGAGATTAGAATTTAGAGCCAATCAGGCCTGCCTTGCTCTCTGAATCTACTAATACTTCCCTTCATTGGTTTATGAATGGGTCTATCAAGGCCTGTAAGTGCCCTGGATCAGTTACATCCCTGGTTTAAGTGAAGTGTCTTCACTTCGTTCCGGAATTAGCAGTGGGCTTGAATGCCTTTGAACTTTGCTGAAGTTTGAAATCTGAACCCAGATTGAGATGTGAACTTCACCAACAGCCCTTGAACCAAAGCAAAACCCAAGGGACTAATCCTCAAACATGATAAGCACCTACATTCAACCTCCGCTGGCACTGCCGGCACCCTGCACAGCCCCTCAGATCTCTCTTCTGTGCCTTGGCTGGGTCCATCTCTTGCCAAAACAGACTGGCTGGTATCATTTCCATGGATGATCCCTATGCCCTGATTTTTGGTGAAACTGGACTTTCTTTCTACTATGTTCATGGCATACACACGGAGAAGTTCTGCAAGGCTGCAATGTAACTACTTAATGTCTTAGAAGCCAGAACCCTAACACACAAGGACCCCAAGCAGGAAGCAGCCTGCTTTGTCTTGCTCTAAGGAAGAGAGGCACAATACTGCCCATCTCGCTCTAGGCTGGCTTTTTGCAAACTGGATCAGATCACAGGCTTCCCTACACAGAGCCTCCTAGCTTGCAAGCAGGGCCGGAAAACCCCTTACAAATTACAAGCTACCACTTTAATTTGTAACACAGTTTTCCAAACACAGCTGTTTCCACCATTTCCAGTGAAGACACCCATAAGAGCAGAGGACACTTTCTGGAGTAAAGCTCATATCGAGTGTTCAGAATGGCCTCGTGTTCCAACTAACTCCAGGTTGCAACAGTGACGTTTATTCAGACCCACAAATAAGAGATTATTCAGACAGCAAGATTGCAAATTCTTCAGACCATAATGACATATACAAACATGCCTGGAGGAATTTATTAAAGCTGATAGGGCCATACATGGGGTATGCAAAACAAAATGTAGCAAAGAGATTCACTCAAGTGTGACATCGGTGACCTGCACGGAATATCAAGCAGCAGATAGGGAAGTGCTAATGATGTCGTTTTTGCAAACAAAAGTAATGCTTTCCCAGTAGAGATGGGCCAGAGATGCAAAGCTCCATTCCTGATCAGAATTCCTTCCCCCTGACCCTTGCAGCAAGGCAATCCTGGAGCTTTTAATTTTTACTCTTCCTGCAGGTGATTTCCATTGGATAACTCTGAGTTCCTGCACGACATGAGAATTTCAGACTTCAGCACTACACCAGTTGAAAAGATGGGGAGGCCACATGTTGACATTCTCCATGGGCTAATGATACTAGGTTTTCACGGATTCGATGATTTTAAGGCCATTCCAAAACATTATGATAATTGACCCTGCATAACCCTGGTGATAGAAGTGACTCCTGAAGTGGAAAGAATTATTCTTCTTTCTATCAATCCCAATAGCTTGTGGTTGAACTAGAGCATACATTTTAGACAGATATCCAATCTTGATTTAAAGACGATGACTTTGCCACCTCCCTTGGTCTTCAGACCCTAGCGTGCTTTGGATCTCGGTTCCATTATATCTGAACCACCAAAGTTTGGGAGGGGCATTGAATAAAACAGTCTGAATATGGACCATCTATCGCTGACATCTCCACCCAAGGAGGTAGCCTCGGCTGGTGCAAGAACATTATGTTTATAGACACTATGGCTGGTTGAATGAAACACACAGGCACCTGTAGAGAAGATGGGATTAGAACCCTGCTCTTTCACCTCCAAATGCCTGTGCCTCTGCTGCAGGAGTTAAAGGAGAGCTCCTATAGTGACTAGGATGGAATTTCCTCATTGGAAATTAGAAGGGAAGGTTAGTCATTCATACACATTGATGTACAAAGAAACAGGCCTGGATGTCGCACATAAGGAAAGAAATGCAACATCTCCGTAGACACCTAGGTACACCGGAGCCTCTTGAGACAGCCAGCACCACACACCTTTCCCAGCCATAGCCTCTCTGTCCACAGAACAGAACAAATACCAGGCTGAGCCATTCAGAGGCAAAGTAGCCATGTTCCACCACCGCAATCTCCAGCCTGGGGGAGTCACTGGGAAATCCCTCCATCTACATGCCCGCAAAAGGCGGGGGACACCCCCCGTACCTGCTGTGACAGTGAAGTGTGAGCCAAAGCATCCTGCTTGGAAAGGGAAATGTAAATAAATAAATAAATCCAATCCAATCTCCTTTTGGAGGCACTAAATTCCCACTCCTTTCCAGATGGCTGGGAGATTTCTCCCAGGTGGTAAATATATTATTAAGAAGTCATTTCACCGTGAAATTGACTATTCAAAACACAGACAGAAGTTAATATATTAGGACAACCTGTCTGAAAACTCGCATTAGAGGGAATTTATTTTTGTTTAATATCAGACCTGATATTATACGCATCGCCTTCCTCAAGCTCACGTCCCTCAAGCTGTCCCCGGCTGGAACATGTGTTCCAATGTCAGGACGGCCTGCGACGGTGAGACACAGGCCCCTGTGTCAGGCCAGCCATCATCTCTGTCACGGGGTCGGACAAGGCTGATTCTGAAGGTTCAGTGCTCCCAGCCTTTGTCTTGCTGAGATAGGGTACTACTGAAGCACCTCACAGTCTTTAATGTACTTATTCGCACAACACTCCTTAGATGTCCTATTATTTTAAAGAGGAGGAATTGAGGGAAAGAGAAACTAAGTAACTTGTGCAAGGTCACGCAGGAAGCCTGCGGTAGATCAGGGAATGGGGCTCAGATCTTGCATGTCCGAGGTTAGTACCCTAACCACTGAACCATCCTTCCTCTCCTATGGCATAGTAACTTCCTACATAGATAGTCCCATTGATTCCACTAGCACTATTTGAGGAGTAAGGATAACAGAATCTGGTCCATAATATACAGCCTAATTATGGTGCAAGGTAATATCTATGGTTCTGAAGCTAGAAGCAGCTGAGAAGAGGCCGGCATATGGGAATCCCTTCCCACTGAGCACTAGAAGGGCCAAGTAGGTACCAGGGGAAATGGGTAAGAGCAGCCCTTGCCTGTGAGAATGCATCCCCAGAACACAGGGGAGAGGGCCAGCTGCTGACAGACATGGCTAGCTTTCCTCTGCCTTTTGGTGAGAGGCTCCTGCTAGGGAACAAATCAATGTGATGGCATTGAGATGGGCTGGCTAACGGGGAGCTTGGCTCCTCCAAGCTTTAGGGCTATTATCACACATTCTTCAGGCTCATCCCAGCAAGGAGCATGGCACAATCCTTACTGCTGACTTCTAGATAATGGGGTNCACGGTGTGACAGAAAGTCTTTGTAAGAGCCAGGAATGAACCCAGCTCTACCGAATTCTAGACCAGTGCCTTAACCAGACCATCCTTCCTTCCGCTGAGTTTAGATCTCCGATATGCACGTGGTTCAAGCCGAATTGAAGTAGCAGGTTAAAAACAAAGCTCAAAAGGCAGGAGTAAGGGATTTTAAGGATGGGCCAGAAATAAAATGTTTTTTCCCCTGGACCAGGTGTTTCTGGAGAGATTAGAATTTAGAGCCAATCAGGCCTGCCTTGCTCTCTGAATCTACTAATACTTCCCTTCATTGGTTTATGAATGGGTCTATCAAGGCCTGTAAGTGCCCTGGATCAGTTACATCCCTGGTTTAAGTGAAGTGTCTTCACTTCGTTCCGGAATTAGCAGTGGGCTTGAATGCCTTTGAACTTTGCTGAAGTTTGAAATCTGAACCCAGATTGAGATGTGAACTTCACCAACAGCCCTTGAACCAAAGCAAAACCCAAGGGACTAATCCTCAAACATGATAAGCACCTACATTCAACCTCCGCTGGCACTGCCGGCACCCTGCACAGCCCCTCAGATCTCTCTTCTGTGCCTTGGCTGGGTCCATCTCTTGCCAAAACAGACTGGCTGGTATCATTTCCATGGATGATCCCTATGCCCTGATTTTTGGTGAAACTGGACTTTCTTTCTACTATGTTCATGGCATACACACGGAGAAGTTCTGCAAGGCTGCAATGTAACTACTTAATGTCTTAGAAGCCAGAACCCTAACACACAAGGACCCCAAGCAGGAAGCAGCCTGCTTTGTCTTGCTCTAAGGAAGAGAGGCACAATACTGCCCATCTCGCTCTAGGCTGGCTTTTTGCAAACTGGATCAGATCACAGGCTTCCCTACACAGAGCCTCCTAGCTTGCAAGCAGGGCCGGAAAACCCCTTACAAATTACAAGCTACCACTTTAATTTGTAACACAGTTTTCCAAACACAGCTGTTTCCACCATTTCCAGTGAAGACACCCATAAGAGCAGAGGACACTTTCTGGAGTAAAGCTCATATCGAGTGTTCAGAATGGCCTCGTGTTCCAACTAACTCCAGGTTGCAACAGTGACGTTTATTCAGACCCACAAATAAGAGATTATTCAGACAGCAAGATTGCAAATTCTTCAGACCATAATGACATATACAAACATGCCTGGAGGAATTTATTAAAGCTGATAGGGCCATACATGGGGTATGCAAAACAAAATGTAGCAAAGAGATTCACTCAAGTGTGACATCGGTGACCTGCACGGAATATCAAGCAGCAGATAGGGAAGTGCTAATGATGTCGTTTTTGCAAACAAAAGTAATGCTTTCCCAGTAGAGATGGGCCAGAGATGCAAAGCTCCATTCCTGATCAGAATTCCTTCCCCCTGACCCTTGCAGCAAGGCAATCCTGGAGCTTTTAATTTTTACTCTTCCTGCAGGTGATTTCCATTGGATAACTCTGAGTTCCTGCACGACATGAGAATTTCAGACTTCAGCACTACACCAGTTGAAAAGATGGGGAGGCCACAGGTTGACATTCTCCATGGGCTAATGATACTAGGTTTTCACGGATTCGATGATTTTAAGGCCATTCCAAAACATTATGATAATTGACCCTGCATAACCCTGGTGATAGAAGTGACTCCTGAAGTGGAAAGAATTATTCTTCTTTCTATCAATCCCAATAGCTTGTGGTTGAACTAGAGCATACATTTTAGACAGATATCCAATCTTGATTTAAAGACGATGACTTTGCCACCTCCCTTGGTCTTCAGACCCTAGCGTGCTTTGGATCTCGGTTCCATTATATCTGAACCACCAAAGTTTGGGAGGGGCATTGAATAAAACAGTCTGAATATGGACCATCTATCGCTGACATCTCCACCCAAGGAGGTAGCCTCGGCTGGTGCAAGAACATTATGTTTATAGACACTATGGCTGGTTGAATGAAACACACAGGCACCTGTAGAGAAGATGGGATTAGAACCCTGCTCTTTCACCTCCAAATGCCTGTGCCTCTGTTGCAGGAGTTAAAGGAGAGCTCCTATAGTGACTAGGATGGAATTTCCTCATTGGAAATTAGAAGGGAAGGTTAGTCATTCATACACATTGATGTACAAAGAAACAGGCCTGGATGTCGCACATAAGGAAAGAAATGCAACATCTCCGTAGACACCTAGGTACACCGGAGCCTCTTGAGACAGCCAGCACCACACACCTTTCCCAGCCATAGCCTCTCTGTCCACAGAACAGAACAAATACCAGGCTGAGCCATTCAGAGGCAAAGTAGCCATGTTCCACCACCGCAATCTCCAGCCTGGGGGAGTCACTGGGAAATCCCTCCATCTACATGCCCGCAAAAGGCGGGGGACACCCCCCGTACCTGCTGTGACAGTGAAGTGTGAGCCAAAGCATCCTGCTTGGAAAGGGAAATGTAAATAAATAAATAAATCCAATCCAATCTCCTTTTGGAGGCACTAAATTCCCACTCCTTTCCAGATGGCTGGGAGATTTCTCCCAGGTGGTAAATATATTATTAAGAAGTCATTTCACCGTGAAATTGACTATTCAAAACACAGACAGAAGTTAATATATTAGGACAACCTGTCTGAAAACTCGCATTAGAGGGAATTTATTTTTGTTTAATATCAGACCTGATATTATACGCATCGCCTTCCTCAAGCTCACGTCCCTCAAGCTGTCCCCGGCTGGAACATGTGTTCCAATGTCAGGACGGCCTGCGACGGTGAGACACAGGCCCCTGTGTCAGGCCAGCCATCATCTCTGTCACGGGGTCGGACAAGGCTGATTCTGAAGGTTCAGTGCTCCCAGCCTTTGTCTTGCTGAGATAGGGTACTACTGAAGCACCTCACAGTCTTTAATGTACTTATTCGCACAACACTCCTTAGATGTCCTATTATTTTAAAGAGGAGGAATTGAGGGAAAGAGAAACTAAGTAACTTGTGCAAGGTCACGCAGGAAGCCTGCGGTAGATCAGGGAATGGGGCTCAGATCTTGCATGTCCGAGGTTAGTACCCTAACCACTGAACCATCCTTCCTCTCCTATGGTAGTAACTTCCTACATAGATAGTCCCATTGATTCCACTAGCACTATTTGAGGAGTAAGGATAACAGAATCTGGTCCATAATATACAGCCTAATTATGGTGCAAGGTAATATCTATGGTTCTGAAGCTAGAAGCAGCTGAGAAGAGGCCGGCATATGGGAATCCCTTCCCACTGAGCACTAGAAGGGCCAAGTAGCTACCAGGGGAAATGGGTAAGAGCAGCCCTTGCCTGTGAGAATGCATCCCCAGAACACAGGGGAGAGGGCCAGCTGCTGACAGACATGGCTAGCTTTCCTCTGCCTTTTGGTGAGAGGCTCCTGCTAGGGAACAAATCAATGTGATGGCATTGAGATGGGCTGGCTAACGGGGAGCTTGGCTCCTCCAAGCTTTAGGGCTATTATCACACATTCTTCAGGCTCATCCCAGCAAGGAGCATGGCACAATCCTTACTGCTGACTTCTAGATAATGGGGTCTCTTTTTCCTACCGTAGGCAATTATTCCTAGGCCAGCCTCTGCCTGCCTGACTTCAGCACTGCTAACAGTGGCCTCTATGAGTATGTCAACACAGCATTAAACGCCAGGGGCTGGCCTGGGTTAGCTGACTTGGACTTGCGGGGCTTAGGTTGTGGGGCTGTAAAATTGCAGTGTAAACATTTGGGCTTTGGCTGGATCCCAGTCTCTGGGTCCCCCGCACAAGGAGTTTCCCCCATAAGTCTCCTTACTCAAGTCACTTAGCAGATCAGAAGCTTACAACAAGGTCTGCGGCACTCCAGTGAGAATAGCTAGGTACGAGCTGTACCAGAAGGTGGACTGCTGGCGAGGTCTGTCCTGGGCTTCTCAGAGCACGTCCCACTCCATGTCATTTTCTCATGATGGTCCCGATTCAGCAAACCACCTAAAATCACCACGCCTAACTTTAAGCATGCGAATAGTCCCTTGGATGGTCGATGGCACAGCTCACCTGTTTAAAACGTGTTCTTACGTGTTCTTCTGATTTGGGGTTTAAACTTCAATTGTGAAGAAGGACTTGAACCAAAAACCCAGTCAGGACCTCAAACCTCNTTCTTTTTCCTACTGTCGGCAATTATTCCTAGGCCAGCCCCTGCCTGCCTGACTTCAGCACTGCTAACAGTGGCCTCTATGAGTATGTCAACACAGCATTAAACGCCAGGGGCTGGCCTGGGTTAGCTGACTTGGACTTGCGGGGCTTAGGCTGTGGGGCTGTAAAATTGCAGTGTAAACATTTGGGCTTTGGCTGGATCCCAGTCTCTGGGTCCCCCGCACAAGGAGTTTCCCCCATAAGTCTCCTTACTCAAGTCACTTAGCAGATCAGAAGCTTACAACAAGGTCTGCGGCACTCCAGTGAGAATAGCTAGGTACGAGCTGTACCAGAAGGTGGACTGCTGGCGAGGTCTGTCCTGGGCTTCTCAGAGCACGTCCCACTCCATGTCATTTTCTCATGATGGTCCCGATTCAGCAAACCACCTAAAATCACCACGCCGAACTTTAAGCATGCGAATAGTCCCTTGGATGGTCGATGGCACAGCTCACCTGTTTAAAATGTGTTCTTACGTGTTCTTCTGATTTGGAGTTTAAACTTCAATTGTGAAGAAGGACTTGAACCAAAAACCCAGTCAGGACCTCAAACCTCTCTTCAATAATATTAGATTATATTAGACAGGCAGTATGTACATAGACACCCATGTCAACAAGCCGATTTTAAGCTACCTAATCACAAGTCAAACTGAAATGTGAGTAAGGGTAGCACAGAGGAGCTCTACATCTGCAGAGATCCTTCCAGCATGGCAGATTCATCATGAATAGTACACATGGGTAGAATGAAATTTGGATCGGAACATTTCCAAATTTTGGCAAAATCTGCATCCGGCTCCACATGTTGCAGCTGGAACATGTCTATATGATTAATCAAACCATAATCCTGGTTCTGAATCCTTTCAGACTTTGGGGAAGTTTGGTGATGGATCCAAACTTCCGAGCTGGAACCCATCATTATTAAATTTATTGAGTCATTATCATAAGTAACATACAAAATAATGAGGTGATGGCTAACTAGTGTGTCTGCTGAAGCATTTCCTACTTCAATAAATTGTTATGTTTTAGGTAATTATTTACATAAATGAAGAATTTCCTGGAAAACCTCATATATATTTTTACTACTGCTTCAAAATAATTTATGAAACAAGTAACAAATTAGCCCCAGAAGGCAGACAAATACTTCACTTGGCGAAATAAACAACACATCCCTTGCCATTAAAGAGTTTGGTCTTTTCCTTATTGCAACAGTGGATCTGGGCAAAATCTACACAAGGAGCCTGTGGCAGAACCAGGAATCAAACCCAGAGCTCATGAAGCCCAGGCTGGTGCCTTACCTAAAAGGCCAACCTTTCTAGAAGTACATGTGCCTGTCCCTCTACTTTGCCTTTGTCTGTCTGTTTCTGCTCGCTTTTGTCACATGGTCTTTCTGTTTCCCCCTCTCCTTCTCCTACGTCATATCTTCTTTTTCCTTCTTCCCTTTGTTTTTCTTCCTTCACCACCACTTGTTTTCTTTCTGCATCTTTTCCTTCCTGCTCACTCTCTCTCCTCTTCCATCTCTTCACTACTCTCTCCTTCCTCCCTGCTTAATTTCTCTTCCCTTCATCTCTTATTCCTTCCTTCCTTCTCCTCCCTACCTCGGCTAGAGCACATGAATGAACGATTACTAGAAGGAATAGAATTGTTTAAAAAAAAATATTTCGGTGCATCAATGTGTAAAATGTACAATAATAAAGCAGAACTGCACTAAATGAATTATGGTAAAAAAAGAAACAAATTACCGACATGTCAAATACTATTAGTGCTCAAATCTGTAGAAAGAATAGGAATGTGTGTCTAGAGGAAGCGTCTTTTTATTATTTTTTTCTGCTCCCTTTGTAAAGCAAATACCAGCCACTCGTAACCAGTTGGTTTCAGTGTCTTGAATGAATAACCGATAAAAAAAGAAAAGCAAGCAGCTCTCCCCAGAATCATTTTTTTAGCAGTGTCAGGATATCAAGGTAATGTGTTACTTTTTGTGTGGACTTCAGACGTGTTCCTGTGTGTGAGTGAAAGTTTCATTGCCTATGGCTGGATTAATGATCGCTTATTCTGCAGGGGAAGGGAGATGGAAGAGAATGAAAACTAGGAGGATTGAGAAAGAGAAATCCTGTCCAGAAATTGATTTGCTACTCTGTGAGGGTTGGCTTAACGGGAGTTCATCCCAGGGGACTGGGCATCTCCATTTCAGTCTTGACTAGACTACAACTTTTAATTGAGTTTATAATACTATGGGCAGCCAGAGCTGAAGTGTGTCTGCGCACATATCATGGTTAATACTTTGTAGCTGAGGCAGCTGGGTTACATCTGGCCAGAAAATAGATACATTTCCTCCTTCCCGCCCCCAGGGGAAATTTTCATTGAAAAGCCAAACCATCCCCACCCAACATTTTCAATTTTCTACCCATGAAAAAGGGAAAACGTTGCAGTCAAGAGCGGACCAAGTTTTAGTTTTCTGCCCCCAAAATGTTATTTTTAGGGGGTTGGTTTTTCTGATGAAAGATCAACATTTTGGAGAGAAGGAAACGTTTCCCACAAAATAAATAAAAATACAAAATAGTTTGATCCAAAACACAGTTTGCTGTTGGCGGGGAGGGGAAATGTTTATGGAAAGCTTATGACCAGTCCTACTAGCCATGCTTCATCCTTGCCAGCTGCCTAGGCTGGGACAATGTTTTCTTCTGGCAGAGGCACTATGGGATAAGCACCCGGATTGCCCTAGAGTGCCCCGAAAAATGCATTTAGGCAGTGCGCGTGCACAAACTCACACACAGCTCTGTTGGGAAGGAAGTGGCTGTGTGGATATATGCTTTAACCGGTCAGCGAAGAGTCTCACAAAGTGGGTACAAATACACAGATGTACCTGTAGTGTAGATAGACAGGGCCTTACTGGCAGGGCCTGTATACAAATGTGTAATATGGTGTACTTAATGGTGATGCGCCCATGCTCTTAAGTCCAAATCCAGATTCCAAACTTCTCCAGGCTCAGGGATGTTTGCATCTTGGCACAGTCTATTATACAGACGGGGACTGGCTGACCAGCTCAGATCCACAGCTGCATCCTCACTCACCCCTGTCCTTTCACCCCATCATATCCCAATCCTCCTATGCGTCCTCTACCCTTCTGCTGGCTCCTGAGCTTCATCCTCTTCTTCTGCTTCCCCCTTCTAACTCTTCCTCCCTCCCTCAGTTTCCCCACCCTTCTCTCTACTCTGTTCCATTGAGCTTTGCTGCCTCCTTAACACTCCACGTGGTTTTCTGCTCTAGAGCTCCTCCTCCTCCTTCCATCTACTCCCTTCCCTCTTTCCAGTGATACATCACCCAATTCATGTTACACAGAATCGTAGGACTGGAAGGGACCTCGAGAGGTCATCTAGTCCAGTCCCCTGCACTCATGGCAGGACTAAGTATTATCTAGACTTATAGCCAGTGCTATGTAAACTAGAGACCCATGAATAGTCACTGGGGGGTTATCTACACAGGTTTTCCTCCTCCACAAAATTCAGTAACAAACATGTGTGTCCTGGAACAAATGTTTGTGGAGTGTCTAGATTAGCATATGCAAAAATATGAGTCAAGTTGAAGGATGTGGAAAAATTGGAATGAGTCCAGCGGAGGGCAACAAAAATTATAAGGGGGCTGGAGCACGTGCCTTATGAGGAGAGGCTGAGGGAACTGGGATTGTTTAGTCTGCAGAAGAGAAGAATGAGGGGGGATTTGATAGCTGCTTTCAACTACCTGAAAGGGGGTTCCAAAGAGGATGGATCTAGACTGTTCTCAGTGGTACCAGATGACAGAACAAGGAGCAATGGTCTCAAGTTGCAGTGGGGGAGGTTTAGGTTGGATATTAGGAAAAACTTTTTTTCACTAGGAGGGTTGAGAAGCACTGGAATGGGTTACCTAGGGAGGTGGTGGGATCTCCTTCCTTAGAGGTTTTTAAGGTCAGGCTTGACAAAGCCCTGGTTGGGATGATTTAGTTGGGGATTGGTCCTGCTTTGAGCAGGGGGTTGGACTAGATGACCTCCTGAGGTCCCTTCCAACCCTGATATTCTATGTTCTATGATCATTGGCAATCAGTTAACTTGAGTTAGACCAGGAGCAAAATCTGTACTTGAGACATAACCCTGATGATAAGTGCTACTACCCTAGTAGTAAATTCACAGGATTGCAACTCTAGGTTATCAGCTCTCAAAGCAAGGACTTGTCCTGCAAAGCACCTAGCACATTTTAGGTGCCGTGTAATTTGTAATAATAGATCTGAACTCTTCAAAAGGTCTTTTTACTCACAGGAGAACTGGGTGAAGTTATTCAGATGGATCATTTATCTGATTAAAATTGCGGCTTCTGTCAACCTGAAACTATTGTTCTGGCCATTCAGAAAATGGTTGGAGGAGGAAGTGGTGATGCTGTTACTGCTACTGCTGCTTCCTGTACCCCTTTTATAACCTTTAGCCCAGTGCTAAGAGAACTCACTTGAGATTCCCAGGTTTGAATCCCCATTCTGAAACAGACCCAAAACTGACTTTTTTGATTCACCAACAATTCCAAAACATTTTAGATTAGATTTGACCAGACCCGATTTATTTGTTTCCCTTCTATTTCTTGGAACTGCCTCTGAACTTAAAAAAAAAAAAAAAAAAAAAAGTTTTTTGCCCGGGTCTAATTTCAATAATTTGATATATATGCTATAATGAGCTCAAAATTAGAAACGAACAGGCATTTTGGACCGCTTTTATCATTTATCATTTAGAAATTTTGAAATTTTTCCAAATATATATTATATTTTTCAGTCAAGAAATTTGTTGAAACTGACCCTTTCCCATGAAGAGCTTCAGTTCAGACAAAATGGCATTTTCTAACAAAGTTTTGTCGAAAAATTCCTGACCAGCTCTAGTACAGAGCATTTGACAATCTGGCCCCCCAGGTCACACTGAGCAGTGCCCAGCTTACACTAAGGGCCGCAGAGAGCAGGAAGCTATTGGCAACTAGTTGGGAATCCCGGATTCTCAGCCCCAGCCCAGGGGCAGTTGACCAATGATCATGTTCCCCAAGGGCATCTTTGTGATCTGGCTGCTCTCCCTGCCGCTGATGCGCTCCTGGCCCTGGACTCTGAATGGCCCAAAGGGAGCACAGCAGGCCAGAGAATCCACCCCTGGATGTCTCTGTGGCAATGCTTTAACTCCCCATTTTACAGAAAGGGGAAACAGCATCTTCCTTTCCCCCAATCTTGACAACTCTTTGGTCTTTCGCTATGTGTTTGTACAGCGCCTAGCACAATGGGCCTAGATCTCTATTCAAGCCTCTAGGTGCTACCATTACAAAAATACTATAACAACAGCACCACACACGGAAGAAGGCAAAGAAACACCCCTCCCCAGGTGACGCAAAGAGACAGCCAGCAGCAGACAAATGGGGAGAAGGGAACGAATAGGGTAAGAGAAGAGATTTGTTAATCCAGCCTGTTGTGCTTGAAAGGACCCACTTTGCTCCCAAGCAGCTGCTTATGTTATTATTTCTTCCAGAGGGCTTCAAGCTGCCTGCAATTCCCTGTTAGTTAATAGGAAAAGTGAGAGATGCAACAATTGCTTTTGCTTGATTGCCTTGTAAAGGCTTTGTCACTCAGCAATGGAACAAAGGGGGCCTAATAACACCCCGTGCCACAAAGGCAAGTGCCAAGGAAGAGACAGAAATCAATTATCTGGGTGAAATTCAAAGGGAGAGAGAGCGGTGCACACGTACGCATCAGCAAACAGCACGCATAATCCCATTAACAGAGACGCTATCTCCCTTGCGGGAGCACCGAGCCAGGGAGGAAAATGATAATTAAAATAAACAAACAAAAAAACCGAGCCTTGACTTCATGGCTAAGGGACAGCAATGCAACTGGGATTTCACTGGTACATGGCAAACTGTTGGAGGAGACTGCACAAAGGGAAACCAATAGCAGGAAGCATTTCCTAATGGAAAGGTCTGTAACTGGATTTCTCAAAATGAGTGCCATGCATGCTGGTTGCACGGAACTGGCTCTTCCTCATTTCCAGGCTCTAAGCTGCATTTAATACACAAACTACTCTGCTATCTTAGCAATTGCTCAATTTGCCACAGGGTTGGGGACTTGCCGCACGAGGACAAGTGGATCCAGTGTTATTGAAAATGGGAAGGGATGGGTTCATGAGACAATCCCTGTGTTAAGGCTTAGTCCCCCGTAGAGCTGGTCAGAACATTTTCAATGAAACATTTTCACCATTGGGGAAAAAAAATGTTGATTTGTTGCCGCCAAAACTGTTCGTGAAAAAGTGTCGGTTTTGATGAATTTGCCGTTTCAAAATCATTTTGAATAATAAAGTTTCAAAATTGCTTAAACATCCCACTTCAACATTTTCAAAACCAAAACAGTGAAAAGTGACATGCCATTTTGAAATTTAAATTTATAATAAAAAAAGTTTTTGCCACAGGTCAAAAATCAAACAATTTTGATAGACCCAATATGATTTTTTTCTTCAGATTTTTGGCGCGCATCAATTTTGGAGGTTGACTTTTTGTCCCAATTTGTGATGGGACAAGAATGTCCAAGTTGTGAAGATTCTCGTGGGATGGGAAAAACATTTCCTGTCCAGCTCTACTCGACATGATTAAATGGTTTTTGGTAGCCCGGTATGGTGAAAGGGACCACATCTAGAACAAAGCTCTAGGGTGAATGTGCTTTCATGATGAACGGTTGTTCCCAACACCACTGGGACTGATGAACCATTGAAACAAACTACCATGAGAAGAGATGGATTCTCTACCTCTTGATGTCTTCAAAACCTCCTGATGTCTTCAAAACAAGCTCAGATGCTTTTCTGGAAGATGGGATTTAGTCAACCATAAAAGTTACTGGGCTTAGTAAAGGAGAAACTGGAAGAAATTCTACAGCTTGTATTTTTCAGGACTTGGGAGGTCAAACCAGATAATCCAATAGTCCCATCTGGCCTTAAAATCTATGAGTAAATCCCCATTAGAAACTGTTCTGCTAAGATGTAAAACTTATGTCACAGAATCAAGATACAGAGCCTCCAACGTCTAAAGTGCCCAAATAAGTGACTTCACTTTCAGAGGTACTGAGTAGTGAGTACCCACAACCAATGGGAGCTTTAGTTGCTCGGCACTTGTGAAAATCAGGCCAAGTATTAATGCACCTACATGTGTGTTTAGGTGACTGTGCTCAGGCCTCCAGATTTGAAAATGGGGGTGCACAGTTCTGCAGACTGTAGATGCACAATTCTGTATGACAGGTTTGGTGGGCTGATGTTGTTATAAATATACATTTCTCTCTCTTTTTTTAAAAACTACATTCCGTAGTGGTGCAATTAGGCCAAAAGTATTTTTGACCCAATTAGCAAGAGTCACTAGAAATGAATGGAGCCCCCACAGGTGGCTAAGCACACAGTTTATCTGGAGCTCCCCGGCTGGAGGTCAGGAAAGCCCAATGTATATTGCAGATACCCGTCACCTTTTCACAGCGTGTCTAATACTGGCATCCTTAAACCAAGGAAAGAGCTAAGTGAGTCAGTTACTGAGTTCCCCTTAAAAAGCGACAAAGAGTCCTATGGCACCTTATAGACTAACAGACGTATTGGAGCATAAGCTTTCATGGGGGAATACCCACTTCGTCAGATGCATGTTCCCCTTAAATTTTCCCCTCAGATTAATGAACTGCTAAACAAGCAGACACTTTCTTCCCATGCTGGGGCCAGATTTCGCAGACCCTTACAGGATTGTTTGATTTTACAAGATTGCAGCTCTATGGGCCCCCCACTGACTCCCCGATGAGAGAGGGCAATGCCATTATCCCCCTTTTACAGATTGGGCCCCAAGGCACGGACAGGCTAAGGGTCCTGCCTCTCGTCATTTCACGTCTTAATTACTAGAACATCCTTCTCTCTGGTGTTGACAAATGCAATCTTGCTCTGCTCTCATCCGTTCAGGCTGCTGCAGCAGAGATCCGTCTCCTGGCCCGTCATTTTGGCCACGTCACGCCTCTCTTTGAATCCCTCCGCTGGCTTCCCTTTCTCCACTGCATCAGACATGAATTGATTATCTTCACTGTCAAGGCCCTGCACAGCTCATCCCCCAACAGCTATCACCTCGCCTTCATGCTGAGATGTCAGTTCCCGCCACTGATCGGGATGCCACCCTCCATCACCATTTGTTCAATTTTAAAACACCCCCCTACACAGATACTTCATCCTTCAACTCTCTCCTCAAAACTCTTCTGTGCCAGGATGCCTACAATAAACTTGACATTGGTGAGGCTGCCGGTGTTTTGAGATGCCCATCGTACAAACCACTATCGTCTAATTTTTTCCTTGTGCTCCCCCATCTGTCTGTCTCCATCTGTTTTCTCTTGTCAGATTGTAACTTTTTGTGGCAGATAGCATCTTTTTGTTACATTTGTACAGCGCCTGACACAACGGAATGCTGCTCCCTGACTGGGTTTCCTAAGTGCTACGGTAATATAAATAATAATATTGATACACCTCAATTTCTTAGCTTTCAAACCCGTCAGGGCAGGGACTACATTTTCACGTGTACACCGCCGAGCACAGAAATCCTGACTGGAATGTCTGGGTACTACCATAATCCAATTTTAAATAGGACTAATAATCCAACATGGGTTTCTGGCGCCCTTCTCTGAAGCGGCGGATACTGGGTGCTTTGGACCTGGGATACCAGACTAATCCTGTGTTCTTGGGGCCTGATTCAAAGCCCATTGAAAACAGCAGAAAAAGACTCCCAATGACTTCAGTGGATTTTGGATCGGAACGAACATGATGAGCATCTGAACTTGACAAAAGCTCCACATCTTTCTTGATTCCCCTTATCACTAGGCCCATCCAACCCAACTCAACCCACCTTGTCATGGGCTCTTGCTTGGACATAGAGCTAGTCTATAATTGATACCTCTTCACCAGCTAACAGAGAGCGGCACATCAATCCAAAAGATGTCAGAGCTGGATAGCTTTAAGTTCAGCCCTTTAATTGTAGGAAAGACTGGTCTGAGTAAATTCCTGGAAACACAGTTCTCTTCCATACCGGCCATCTGTCCTGAGCGCATTCGAGAGCAGGAGACAGGGAAAGAGAATGAATGAATCCACAAGCTCAGGCAGCGCACTGGAATCCTTGACACATCACCATGAAGAAGGCAAGATTAAAATACAGTCACTTAATCCCCTCCAAAGCCTCTTAAGCATTTATATCAGAGTCAGCTCAGTCGGTGCTTAGTCAACCTGCCTCTGAAAAATATCCCAATTTAGACCCTCCCGCTTACTGTCAAGTCGGCTGCAATGAGGCACAGGATCAAAGACGGTGGAGGGTTGAGCGGGGGGATGGTAAGCAGTGTAAGTCACTCTCATTAGGTAGCAGCAGCCTTTTTAGGCTCCTCTCCACTCCCATCCCTTCCCAGAATTCTCTTGTGGCCTATTCTGAGCAGGATTTTACTCTTCACTTCTCTGACCTCACAGAGTTTCCCTGAAAGATAAACGGTCAGATTCCTCCCAGGAGTAAGTCCACTGGCTTCAGTGCAGTCACAGCAGGGAAAAATATATCCCAGGGGGCTGTCAGGTGGTTTGTGCAGGGCAGGGAGGCTGCTAGCTGGGGAGGAGGGAAGAGAAGTTAACCCCTTACAGAAAAGTCCTAGAGAAATCTTTGGTTTCATCCCTACTTTTCGACCATGCTATGGACAGAATTCCCTGTTGCGACCCCAGCTATGGAATTTTATTGGGGGCGGGAAGTGTTCAAAACCCCCATTCTTTAGACCAGATTCCCCACTCTACTGAGTCCCCTTTACACCACTTGAGTGACAAAATGTGGACTGAAAGCAGCCAGAAATGCTCAATGGAGAATTCCCCCCACTAACAGAGCCTGCTCCTGTACCAGCCCCCCTCCCCACCCACACTGTAAGGGACAAAGGGGATACATCCAGGTTGGGGTGCATGATGCAGCAGAGATCTGCTGAGTCTGATCTTCTACTGGAGAGAAATTGCTGGGACCAGGTGACACAGGATCCGGTAATTGCAATTGGCTCCCTGTAGCACCACCCTCCTTTGCACCTGGTTGGAGCACTCTAGGGCGATTTCTCTAGAATCCTATTGGTTTCATCCCGGTTTATTGTTAGAGGAGGTGAGGCAGGGCATGGCCTTAGCAGGGCTATTGCAAGACACATGGAGAAGAGCAGGGCTGAGGGCAGGGATTGCACTTAAGCTCATTTGAAAAGTGGCAGCTCCCAAGTCCACTTTTTTTGACCAATGTTTGGATTTGTTTTGGACCTTCCTCCCCAAGGAGCCTCATGTGAGTCACAAGGAGAGCAGGCAGCATTGTGGGTAATTCCCATCCTTGATCAGCTGCAGGCTCACAGACCTGCCAACGCAGGGCCTTGCTAGTCTGTAAATAGCTCACAGTAGCAGGGGAAAGGAAGGTGGCTATGTGGCTAGCTTAGGTCTGATCCAGTTCTCAGTGAAATCACTGGGAGCCTTTCCAGTGACTGCATTGGGCAATGAATCAGGGTCTTAGAGCTTCTGTAACTCACTCCAGCTGGGCCTAAATGAGAAGCTCATGTAGAAGCTACAGCTGGCACATGAGATGATGCCCCAACTCCTAAGCAGGACAAGCCATAGAGAACATAGTAGATCAGCAGCTGTACAACCTGCACTGCTTTTCCTTTACAAAGCTTTCCATGGGGGTAGGCTCCAGGCCATTCCAGGAATCATCTCTCTTCCTCAGCTATGCTGCTCTGGCCCACTGCATTATACAGAGCCCATGCCTAGGTCCCAAGGTGCTGGAGGTGGAGCCTTCTCAACAACAGACCCACGGACCTCTAAGGAGGTCAAGAAGAGTCTTGCTCTTGCCATCTTCTGTCCACACCTCTCCACTACTGCACTCGCCAAAGAGGAGGGGCGGAAGGAAATCTAACAAAGGTCGCAGCCCATGATTGAACCTGGCGTGGGGGCGGGGGAATTAACAGTGCTTCTAGCCCTTCTCATCCTTGTGCAGTACCTGCATCCTGGTGTTACATGCACTCGGGAACTGCTGATTGCAGGGATTAGATAAAAGCTGGACTAGAAAATAGATGCAGCCATGTCAAAAAAATGGGACTGGGGGGATGAAGAGAAACAAAGCAAGAGTTCTGCTGTCCACATGAGATGGAGAGGAAGAAAGAATGCTCATCTTTCTGCACACCTGCCCCCCCTCTCTCCATGTGAGTTCAACAAACAATGTCTCACTCTAGGAGAAAATGGTCAAAGGAACCATGAGGTTGTGGGACTGATTTAGAACTGAGATTGGTGCCTCAGCTGAAAAAGCCAGGAAAGGTATGTCCTAACGGGGCTTGGAGAATATCCCTGCAGGTGGAAGCAGAACTACTCAGGCCTAAGGGCTAGTTCTTCAAGGGGCTGAGCAACTCCTGGATTCACGGCGAGTTGAATGAGGCTCTTCTCCTCCAGGAGTTGGTAGCAGCTTGCACCTTACAGGACCAAGACCTGAAGGAGCTGATCGAATTAGGTGCATGCGTATAATCTGTAGTTGTGTGACTGTCACCATCTTGGCTGACAATGCAGTGATTGAACCAGGAACCACCCGAGCTAAAAGCCTGCTCTCTAACAACTCGTTGCCTCTATGGATTGGCATATGGGAGGACCTGTAACACACCAGAGGGCTATATATGCATGTGTATAGCAATACACACAAGTGTATATAGGCGAGCGTGCGCATATCCCCGCCCCCCACAGCTACACACATACCCCCACATATCCAGAGACATTCTGCAAAGCCCATATGCTCCTCACAGCTGTATTTTAACATTCCAATACCAGGGTCAGAGAGAATCTTGCTGTATCCTTCTTATCTTCCCTCCGCATACCAGCACTGTCAATGCCATCGGCAATTTTACATGTAAATGAGCCCATCCATCACTCCCTACTCTGCAGCACCTCACTTCCAAGCCTGCCGTGAAGTTACACCATTAAATCTCCCGGCTTTACAATATACATCATGACATATTTGACATCAATCAGCTGTGTCAGTCTGCTCTCCGCAAACCATAAACTTGCTCTGCATTCCATTGCCGCACACGGTGATTAAAACCTTCCCAGGCTAGTTTCCTGATTACGGTGATGAATGAATATTCAGGCCTTCCGACTCCCTGTTCAGCCATCCTCTCCTGATCATCCCCACCCCATCTGAACCCCACCCCTATTTATTCACATGCAGTATGCACTCCTCTGGCGAGCTTGCCAATCAGCTGTCTTCTGAGCCATCTCATCCAGCCTTCCTGTGGTCAGCCTTAAGAGGCATGCACTTCTACTGTGCCTCCAGCTACCAACTTGTCCTTCAAAGTAGTTGCTGGTCCAACTTTGTCTCTCGCTCGAGTCATTTAGGTAAAGCATTAGAGACCATACTGATGGGAAGGACCATGCTCTGGCTGTAGGCATGTGGGCCAGTTAACTAAGACTAACTTTTTTTTGAACATTGGTGCTTCCACATCCATAACCCGGATCCTGCAAAGACTCAAACATGTGAGTATCTTTATGCAACTAGTTCCATTGACTTCAAGAGGACTTCTCATAGTGCATTGTTGGTGTAGGATCAAGGCCTTAACATCTAAATGCACGTGCCTCGATTTTCAGAACTGAATACTTGATAGTCCTATTGACTTCACTGAGACCAGAGGCTGCTGAGAATCTCAGTCCCTTGGTTTTCAAAATTTTGGCCTATATCTTTAGGAAAGAGATTTCCCCTACCAAAAGACAAAGAAGATGGGGGGAAAGTTCATCCTGTTCCGGGCCAGTTCAGACCCCAGTAATTCCCATTTTCAAAACTTTTTTTGAACACTCAGAAACAGGTGAAATACATCATTTCCCATGTGACTTGATTCCGCCCCCATCCAAAATAAATTCTAAATCCCCCCCCCCTCCAATCAAAAAATGTGTTAAGCACTTTGGCTGTAAAATACGATCATTTTGGATGGGATTATTTCAGCTAAAAACATCTCCATATTTGAGAAAATCCCAGGCATTTTTTGTGAAGGCTTCTCCCCCCCAGTAAATTGGACCATGTGTGAAAGTTCAAAACTAAAAGATGAAACCCTGGAACTCACTGGGCCCTGAAGATTTCTGATCATGAGCCCCATCTCCTCCCTGTGAGGTAGAACACAGATAAAGATAAAAGCTGTCCATCTTTCCAATGGCATCTATGATCACTTCTCTTTCAAACCAGACCATTCCACCACCTGATCCCCACCACTGTCTAGATGAAAGGGGTGGGGCATTTGGGTCATAGATTATGCCATCCATTTCAAATCATTAGTGAGCAGCTTAGGAAACAGATATGGAAATTGTCAAGTGGCATGAAAATAATGAGACAGGCAGAGACAGAAGAGGCATGGGAAGAGAGGGGGGGGGGAAGTTAGCGCCTCACTTTCATTCTTGGGACATCCATAGAGTAATGAACCCTCCTTCGGTGCAAGATGAACGGGCAGCTGTACAGGTTATGAGTGAGGCTTATTTGCAGATCAATAAATCTGTGTCCGAGACCCCATCTGGAGGGAGTTTTAATTTAAAGAAAAGAGTGATGAATGCAGAAAGCCAATAAATCAAAAAGTTGTGTATTCACATATGCATTAACCTTCTTTCAGTGCAAACAACTGCACTGAGGGGAATATTAGGGAATGGGTTTATTGGCCCAGCAGCGGTAACTGAGTTTTGGAGTCAGGGTAGGGAGGGTTTCTGTCACAATAGCCACCCTATACTCTTTCCCTAACAGGGAACAAGGAGAAAACCCAAGATTTATTTCTATGCTGCTATCAAAAATCAGTGGATATCACTAGGAGACAGCTCTCTCAGATCCAAATCAGGAAGAGTGTGCTTAACAAACAGCATAAAACCAAGGAGATTCCACAGGAACAAACGCAACAGAGGGATTGACAAGAAGATTGGAATATCAGAGATAATCTGAAACCTCTACATTCAAAACACAGACTGTCGCTCCAAGGAAAACTTCAAAAGACATTGTGTTTCAACATCCTACTTTCTCTTCATTTCTCCTCTTCTTTGTTGTGGGCCTGATCCCAAGCCCGCTCAAGTCAACCGAAAGATTCTTATTGAGAAAAAGGATGATCCAGTGGTTAAAACACTAGCTTTGAACACTCGAACGCTGGGTTCAAACCCCTATGCTATGACAAACAGCCTGTGTGGTCTTGGGCAAGTCACTTAACCTCTCGCTGCCTCAGTTGTCCATCTGTACAATGGGGATAAGAGTGCTGCCCTACATCACAGGGACATTGGAAGGATAAACCCATTCAAGACTGAGGTGCTCCCATGGGTTTTGGATTTAGACCCTTCGTTCACAGAGCCAGATTCCCAGTTGGTATAAATAAGCATGACTTCTTTGAAGTTGGACTGTGGCCCCTACTGACTTTCTAGCTGGGAATCGCAGGGGACTTGACAATAGTTTAATAAGCAGAGATGATAAAAAAAAATTGGAATTCTGCAAAAAGTTTAGAAGGGAACACATTTTTTTGCATCTTTTGAAAATTTCCAGATTATTTTTTCCATTTTTTTTTAACAAAACCATTGAAAACAGCCAACAAAAAAAATACATTTTGATTCAAAAAATAATTATCGAAACAACATGATTTTTTAAATTTCTGGTTTCTTTCTCCCTCCACCGCCTTCCCACTGGAAAAAAAAAAAGGAGGGGAAATGAAAAAAAGGTAAATAAAGACACCCCATTTTTCTTTTGATTTCATTTGATTCTAAACATTTTTTTATTGTTTGCACTGTTATATTGAAAACTCAGAAACTGTCAATCAAATATACTTAGTGAAAAAAATGCATATGGTTTGAAAAGCTTTTCACTGAAACAAAAAAATTGGTTGATAAGTTTTGTGCTGCCCTCTGAACATTCACCACACCACTTGTGAAATAGAGAAGTGCTCAATTTAGAATTCACTGACAGGGACACTAAGCCACAGAAAGGTGAAGACCCACCTTCTAAAAAATGGCTTCTGATATTGAATTGGATACCTGAACTGAGTGCGCAATTTAAACATCTAGGGTCTGACTTTCTCTCCAGCTACAGTGTTCAGCCTCTCTGACAGTGAGGAAACAGAAAAATATTTTCAATAAAAAAAACCAACGTCCCAAGCAGCTCTACTGAGTATTTTCCAACTACAGCAGTAGTCAACGGGAATTGCAAGCATTCAGCACTGCTATTAAACCCTAAATGCCTATGGTCAAAAACCAAAAGCGGAGATACCCAAAATTAAAGGTCACTCCTGAAAACTTGAGCCTAAGTGATGTGTCCAAGCTGGAACAGAGTGTCTTTGGCAGAGCTGGGCATAGGCACATGCTGACTCTCAGTTCCTTGTGCTTATTGCTAGAAAAAACTCAGTTTCTCAAAAGCCAGAGTTTTGATTGCATCCAGAGTGCTCATCATTGTGCAATCCAGATGCCCAAAGCTGTCTTATTCTCCTGGATTTGAACCTCAGAACTCTTGAATCCTAAGGTCCTGACCCAGCAAACGTTCACACCTACATAACTTGGAAATCTAAGGGACTACACATGTGCATCAAATTAAGAAGTGTGTGCATGCAAATCAGGGTCTACGTGAATATCATACGTCTGCACCAACAGCCCATCTGCCTTGCACTTAAAGTTATTCTGTTTCCCTGTTTCTGTCACGGAATACACGCACACAGTTCAGGATAAACAACATTTGTACTCTGTGCATAAAGTTGCAACATAACATGACTTTATTTCTCAAAATCCAGAAATCTAACACATAACAACCAATTACAGAGAGACACAGCAGACTCTTACCTAAAGGCAGAAAAACACAGCTCAACTTGCCTGGCTCTTTGCAGATAACCCAGATCCCACCCTTCCCTACAGAGCCCGTGGCCTGCCAGCACGAAAGGGAAATACCTTACAACTTAAAGTAATGGCTTGTAATATTAACACAGCATTCAATACACCACAATTCTGCTTCCCTAAATGTCTCTCCAGCAATAACAAGTGGGCTAAGGAGAGGGAAGACGGAATGCAGCCTAGCTATTTGTTAATTACATGGAACACAAATAGGTCTTTTTGGTCAGTCCCATATAATGGCAGAGTCTTTGCACAGGCTTCTGTGGATTACTGTGTAATTATATTTACTGGAGACCAAACTAAGCCCCATGTCACCTGCATTTGGGGATGTGGGTGTTAGAAGACAGAAATAATCATGTATTAGCCTTTAATAATATAACACCTATTATATAATAATCTGGTTACTACAGGATATTTACCAGCTAGTTAAATTGTTAACAGCTGCCACTGGATGAAGGGTAGTTTTATGCATAGCCTCCCCGCCCCATTTTCAAAAGTGACTAGCACAGGGGTTCTCAAAATGGGGGTCGGGACCCCTCAAGGGGTTGCGAGGTTATTACATGGGGGGTCATGAGCTGTCAGCCTCCACCCCAAACCCCACTTTGCATCCAGCATTTAGAATGGGGTTAAATAGATAAAAAAGTGTTTTTAATTTATAAGGTGGGGGGTCACACTCAGAGGCTTGCTGTGTGAAAGGGGTCAAACCAGTTTGAGAACGACTGGACTAGCAATTCTGGATGCCTAAACTGAGATGCTCTGAAGAGACCTGATTTTCAGAGAGTGATAGCTCAGCACTTACTGCAAATCGGTTTCCTTTAAGGTGTCTCACATTGCCCCTCCCTCCCCCGACCCCAAAATCAAGGTATCTGAAATCAGTCAGTTTTTGAAAAACTGGGACATGCGTATTTTAAAATTCCTCAAGCTGTGTTACTGTCAGCTCAGATTATGGAAACGGAAAGCATTTGTAAAATCCAATTTACTTTTCACCATACACGCTTCGGCTTACTTTAGTTTTCACTTTACTCGGATTGGTGGAGGCAAGGATCACTTTCAGTTTAATAACAACAACATTGTGCACTTTCAGACCAGCAGCCTTAATATCCTTTCTCACCAGCGGAGGATTTCCTGTTCTGCAGGGTGATTTTGTTTAATAAGATTGTGTTCCTGAAAAAGAGAAGACACTTCATTGCTACAAACAGAATCTCAGGGCTCCAGAACTTCACAGTCATAGATCTCCGAGTATCTTACAAAGGTAAGGGTTATTATTAGAGAGCCTCAGCCAGCAAATTCCACAGAAGCAAGACACTTCAAGAGCACAGATGGGAAAAGCAGGGCATACAGAAGTGCTTTAAGGTACCCAGGGTCTCCTAGTAAATCAATGGTAGGGCTAAGAACGCAACACATCTGCTGAACCCCAGACCTAATCCCTGTCCCCAAGATCACACTTCTGCCTGGGCAGTTCCACTTTCTCAACCGCGATCCCCTCCATTCCCCATTTGTTAAATAAAGATAATAATTAGAGCTCGGCGCAGAAAAGTAATCCCATTTGATGGAGGATTTGGATATTTCAAAATTTGGTTTCACCCGATTCAGAACGAAAATGGAAAATTTTAAATTCTGCTGGCCTGCCAGACGGATTGCCCCAGAACCACAGGCCCTGGACAGCCTCGGTTACCCGACTCCTCGGCACTCTGTCAAGTGAGCTGCTGAGGAGCTGAGCAGGAAACCAGGCATGTTTTGAAATCTGCCTGACAGGCAAGGCTCCATCAAAACTCAGCCCGGGTTCCGTCAGGACTGTGCTGAACTCAAACTGTCTCCAGGAAACATTCCAACTTCAACAAATTGGCAAATTCCAATGAAAAATGCCCTTGTCTTGTTTACTAAGGTTGTGAACTCTTCAGGCCAGGGACTGCCTCTTCCTATGTGTACGTACAGCGCCTAGCAGGATGAGGTCATGATCTTGGTTTGGGCCTCTACGTCTTAAGGTAATAGAATAAACAACAAGTCTGAGAGTTGCTCTCGTAATTGCTCAGTGTAAGAACATGAAAGTTTCCAAGGTAGGAGACGCTTGCCACAAGGAATAAAATGTGAAATGTTTCTTTAAAAAAAAAAAAATTGTCATTTATACAGCAGGCGTTGGAAGCTGCCACCTTACCAGAAAATGATGTCATTTGTGAAACTAGCCTCCAGCACTAGGCTGAGAAAATGCTAATTTCAATTCGAACTTTAAGAAAAAATAATGATGTCCCCCAGTTTCCCCTTGGTGACAAGGGCCTCTTCGCTCCTGAACTGGGCTCAGCAAAACAACAACAGGGCATTGTTAGCTTCGCTCCGTAGAGAAGGTAATTGAGGCACAGGGAGGTAACACTGCTTGCCCAGAGCCATTCAGGAAGTCAGTGGCTGCATCAAGAATAAAACGTTGGTCAATGTCCAGTGAAGTGAATGGGAATCTTCTCATTAGGTTCACCGGGGGCTGGATCAAAACTTTGACTCCCAGACAAATGCTCAATCTGGGCTGGAAATTAAAGGGTGACTAAAATCTCCCCTATAAGAGCAAATTGTTTCTACATAGGACATTTCACATGAGCCGTCAGCCGCCGTTTCTGGGCTTTGGGCAAGAGACAGAGAAGGGAAGGGCGACGGCTTGACAGAAGATACGGGGCGGAGTTTGGATGCCAAGTTAGCCAATGTTTCTGAAACTTAGAGGTGTGATGGGGCGCCTGCCCCATACTGGGCTCTATGGGGTTAATAGAGCCCTAGGGAGGCTGTGCAGGAGGCAGCCAATCAGGGCCATGCAGGCCCATATAAAAGGAGAGCTGCAGGGCAGAGGAGGGCAGTTCTCTGCTGGGAGCCCAGGGAGGAAGGACTGTGTCTCTGGAGGACTGAGAGAACTGCCAGCACCCTGGACAGAGCAGTACTGCAAGCAGGGACTGAGGGAGCGAGAGACAGCTCCTGGCTGGCTGAGGCCCTGAGGCAAGGGCAAAGAGGATGCTGGGGCCACGAGGAAGTGGCCAGACAATTCGCTGCAGTAGCCACTAAGGGAAGTGGCTGAACAGCAGACTGCAGGTCCCCGGAAGTGGGGAGCACAGTGTTTGGCATGGCCGGAGAGTTGTGTCGCTGAAGAGGTCCTTGGAGAGACATGGGTCCTAGAGCAGGAGTGATGGTGGCGAGGCACCACCCAAAGGGGGCGCACTAGCAGACAGAGCTAATTCCCAAGACAGCCAGCAGGAGGCGCCAGAGTGGTGAATGGACCCCATTACAGAGGCTATTGAGAGAAGGAGATTCAACAGATAAAGAACGATGCAGTAAAGTAGAAACCTGATCAAAAGGCATTAGAAGTCTTGCTGCATTCAAATCACAATATGCTGTTGTCAATCTTCCTTTCCATCCCCATCTCAGCCCATTTGGGAAGTCAGAAGAACTTAGTCAGCTATATACAACAGAAAGCCTTCCAGTCTTACACACCTTTCCATTCATCTCTTGATCTCAGATGGTCTAGCCCACAAAGACTTTTACATATTTTGCATTCAATTACAATACCCCTGCAGGCAGGCAGGGAAAATGGTTCGGAAATTCTGATCATGATCCTTAGTTGAACAACTTGGATTTCCCTGTAGTTCATTGATCTGTTTCTGCTTCCTGCCCTCTCAGCACAGAGCCTTTGTTTCAAAGTTCACTGGCTGATAACATTCCCCAAGCAGTAACTAGCTCAAAAACCTTAGAACCTTCTGAGGGTAGAGCTGCTCCATCAAAGGACTTCAGTCGTGTTTGAATAGTTAAGTCAACTATTGCAAATAGGGCAAAGCACTGAAGTTGGACAGTGACTAGAGGTTGGTGGTTGGGAGGTTAGCGGCAACTCAGCAATTATAGAGGACTGTCCTTTAAGAGGAAGTTTGGTTTTTGAGTAATAGAATTAACTTGTGGAACTCACCTCCACAAGATATTCTTGAACAAAAGGATCAACAACAAGGTTCTGCATGAATGTGTAAAAGAATAGCCTCTGCAAAGGGGTCTGGCCGGATCAGCGGACTGCTGCCGTGCCATTCAACGTTACCAATTCACACCCGGCCTGGGTCAGTAGTGAATGAAAGTTACCACCATCAGATAGCTGGGAGGCGAAACTGCTGGCCTCAGTGACCACGTCCCACATCACAGAAACCCAACAGTGCAGTTGGCATGAATGGGCACTGTTCAGCAGAGAGGGCAATGGGTGACTGGCCCTGGAGACAGCGTTCCACAGGCATCCCTAGAGAAGGGTCCTTCCATGTCAGGGGGAGAAACTCACTGACTCTTGGGATGGGGAGTAGCTTGTGCTGCCCTGGACTGGGATGTCCCATGGAGAAAGGGCACTCCAGGCCCCAGGGCTGTCAATGCGGCATCTTCCACTAGCTAGGATGAAGACAACAAAGGCCCAACAGTGGTGGTCAGGGAGGCCCTCCCCTGCTATAACATGAATCGGGTATATTAGGGAGGGCAGATGGATTATGTGTATGTCCGTGCCACCTTTCTGTACTGCCCCCCCCAGCACGGTACTGGGGAGAAGGCTGCAGTGAGTACCCCGAGTCGAGTGGTGCCATCCAAGCCCAGTGGATATTCTGAGCTACCATGCCTGGTGCTTTCTCTCTTTTCCCTCCCATTTGATCCATTACTCCCCCCTCCCCGTCACCAATGAACCGTGCTGGCTCCCTTGTCAGAATCATCATCGTTAGCAGTGTCACCTTTCATCAGCTAACGAGGCTCCCGCTTGACCCGTGCTGGCCCAACACCTCCTCCTGGGGCTGTCGGGAAAGAGCTTTCTTTCTAATCAAAACCAAAGGCTTTGAGGGAAAGGCAGAGAGGAGAGATGGAGGGAACGTCTCTTTAACAGCTTTCTGGGTCATCATATAAAAGGATCATGTAAAAAGAGGTCAGATAAATATTTAATACATGTATTAATCTCTGTTGTTAATTTCACTCTTCCTTTTTAACCCCTAATAGAAGGCAAAAAAACCAAACCCCACCTTTATCTCCTTCAAATCGCTCTGCTGATCCCTTTTAAGGTCAGCGCGGCTTGCAAGATGATGCTTGCCATCAGCGGCTCAAGGCGGATCAGCTGCACACTTCTTCCCGAGGAGCCCAGCGTGAATCGGGTTACCTCTTTGAGCCGAGCTCCTGAAGGCATGAACTCAAGGCCCTGACCATGGGTGATCATTACAGACCCAAGGGTTCTTTTCTCAGGAGTGTGCAGTGGCTGAATTCTAGCGTGGGTAATGCCTTGTCTAGTGGAAAGTTGTGCAGCTGGAAATGTACCCCTAACACGGCACAACGCCCCCAGTTTGGACGCAGTTAGAGCGGTATAACAGTGCCTATGCCAGTATAGCTCTTGCTATAAACTATTGTGGTAAAAGGCACCTTTGTACTGGTATAAATGGATCTGCACTAGGGGTTGTACTGGAATAATTACATAGGTAATAAATCCAGCCCTGAACTTGTGCAGCTCCCACTTGTCATTTTTTGCGGATATGTCATTCTTTTTATTGTTTCGATTCAGTTACATACATTTACTAGTTTTCCTTCTTCCCCTTCCAAGCCTGCACTGCAGTGTTACTATGCACTGTTAAACAGCTGCTGCATTCCACACCAGAGGTGGCTGCATCAGCGGCAGGTGACCTGATCCCCAGGGACAGATTTTGTAATCAGTGTGTTGAGTGCTTCGTGATCTTGGAGTGATGGTCAGTTACCGTCTGTGTCCCTGCCTCACTTGATGCAGCGTTCATCCTAATTCTGATTAGGAAGCAGTTACAAACATATAGTTTCTATTCTCTTGTATATCGTGGAATTCATTTTGGTTCATGTTCTCTTTCACACACACACACACACACACACCAGCCATATTTTAACATTTTACAGCTCCACGGAGGAATGCTACATGATGTAGGGCCAGATGCAGTAAGAAGCTGAGCAACACAAGCAAGATGCTGAGAGTCAGAGCTTCACCGGATGCAAGTCACGAGTGCTTCATTGAGTTCAATGCAGCAATGCTGATACATCTCAGCTGAGGATCTGGCCCCGTGTACCCTCAGCCCAGTGGCAGGAGGGGACATTTGGCTCTTTGCACATACAGACTCACACATTTTTGTCCCTTATATCTAACAGCCAGTTACAGAGCGACACAAACAAGGCCTAGAAGGAAAGGCAAGCAGTCCACTTGTCATCATGTGGGGGGACAAAAAAATAAATCACACACCGCAGGCCTTCTCACACTGCTCTCCTTAAAGAGCCACCAAAGTAAACATCCTACTCACAGAGCATTCAGCGCCTCTCTCACTCACCAACATTAGGGAAGCCACAATACATATCAATGTATATCTTGCATATATATATTTTTTAAAAACCCTTTATTAAAACAACATTAAAGTTGCAAAGCCAAGCACTCAAAAGTTAGGAACTGCCAAAAATAAGGATGCCCATGCAACCTTAATTCAGCCCCCTGGTGCAGATGTATTATGATGCAGTCTTTAATAACATGATCACGTACTATTTCCCCCCAACAGGACCCTTGTCTCATTCAGTGCATGGATGGGTGCTCACTTAATGAGCAGCTATTCTGTATTTTGTTGCATCCTCCTTGTTCAGTGTGGCCCCAGGCTTTATTTATCATACACTATTCAAAGCCTGCTGTGAAGACCGAATTATTTATTTTCTCTTGGGCTTTTCTATGGCACACACCTCTACAGTATCTGACTGCTTCTCAGACATAGTGAATTTGTCTTCACTGCACCCCTGCGAGATGAGGGGCTATTATCCCCATTTTACAGATAGGGAATTGAGACAGAGAGATTAAGGTCCAAAGTGTCTATGTAACATCTCACAGGAACACAACACAGCAGGGAGTGGAAAAGAGCACTATATCCAACCTAAAACATGGGGATGGGGTTGGGGGACTCCGAATGACCAGCAGACACCATTAAAATTAACACGGAGCTCCCACTAATAGAATCTGACATACAGTACCTGTCTTTTATTCTTTGGATAGCAAAATACTGCGATCACTCAGACTCTCTTGCTTAGTAAAGATCTCCACCACCGTAATTACTCAACGTACAGGCTGCCCAGGATACAATGGAGTTACCATCTCATCTCTCTATGGAGCTGCTGTGGGGATTTTAATACCCACAAGGGGGTCTAGGAATTTGGTTTTGTCTCTCACCTGAAAGGCAGCAGTTCACCCCACTGCAGCTCAGCACTGCATCTGAAGGAGCGGCAGCACCCTGCCGAATTATTTCTTGCAGTTCCCAAGTGCTCCATAGAAGTCTCCCTTCCAAGCACTGGTCTGACCTAGCATTGCTTAGCTAAGCTGATTCACTCCTACGAGAAGGCATCACAGCTGCCGGCAATAAACAAGAAACCATGAATGTAGTGACCTGTTCTGAATTTTGTTGTCAGCACCTAAGCGTTTGTAACACCTTCCCTTTTTTTTAACCTCTGTTACAAAAGGGGTTGCCATGATAACAAGACCGTCCTTTATCAACAAGACGGGGATCGCTTACATATACAACCCCCTCTCCCCCTCCTAAAAATCCTTATGTCACTTGAGAGTATCGAGGAGCAGAAATTGTTGCAATTTACTGTAACCACAATCAAGCGCCCAACTTTCCGAGCTCGCAGCGGGCCCTGCTATTAATTCCAAACACTTGTGTGGGAGCCGGGATTCCATTAGAGGGGCCAATTTCAAGTCCATTTCCCTGATAAACAGACAGGAGCCAGCTCCTAAATGGGGCTTGATAGATTTGATTAGGGCAGAGTTTTCACAGGTTGTGATTTCGGCAAGGGAAATTGCTGTTTGATGTGCAAGCGAAAATTGCACTTGAAATCCTCTTGTGACGGAGTGGGGGCAGGGGAGATGATGGAGCATCTAAACACCTAGCCAATTACTATCATCTAGCCGGCGCGGTCATCAAGCTGTCACGCTCAAGAAAATGGGCATGCAGGGGATGCTGCCGAGCCGCGCTGCGTTAGAGGAGCTGAAGGGATTAGCTGCCGTGAAAACAAAATGTTATTTAAACAAGGCATAACAAAATCCAGCTCTCTCCTCCAGGCTTGGGGACAGGTTGGCAGAGCTTCCTCCATCTTATGCACGCTAAGCAAGAAGCAGCCAAGCTTTGAGGGGTGTTTCTTTCTAAGTTCCGACTCCTGAAGCGTAGGGAGAAAAGATGGGGTCTCTCCCTCATGAGTAGCACAAGCATCAAAGGCTGGCAAAATGTGCCCTGCTGTCCCCTCTAGTGGCTGACTCATTAGAGGATAATAGGCTATTATTGTTGCTGGCTCATGGATTCGCCCACTATGGTGCTCAAAGTCCCAAGCGCAAACTTTGCTGGTGATCCATGCAGCTGCGGCGCCTGTCCTCCTAGCCACCCATGATGGGTGGTTTTGGGAAGTGTGCGTGAGGTCCCATGCATCTGACTCCACGTGCCAGTGGTGGCCATAAGTCACCCCAGACAGACACATGTACATGTACCACAGGCATGGCTACAGGGATTGTTAGCACTTGGGGAAGCGACCGTCATTTTGTTCTGTGGTTGTACAGCACCAAGCACAATGGGGTCTTGGTCCATGACTGGGGCTCCAAGGTGCTACCACTGTACATAGAACAAACACCACTAATGGAGAAGGGGAGGGAAGTGGACGAAATACCATAAATGAAGGGCCAGCCTTGCCATCGGGGGAGAACCAGTTCTCCCAGGGTGCCGCAGCCTTGTGCCCCACGAGGCCTGGCTAGAAGTATCCAAACGGAAGTTTATGGGCCCTGGTGTGTGAAGATTTGTTAGTTGTCACCAATTCCGTTCTAAAATACGTGTCTTGGAATCCACCTTCTGCCCTTGAATGCCAATGACCGGTTCTCAATAGGAGGCAATACGAAGCAACGCTGCATAGCAGTTTAGGACAGGGAGTAAAACTATCTCCAGCTGAAGGGGCCTTGGGGAGAAGCGGTGATCTAGTGAAGAGGGCACTGGACTTGTGTTCTATTTCTGGATCAGACCTGCTGCATCTCCTTGGCAAAGTCACATTCTTGCCTTGTGCCTCCTATCCTTTGTCTATGCCAGCTCTTCGGGGCCAGGGCAGGGACTCCTGCTCCTGGCAGTCTCCCAGTCAGCTCTGCTCCCTTCCTGGAGCTGCAGCCCCAGGGCTGATTCTCTGAGCCCTGACATCCTGGTCCAGGGACCCACCACAGGTGCCAGCTCCACTGTGGCTTCCCCGCCACAGCCTCTCTCAGTCCTTCCTCCAGCTGCCCACTAGCAGTTCTTTATAGAGGTAACCCAGCCTTCCTTAATTGGCTCGACTAGGCTCACCTGCTCTGGTCCAGGGACCAGCTACCCTGTGACAGGTCTCAGTGTGGGCACCAAAGACAAATAGGAATGATTTTTGGGGTTGTAAGACACTCCCAATTTTTGGTTCACTTAGACGAACTGAGAATTCACTTGGCT
Organism: Platysternon megacephalum; assembly: GCA_003942145.1. NCBI lineage: Eukaryota > Metazoa > Chordata > Testudines > Platysternidae > Platysternon > Platysternon megacephalum. The sequence goes on along the minus strand of QXTE01000097.1, from coordinate 6,033,507 downwards.
CTGCAGCTGGGAGTTTTAGATTCATGCAAACTCCAGAACACCTGAGTAAGGGCTGGGGTGGGATGAACTTTGGGTTCCTTCGTGGCTTTCCTGGCAAACCTGGTTCTGACATCCCCTCTGCTGCAGCACCAATGGAATCCTCATGCTGCATGAGCACTGCCGCCTACCACAAGCAGGTGCCTGGGAAATGACCAGGTCATGCTGTTCCATTTCAGACAAAACCCATACACCGTGCTGCACTGAACACCCCTTCACGCAGGTGTGCGGTCCCAGCTAAAAGCAAACTGACCAAGTAACAGCATCGCCTCATTGGTGTGTGTACAGCAAGAGGCAAAATAACCCGCGTTCCCCGTTCAAAAACAAGCTGCCACCCTGACGTTGCCTCTTCTTGGCAACAGCGGTACATCCCCTTTGACAGGGACAGCAGGGCCAGACTTCCCGCCTACCTAACTAAACAGCAAAGGATGAATATTCATTTCAGCATTACCTCCCACGTCTGGCCAGCCAGGCGGGCTGCATTCAGACTAGATCTCCAGAGAATGTTTTTTAAGTCTATTTTTGTTTCATTCCCAAGAAGCACATCCTTGACTTTTTGGAGCAATAGTTTACTTAAGGGACGTTAATTAATTCTCCCAGACAATTTAAGTAGAGCAAAGACGCCATTCTCAATCCCCAGAACCTGGAAACAGCTGCCTTCTTCCATTCTACCTCTGCCTAGAAGCACACACCTGAGTCCTCCAATGCCCCAATTCTTTAGGGCACATGCCTGATTTACACATGTGTGTAGCTCCAGTAACTTCAAGGGGGCCACTCCTGTGTTAAGAATCTTGCTGAACCGGGTCCCAAGTACAATGTCATTTAAAATGCACCAGTTCCCTTGGCAACTAAACATTACTGTACCTCAGTCTTTGCAGCCGCCCTTCTTGGCAATACAGGGAGTAATGATAGCTCAGTATGCACCGTATCTAGCTACCGAAAGCAAAACTGGATAGCTTCTAAGTGTTAGCACTGAAGGGATAAAATTCAGCTGTGCAGGTAAGGCTAATTCTATGTACCATTTTGCGATGGGAGTGCTCCACTCACCGATAGTCTTGCGCCTCCTCCTGGCCACTCTGGGGATTAGCTCATTAGGTCCACACTCTTTCCTATGGTTGCATGCCCTCACTCTGTCACTTCCTTTGGTCAGAAGCCCCTCTCACTCCTGGAACCCCAGGGTCTTCTTCATGACTCAGCCCTCCGGCCAGGTCATTCAGTGTTTTCCCCTTCCGGCGTACCAAAGTCTTTTAAAGTCTCTCTTCACACTGGCAGTCTCAGGCGGTGTTCCCATTCACTGCCCCATTGTGCCACTCCCTCAGTGGCTGGTAGAGGAACCCAGGCCCCTCTACTCCGGGTTCCAGTCTAGGGACCCTCAGCTCATCAGTTCTGGGCTTTCCTCTCCCAGCCGTCACTGCTCCTTCCCTGGACTGCTTCCTGCCACTCCTGGTTCCCCGCCTTACTCTGGCTGTACCAGCTCCAAGCCCTCTTCCCAAGGAGTAACTGCCTTTTCCCAGGAGCAGCCCCTGTCTGTTGCCAGCTTCCTGGGCCCCACCGGTTCCTGCACAGCCGACCCTGCTTGCAATCAACTCCCTGCTCCCTGGCTCTTCCTCCAGGTGCAGCCTGTTGAGTTAATAGGCCTGCTTGACCACTTTAATCCGTTCCAGTCATGTGTGAGGTGGACACCCCATCACACACTTACATCCCATGTAGGTGTAATAATACTTTGCTTTATATCCAAATGTCTCAGAGAACTTTAGAAAAGATCCTATTATTCCCATTTTACAGATGGGGAAACTGAGGCACAGTGCAGCAAAGTGACTTGTCCAAGGCCGCCACCAGCAGCAGACCCAGGAATAGGACAGAGGTCTTCTAAACTGCAGTTCAGTCTTCTATCCCCACCCGGCCCCACTCTGCTGCTATTGCCCATTGTGAAAAATCCGTTAGCTCACTGTTTGATGGGGTCGGGGAGGTCTCAGTTCAGATGCCAGCAGACACATCTTACCTGTGTGATATTGTGCCTCAGTTTCCCAACCTGTACAGCAGGGAAAAGAGTGCTTATTCATCACTGAAATCCAAGGATTAAAAATGGAATAGGAACACTAAAGATCCCCACCCCCACGCCCCAGGTTTAAACAGAAGGATGTTTTTCTCTCCCAAAGCTGAAGTGTTAAACTCCTAAGAAGTTTTGACAGCTGCTAGAACAGCAGCATTCATTATCAGTTTTGCTCTGTTTAATGCTCTTTGCTCATGTGTTCCTCCCCAGGGCCTGGTTTACTCCTCCTCAGAAATCTCTCTGAATTCAGCACATCTTAACCCAGTAATTGGGATCATGATGCCCCTAAGGAAGAGCATCTGTATCTTCCCATGCCCCCCATCTGTGGATGTGTCACTCACAATTTTGCATTCTTTAAGTGCCCCAAAGACTGCACCCCACCCCACACCACAGGATCTTAGGGGATATCTAATCTAGTTTGTTATGATGACAGCGGGTTTATTGAATCCATTTTATTACATGGGGCAATAAGTTACCAAGTCTGTAATTAATTAGCCGATTCTCACCTCAACCACATGAAACCTTTGGCTAACTGTAGAGCATTTTCCTCTGGAAATATGTGACTGTAAGGTACCCGATGAAGGTGCTCTGTTTCTCTCTCATTTTCCATACCCACCACAGCCCTGATCCTGCTAAGAATTATGTGCCTACGTAACTTTATGTTATGGGGCTTCTCGTGTGTGTAAAGTTAACCATGAGTATAATTCTTAGCAAGCTTAGGGATGTGTGAATAATAGGAAATTAACATTTCAGTCAGTTCATTGCATCTCGGATCATCTGCAAACAGATCCTCCCCTATATTCATTCTTCATAATTATGCAAACAATTTTTTTCTCAACTTATGCTTAGGTCATGGCTTGCTATTCAAGTTGTGTTGCTCAGTCAATTGCGGGTGGACAGCAATTTAAAACTCACTTCCTGAGGGCGCTTGATCATGCCAGGTGTAAAAAGAGATGCTTTCTGTGAACATTCACACTACTGAGTCATGAATCATCTCAGGGATACTGAGGATATGGGAATGTCAACGTCATCCAAGCAAGCTCATGGAAAAATCAGAGCTAATGGAGAACTGTTTTCACTCTTTGCCTGCTCTGTCCCATGTGGGAATCTCCATCATACGCCTCTGATCCTCCCTTGCCTGAACCCAGGGTCAGAGATGTTTAGATTACAGACAGCTGCCATCAGAAGCATGGTTTCATTTTAGTTCATTTCATCACACCAGTTTAAGGGCTTGTATCTCCTCTGCATAGCAACTTGTGCAAAGTGAGTGCAAAGTACTACCAGGCTCAGCCTGTGCACAAGTGTAAAGGAGCACACCAGGCACAAGTGTAAAGGAGCACACCAGGCACAAGTGTAAAGGAGCACACCAGGCACAAGGCTGGAGAGAATCAGGTCATGAGGTATTTCTTGCTGCTCACAAGGTACCAGGTCGACATCCCTCAAGATCAAAGCCCTTTATTCATCAACAGAGCAGGCACAGCAAGGCAACAACATTTGCTGCCCAGCTCTGCACCTCCTACACTTCCCACCTCTAACCCAGAGGGATAACTTCCAGGGGAGGGAGAACAGATTAGTCTCCATCCCCTTTCATGCCTTGAGCTCTTTGCTGGCAAAAGAGCGTGTTAACTGTGCTATTGGCTTAAGTGATGTCAACACGTCTACTAAGATCTGGAGTGAGATTCTCACCCCTCCAAACTTCTTTCACAATAGCCATTGAGCAGTGATTGGACAGTAAACAGAAACATGTTTTAATCCTTACTGTGCTGCTGATAGGATCCCAGGAGAATCACTCTTGGGTTTTTATTTTAATAGCACTGCATGAGCCTTTACTGGTAATTACACACAGGGGGAAATTCACCTCTGTGCAGAGAGGCTGACACAAGGACTACAGAATAGAACCATGGCCTCTAAGTTCCAAGTACCCACATGGGAAGAGATGCTGACCCCCTGCACAGGGGTGGATTTCACATACAATTGGGATGAGTTCACCTCTTTTTTCTGGAGGCTCTGTCCATGGTGCTGAACGGACTGGCCAACCCATGAAAGCTCAACGATCTTGACAGTCTGTTTGATTCCCCACTCCACGTGACCATTTCCCTCAAAGAGAATATTTTTCTGTAGTAACTGGATGCCTGTATAGCTGCACAAGAAAGACTTTCAAAACACTGATGAAACGTTACACAGCCCTTTTATTGCTGGGACAACAAGCTCTGTGGACCAGGGTAGATTTCATAGGAATGCTCATCCCTGTTCCCCTCCCGCTCAAACAGAATCTGTAGGGAAATAAATAACATTTTCCTTCTTCTAAACTGGGCTCACAAAGCAAAAGCAAAAGCAAAATCAGGAGGAAAGATGCTCTTGTGATAAAGACAGTAAACTAGACTACAGGAGAGATCTAGGTTCCATTTCTGTCTCTGCCCTAAACTCTCTGGGTGAACTTGGGCTAGTCATTTACTCTCTCTGTGCCTCAGTTCCTCATATGTAAAATGAGGCTAATACTTCCTTTGTCTATTTAGATTGTGAGCTTCCCAGGGCAGGGACTGCCTCTCATTACAGGCACATGCCAAACTTAGTACAGTGGCACCTTGATCTCAGCTGGGGCCTCCAGATTCTGCCATCATGACAATCATATTTAAATTCATTGGTACACAGATCAACACCAACAACAACGAGCAATCAAGAGTAACTTTTAAAAGATTTCCTCAGGTTTTTTTTTTTTTTAAAGTTGGCATAATGCAAACACGCACTTCATTCCATAAAAAATGGATGTGAGCGTGTTTTGTAAATTATAGATTAGCTAGATGTGATCCCTCACCAAAGAGGCCGAGACAGAGTTACAAAGCCAGCAGCGTTTCAACGGAGCTCACTGGGCAGCAGGTCAAAACAGTCATAACAGTGTGTTCTCTTTTTTATTGTTATTATTTCCACATCCGAATAACAATAGTTTGCAGTGTTGTTGCAGCTGTGCTGGTCCCAGGATAGGAAAGAGACCAGGCAGGGGAGGTAACATATTTATTCGACCAAATTCTGCTGCTGGAAGGTTCTGCTGCTGGAAGGTCTGCTGCGGGGGGAGGGATAGCTCAGTGGTTTGAGCATTGGCCTGCTAAACCCAGGGTTGTGAGTTCAATCCTTGAGGGGGCCATTTAAGGATCTGGGGNTGACCAAATTCTGCTGCTGGAAGGTTCTGCTGCTGGAAGGTCTGCGGCGGGGGGAGGGATAGCTCAGTGGTTTGAGCATTGGCCTGCTAAACCCAGGGTTGTGAGTTCAATCCTTGAGGGGGCCATTTAGGGATCTGGGGCAAAAATCAGTACTTGGTCCTGCTAGGGAAGGCAGGGGGCTGGACTTGATGACCTTTCAAGGTCCCTTCCAGTTCTAGGAGATGGGTATATCTCCATAAATTTATAAGGTACAAGGTGTTGAGAGCCGTGTAAGCTCAAATACTTGTACCTTGCACCAACAGAAGCTGATCCAATAAAAGCTATTACCTCACCCCCCCCCTTGTCTCTTTCAATAATAATAATAATGTCACTTACAAAGGAGGATGCACATTGTACAGGTCTGGTGTGTGAGGGAAGAAGATAGTAGCACATGGGGAAGGATAGGTCTAACACCACTGTTTTGCATCTCATCCTTCTCTGGTTGCTCCTGGTTTTTAACTGAAACAATATCTGGTGTACACCTCAATGGGAGATTACTCGTGCTGGTGCATGTTATACACAGAGTGGGTCTCTTGGAAGAGTTACTCAGAAGAACTGCTAGCACCAGGCAGAACTCGGGACACTGACAAGGTGACCCCATCCCACCTCCTGGGCACGTTGCATTTCAGAAGATATTTCAGTGCCAGGGCTAGGCAGGGTTAACATTTGTGCCTGCTGCTTAAGAGGTAGGGGGACGAGGGTGAGGAACAGGCACCGGGGAGGCCTTAGGGAAAAGCCGATCAAAAGCCGAAATAAATACATCTGATGAGCATAACCAGTTCTTAAGAAGTGCAGATTTTCTCTGACATCACACAGTCAAGACTCAAGACTTTGAAGCAAAGAAACGTATGAAAGAGGGGAATAAATCCAGCTCGATGCGCCAGTAAGGAGCTTCCCCTTGATCGCTGTGCATCTACCTGTGGCGGGGAAATCCCGCCCGCCATGCCATTCACTCAGCCTTCTCTGCTGGCATCCAATCCATCCAGGAAGGGAGGGGAAACTCCCTCCTTCACCAGTCTCTGCCCAGATGGGAAAATAATATCTTTTCTGTGTGTGTGTCATAACCTGAACTACATGGCCACAGCTGCTTCTGAAAACAAAAAACCTGTCCTCTCTTTTATTAAAGGGACATGGACAGGTGTTAGACCCCAACATGTAGTGGGGGAAACATGGGATTTGTAAAGAATGTTTCCATGTGATGTTCCTCTTGAAGTTTCAAAGAGAACAGTCATTCTGTTGGGTTTAAAATCTCCCTCCACCCCCACTGCTGGAAGCCCAAACACAAAAGCACTGTGGTAGCTCATGAGAGCTGGGAAGTCAAGCAGATGAGAAACTGGAGGGAGTGTCCAGCCTAGTTTGATTGCGCTAAGAAAGGGGGAAATGAAACATCCCCGCGAGCCTTCTGTGCTAGAAGGAAAATCTCAGCCTGAAACACACACACAAAACAAAGCTTGCTAGTGTCGCACGCATGAAGCCACAAAACGGTGCAAAACTCAGCTCAGTTCATATGATTAAAAAAAAACAAAACGGAGCAAAGGGAAGATGCATGCACAACTTTGCCCTGGGGATTTTCGCTGAAGCAGGTGCACCAGTGCAAACCCATCGTGCAGACAGGCAAAACCACTATTGGCACCAGAGAAACTCCCCCTGCTTGAAACTGGAGTAAACGGCACCCGCAAAAATCAGGGGTTACCCCATCCACATGAGCGACTGCACTGTTGCTACTACACCTGTGGTCAAAATGGGGGCAAATCCCCAGTGCAGTCCAAGCCCTAGAGAGTCACATAGCGGTCCAGACCCTCAGCTGTGGTAATATCACAGCCGCTGTCCTTACAGATAAAGAGATCTGTCAATGCTGCTTTTTTATCTACCAGTAGGGGTCACCGTTGAAATGAGCAACAGCAGACAACCCCACCACTCTGGTCCATCCGAGCATGCCAGGGAGGAGCTTGGGGGTGGGAGCGGAGAACCACGATATGTGCATAACATATTGAATGCAACATAAGAGCTGCTGGGAACCAAGTTGCCCATAGTGCTAGAGGGAGTAATTTCATACTGTGTGGGCTCCATGCTGTGCCCGAATAAAGCTTTGGATGGGGAGGGGCTGCGTTTCTTTTGGAAGCCTTTCTCCCAGGGCTTCAGTGAGACTGGCAATTTGGAGCTGCTGCCTCTCCAGCTCAATATCAAGCAGCAGGGCCTTCCAGCTGGAGGGCATGTGGCACTCCTCTTCCCTCCCGCCAGCATCCGTCAGGGCTGAGAGAAGGACCATTGTGTTCCCTGTTTGCAGGGTGTCTAGTTGTCACCGGCCAGTTGTGACTTGGAAGGCAATAACTGCGTCCTGCTTTCCCTTGTGTAGGTCTCTGGGGTCTGGAGGAGGGGGTGAGGGGCCCCAGAGCGCTCAAGATTACTAGAGCAAGGAGGGGAGTTTCTTGCCACCACCCTGTCTGCAGGTCCTGAGGCCTGAGAGGGGAATTCCTGCTGAGGGAAGGGGGACGGAACTCCAGGCCCTTGCAAGAGAGGAAGGGACAGTCCCCCTTTTATTCTCATCTCTTCTGCCCTGGAACCCCCCAGGTAGGAGAGTGAGGGGGTGACGTGTGACTAGGACTCACCTCTCCTTCTGGCTCTCTCTCCGCAGCACTCGGGTTTCCCCATTTTGCACCCAAACATTGGAGACACCAGCCCTTGTTGGCCCTACTCGAGGGCCAGTCCTTGTATCTCCTAAGGGCAGGCAGAACCCCTGGTTTCGCCTGAGCAGAGCTCCCAGTGCTGTTCTGCTTGACAAAGAGAAGAGTTTGCCCCTCACTCCACAGGACTCAGAGACAGTCTGAGATCTGGGAGCAAGTAGCTGCTTCCTGGTCAGAGGCAGAGCCCAGCTGGGCCCGATTGAAAGGGGCACAGGTGGTAATCAGCAGCAGGCTGGGATCTCAGCTTACAGGAGGTGTGAGCGGTGGCTCTGCGTTCATGTCTGTTGGGGTGCTGCAGAAAGGGGCCAGGCTAGGAAAGCCTGAGGGAGCGGAGTTGGACCTCATGCATTTGGGAGACTTTCAAGTTCTTTACCGGACAGATTGGCTATTAAATGTCCTGTGTGTTCCGTCCTTGCTCTGAGCTAATGGAGTCCTCACTGACTGGCCCTCCCCACGATGTGACGCCATGACCGAGTTCTGTAATACATTAGTCTAGCCACAGTGAATGGGCTGAAATTAGGGGTGAATGGGAGGGGTTAGTGGCCTGTGATGTGCAGGAGTCAGTCTAGATAATCTGCTGATCTCTTTTGGCCTTAAACCTTTATGACTCTGACTCAAAGCTGCAGGATGCTCGGGAGTCTGGTTCCCTGTGGGCCTGGGTGAACATTTCCTTGGGTCCATCAGGGTTCGCATCCCCACCGCACGTATGATGCTGGGCAAACATTGCTGACACACCAGTAACGAGCAAAAGGTTTACGCCGGAGCAGGACTATTTCCTGGCTATTCAGTGAGAAGGGAGGAGCTTGGGCCTCTCATTTGGGCATCTGTAGACCAGTGCCATTGTCAAGCAGGGCTCCTGTTGCAATCTACGGAGAGTAATAATACTTCACCGTCACCCAGAGGTGCTGTAAAGCATAACCAGACATTGCACAGGGAGAAGGGTTGTCAGTGGCAGGAAAAGAACCTAGGTAAGTCCTGGCTCATGCTCCACCCATTAGGCCACATCTGTAGACCCAGATGGATGTGAAGGACACATGATGATGGTAGCGTATATTTGGGGGGAAATGCCACAGTTGGATGATTTTGGAAACACAGAGATTGTTGGGGGGGGGGGGGATTGCAACAAATATTCCCTCCCCCCCTAACACTTTCCATTCCAATGATCTCCCAAACACAGGTGAATTATGTCTCACCACATCCCGTAAGTGTTACCTCAGTTTTACAGACAGGGAAGTTCAACCTCTGTGTACCTCAAGTGACCAGTCCCCCTGTAATGCCTCTCTGAAGTCCAATGAGGATTTCTAATTAGGTTAATCAAGAAGTATCAGGTCACTGAGTCAGGACCTAGGTTGTCTGAATCCTAGATTTGTGCTTCTGCCTTTCAAATGAACAGAACTTCAGGACAGTCCAGGGCAGAAGGTAGGAGCTTGGTTACACATGTACATGGTCAGCACTGAAGGGGTTAAAGCAGAAGGCACTGACCCCCAAGGAGAGCTTTGGGAATGATATATTTGACCGTTCTCTGGTTTATTAGCATTGTTTTATTCCTCCTCTGCCTGGCAATTTTTTAAAACTTCCATCGCAAAAACTGGGCAATTACCATAATTGGGTCACCCCTTAAGATGTGTGATTGACACCCAGGGCACCCTACCAAGAGAAACAGACTTCTGGCTCATTATAAGTTTTAGCCTGACAGGCTATTTCAGTGGCAGGAAGAAAAGCCATCAGAACAAATGCACTGGGGAAAACCTAGGGGCATGCATCCCGCCAGGCTAGAGGTTTTGATCAGCCAGTGTGAAGTCTCACAATGTCACCTAAGATCCTGTGGATCTTTCTGGACATGGTCTGCTATGGAGGAGATATGACCTATTCACCCAGCTCGCTAGGACCCATGATGGCCAATGCTGCTAGTGACAAACACCCACTCTGCCCTCTTCTTGGTGGAATCAGCCCAGCACCATGTTTGATTCTCTCTTTGGAAGTCTTCAAAGTCGGTAGAAGCCCTAGAGGGGTCAAAGCTGGATCCCAGCTCTTCTTAAAGTTCAGTTTCATCTAGGTCTGGATCTAGAGTGTGGGCCTGGCTGCTAAGTTGAGATGTGCCCCAAACTGTGGGGTGTTTGCACATAGGATTGGGGTCTGTACCCAACTCTAGCCCTAACATGCTGATTAGGGATGGGCAAACTGGCTAACAGAGGTGCCAGGTTGCACAGGCATCAGCCCCATCATCAGCCCGTTATCAGCTGGAAAACATCAGCCAGTGCCCATGCTGTCCGCGTTTAGTGCTCTGCTGCCAGCCTCAGCCTAGCATTAAGAGGGTAAGACCACGCACTCCTAGGTGTGCCTGGGTGGCCAGCGGCATCTGGCTAGTTAGTCTCCCATGCAGGGCAAAACCACCCCAGCTGCCCTCCTTGGGGGGCGGCAGGTGAGCTGAGCACCTTGACAGCCAGGTGTGGGAGCTCTTTCGCTTACCCTCCCCTCCCCGGCTGGAGGGGACAGAGAACTGAAAATCTCCTGGCTTTCAGAGTGAGGGAGAAGTGAGGGACCATCTTCTCAGCTTTCCTCCAGGACCACAAGTGGTGGGGTAACAAGATACCAGGTTCCTTTGTCCGCTCTGCACACACACACATCCACACACCAGCTGTTTCATTTTAAATGGCCCCTACAGTAACATAGAACCTGCCCTAAGCCACAGAGCAAGTGTAACATGGGCATTTCCTGTGCAAGCTTCCTTTAGGCTACCTGGAGAGTATGCCCCTACTCTGCACTGCAAAGGACTCCTGTAGGGGAGTCAATTACTCAGGGACCATTTGATCTTCTTTGCTGAGACTCCTTCCAAGAGGGGCCAATTTTAGGGGTGGTTCTGGTACGTGGGTACCTCTCTGTTAAAAAACAGTTTCCCATAGGAGTCATTCAACAGTCAACAGCTGATAACTGTTGTGGCCCAGACATGCCCAGGAAGGGATATTACACCTGTGTCCAACCCTCCTCATGGTTAGAGCTGAAACATATCGCCTGAGGCAGGGTGCGGCTCAGAGCTGACTCAATCAACATCGAGAACAACTGAAATCCATCGACCCAGCCCTCTCTTTACAGTCTGGAGCAGACACAGCCTTGAGCATTGACAAAGCCGAAAAGAACCTCACGGGCTGAGTCTGAACAGAGAACCATCAGGACTGAGGTGAAGGCAATGAAACGCCCTGATTATGACATGAGACAAAAATCTGGGACTGTGTAAGAGAATGGGAAGAGGTGCCAAATGTTATCCTTTATGGAGGAGACACTCTGCCAAAGCGAGTGTCTCATGGAAAGTGAATCCCAGTTCTCTCAACCACACAAGTGCTGTAAGGGGATTGACCATTGGGTAAGAAATACCTTAGTAGATAAGAAAATACCTTGTTAATAGTTATAAATTATACCTTACATGTTATGTTATGTTTTTTCTTTTATCTTTTTTTTAATCTTTCTTTTATCTCTACCCTTATATTTCCACATCCTTTTTGCTGGCTTTTATTTGAAACTTTAACTCAAGCTTTGTTAAATAAACTTCAGTGTGGTTTCCCTGTAGACACGTTTAAGTGACTTATGCTAAGGCAAGTGCTGGACTGAGGTAAAGCCAGTAAACTGAGGTGCACTACTTCCCTGGAGGCAGCCGATTGGTGTACAATGGTGTGTCCCGAAGACACGGGACTGGGCACTTGAATGTAATAAGGTGGGGTGTGTAAACTGCTAGCCTGCACTGGAAAAGAGCAGGCCTTCTGGTAGCCTGACCTGAAGTGTGTTTGTGTTGCCTACAGCTGGTATCTTGGGACAGTTTGCCCCGGTTGGGAACAGACAAGACTTCCTTGCACTGTAAGCAGCTGGGTGACATCAGGACACCTCAGTTAATCCCCAAAAGTGTCACAACTTCCAGTCCAGATTAAAACATGCACCGCATGTGTAAAAGGTCCCATGTCCGCTCCGGCACCAAAGCCATGAGGCAACCAGTCCCCTAGGAGACTAAGTGGACTTTCTAAGGCGTCATCAACTCTGCTTTCACGGTGCAATTTTCAAAGGAGCTGAAGGAAGTTAGGTGCCCAATTCCACTTGAGCTTTCCTGGAGTCTGAGTACCTAACTCCCCTTGGCTCCTTGGAAAAGCCCAGCCTCAAACCAGGCCCTGCCTAGGCAAGAAGAACAAGGACACACGTGCACCCTGTGGGTATGAACCCTACTCATTCAAGCAGTACCCCCCCCCCGAAACGACACTGCTACTTTTAGCAGTGTAGTGTCCTGTCACCAGAGTCCTTCCCGATGCAGTGAAAGGCTCCAGCAGTGGAGAAAAGCACCGGCCGCTCCCTGCTACCAGAGCCTTTCACTGACACATGTAGTGACACACTGCAGTGTGCAACCACATGTACACGACATGCTACTGCCAGAGGTGTGCAGCACAGACGTAGCCTCAGTTTCTATTGTGCTGACGGCATCAAGCTGCCTATCAAATGGCTGCCCTGTCCCATGCCGTTCTTCTTTGCCTTTGCCCCCGGGACTCTCCACATTAACACGCAGCAAATGTATCTCTATCAAAACCAATTGTCGTCAGACAGCTCCGCCAAGTCATGTCTCTCTCTCTCTGAGCTGTTAAAGGACTGTGGAATCAGGACGGCAACAGATATTTTAAGGACTTCATAAATCCGTGAAGATAAGAAACCACCCACCCAGCACTTTATAACAATACCCCATGCTGGCGAACAGGCGTACAAGAAATTCAGACAACAGCCCACGGAAACCCTCCAATAAATCTGTCTTGCATTTTACATACATACATATATATATATACACACACACACACACACAGGCGTCATTCATTTAAAAACTTGGACCAAAAAGCCTTAAAAAAAAACACCTCACTGACTTTTCCCCCTATGTGCATTACCTCCATCAATCTCCCTACCCCAGCTTGGCCACCCCATGGCGGTTGTCATTCCTTTCCTTCCCCCCCGGTCACTCCCCAATAACTCCTCTCTGAATTCCAATGAGGTTTTCTAATTAGACTAATTAATTTTCTGCCCAAGTTAATAAGACTGCCTGCGATTCAGAAATAATTGGACTCCCCAAACACCCATTTCCCCTCCCCTCCCGCCTCCCCCTTGGTGGGGAGCTGTGATAGGCCTCCTTAATAATGCAAAATTAGCTTCTGTTTTTCAGGTGATAGCTTCACATTTCAAGAGTTATTTAGTGTTTTTTTTCCATTCACACTTTGACACCAGCTTCCCCGTCCTAAAGAGAAAAGAAGCCAGGGTGAGTGTGGGAAGGGCGAAGGGCGGGGCAGGGAGGCAACAAGCCTAGATTCATTCCATGAGCCGCTAAATCCGTTCAGGGATCAGCACGCTACGAAACTCCCACGCTATATAGGATCGGTTTCCTGGCAGATTAATTTCCACCGCTCCCGGGCTTTGCTTTTTACTTTCCACAGTAGGTTAGAGCGCTGGGTGCATTCTGGCATCTGTGCCGAACTGATTGCCGAGAAAGGAGGGTTTGGATGGAGGGCGTCACTCCCTTCCGCTGTCCTGCTTTGGGGTCAGTGAACAGTCTCCTGAGGATGGAATGGCCTTTCTTTCTACAGCAAATGTCTCAATTCCCTGTTTTCTGCACAGAGTCCCCTCCCTGCCAGACAGCCTTCAGGGATAGGGGATGGCATTTAGATTGTTAATCACATTTATGATGGTAGTCCCTAAGGATCTGCCAGGGGGCTAGAGACTGTACAAACACAGAGTAGTCCCTGCCCTGAAGGACTTACCATTTAAATAGACTCAGATTCTAAGACCGGAAGGGACCATTGTGATCATCTATTCTGACTTCCTAGTCTTCTCCAGAGAGCATCCCCAAATGAATCCCTAGAGCAGAGCTTTTAGAAAAACATCCAATCTTGATTTCAAAATCATCAGTGATGGAGAATCCACGACAACCCTGGGTAAGTTGTTCCGATGGTTAATGACTCTCACTGTTAAAAATCTACACTGTATTTCCAGTCTGAATTTGTCTCGCTTCAACTTCCAGCCATTGGAAAGGTCGGGTTAGGCCTTTCTCTGCTAGACTGAAGAGCCCATTATTAAATATTTGTTCCCCAGGTAGGTGCCTATAGAGTGTGATCAAGTCACCCCTTAACCTCTTTGTGAAGCCAAACAGAGAAGCCAGACACAAGGTGGGGGAAAGGGGTACACAATACAGAGCTCTGTGCTCAAGGTCACTGGTTCAAAGTCACACATGGCAGAAGGTCTCTGGGAGCTAACGTGAAAGGAGCTTGTCGTTTCAGGCTAAGCATCTGTGTCGCAGCTGGTGCCTTCGGGCGTGTCCTGCATCCATTTACACTAGATGGATGTCAATTGTAGAGCGGTATAAACCTTTTAGAGCGTGTCAGCAGGGTCATGGAGCAGTTAAAGCACAACACTTTAACACCATCTACAATTGACCTGCTGCACCATATAGACTAGGTCTCAGCTGGATGCCTCAGAAGAAGGGGTGGTCCTGAGAGGTGCTGGGGTCCTGCAGCTCCCTGTCAGGTCGACGGGGGTAGAGGGTATTCAGAAACTCCCAGGATGGGACTCAAGGGGGAATGCAAATAGGTCAGGTCTCCATTCTCATCCTCACAGGCAGTCCCTCCCGTGTGTTGTGTTCAAACAGGCAAATTGCTACAGACACGCTCAGGATTGGCACTCTTACCACGTTTCGTTTCAATATGGTAAAAACGGTGAATAATTAAGACACCTGTCTAAAGCAAAAAATAAAATAAAATAAAACTCAGCATTATCAAAAGGAAATAAGAAAAGGCCAAGCTCATCGTTTCAATTTTTTTCCCCTGACAAAGTTGTCAAAAACGCCGCCTTCCTACAAAACATTGCTAAATTGACAAACCTGCATTTTCCGACAGAAAACTGTTCTGTTGAAAGTTTTTCAGACAGCTCTAATGAATGTGCCATGTTTTGCCACTGGAAAACTAAGCAAACCAAGCATCTGTACAACCCACAGGAGTGGGAGACAAGAATGGAAGCTCCCCCCTCCACCCCATCATGGACTTATCGATCTACCTATCTATCTATGAAGGTGTGTTCCCCTTTTCTCCCATACCAACCTAGAGTTTCTGAGGACACCGGGAAGCAAGGGGAGGGAGGGGGGCTGAGTCAGCAGAACCCAGAGATGGAGGCCTACACTTTTCAAAAGTGGCTGGTGATTTTGGGTGCCCAATTTGAGACACCTTAAAGAGGCCTGATTTTCAGGGGTGGGGGTTGGCTCAGAACCTCCTGAGAAATACATTCCGTTGCCTGAGTCATATAGTGCATCATTTCCCCGGCTCATCTGATTCCCTGCTCCCTCCCCTCTCTTCACCTGTTCATGTGTATTTAGCCTTGTTGAAATCTGGCTTGCTCCATTTATCCAAAGCTTTGTTCCTCTCTCTCCCTCTGCCCTGATTTTATATTATATAGAGATCTATCAGCCTGCCTGCTGTCTGTGCATGGGCTGCGTTTGTCAGCGGCGTTATCTCGGACTCACCTCATCATTCTGTCACTGCAGCATTCAGAGGCGTCGGCATTAATGTTAATGATGATGATGATCTTACATTTATTTAGTGCCTTCCATTCAGTTTTATAAAGTAAACACCAAGGGCTTGAGTTGCACCCTAGAGCGGACAAGATACCAGTGAAATGACCATCATCTTAGTCACCAGCAAAGATTGATGCTGGGACCTCCAGGAAAAAGAGCATGAGCCTCTAAAGTTGGAGCTAAAGAAGTATGTTTCCTCACTGGGGGCTATAGTAGACTTTTATCCTTTGTGAATCAGGCACAGAAGCTAGAGAGACACAGCACACTCTGAACAGTGGGTTACACATGCCGCAAGATTGGCATGCACTCACGCTGACCATGACTTCACTAAGCAAGTGCCCCCTCCCCCATATTCTGCACCAGTGGAAGCATCCAAATGGCCTTCTCAAGAAACCCCACAAAGGACTCAGCCCAGTCAGGCCAGCTTGCCAGGGACCAAGACCTGGATGACTGTAGTGAGGTCTCCATTGGCAAGACAAGGCTGCTTAGCTGAAGCAAATGAACAACAACAAAATCATACTGGGCTCCAGCTTCTAACTGGAAATCCAGCAGCAGTCGGAGTCCAAAATTACCCCAAGACCGTGAACCATTATGGCCAGAGATGGAACACTCATAACCCTCACTTGATCTTCCAACTGTCTGTCCCTGCCAGCCAGCATCATCTCCATCTCATCAGGACTGAGCATGAGACAGATTATCTCACTCCCAGTCTTATACAGACACTAGGAAAGCAAGAAAAGGGCACCGTTTGGAAACAGCTCTGACAGTCATCAGTATAATAATGGCACTGGAACCCCAAAAATCACACCATGCCCCTAGAAACCTCATGTGCATGTTAAGGAGAAGGAAAATGGGCAGCCACTCACCATCATCTTCTGGGACCTCCAAGAGAAGAAGGAACTGAGCTTCTGAAAACTCCATCATTCAGTGCAAGACCCTGCAAGCTGGCCAGCAGAAGCTAACGGACAATGGTCGCAAAAGGTGCTCATAGACGTAATGACCTTTGTTCACCTTCAGGATATCATTGAGCAAGGACATTAATGGGGTCTCTGCACCATACCCAGGACTAAAGCCAGATTGCTAGGAAGCCGAGACACTGGAAGAACCCTCAAGCAAGTGTAGTGGCATGGCCTCCTTAGAAAGGGACCAACCCCGGCTCAATGGAGATACTCCCATTGACTTCAAGGGGCTGTGGGGTCAGGCCTTATCCCTTCGTGAGGGAAGGAAGGTGGAGATGGGCCACTCACTTCAAATGAAGACGTTGGGTGCCGAGGATTTTTAGCACCTTGCAAGATTGGGGCCATAATCTATCCTAATGATAAATTCCCCGGCCCCGTTAGACGGGCTGTGGGAGGGCATGGTTTGTGAGCCAGGCTGGGAGAATGGGAATTGAAAGGAAGCAATCTTTCGGTGCATAGGGCAACCTGTCGTCAGCTCTTGGAGGAAGGCTGCATTAACGCATGTGGGAGGTTTAGACAATGTGGTCACAGCTCATTTCTTTGAATGCCCCTGATGCTACACTATATTTTCTGCTTTAAAGTCCAAACTAGCCTTATCATCATGTATATGGTGGCAAGGCCTAGAGTCCTCAAACAGTCCCATGCTCCATCATGCTAGGAACTGTACAAACATATGTAGCAAGCAGCATTGCCTTCCCCAAGTATTCAGAAATCACGAATCCGCCCCCCCCCATCATGATATTTTATTAAAAATATGAATTTGTGGTTATGTTTATTTGCCATCTGAGCCTCCAAATTTTCATGCTTTTCTATGCACCCACACAAGTTAGAAAATTTACATTTAAAAAAAGAATAAGAAAGCTGAGAATTTCAAATAATCACAGGACTCCAGAATCAGCGACTTTGGGAAAGAAACCATCACCAAATATTGTGAGACTTGTGAGGAAAATTGTGCCGCACTAAGTGGCAGTCCATGTCCCAAACAATATGCAGTCTCAGTTTGCAACAGACGATGGAAAAACTAGAACCTCTCTGGAATCTGGTTATCTTCCTAGCTCTTATATACACACAAGGGGAAAAAAATTCATTTAAATGACTGATCAAAAATAAATTACTTGCTGTTTACTAGGTCTTATTTATTTATTTTAGAAATGACTTTCTAAAATTACTTAAACGTATTAATATATTTATAAGGAAAGAAAACACCCATAAATGACATAAATACCCAGCCAATGAATTAATTTGCATCAAATTACTAGTGGTTACTACTACTGTTCAGTACTAAACCTTCCTACCCTATGATGAAGGGAACGGACAAAAATCTCTCACTGCTGTTAATAATTTCAATTATTAATTTTACTTAATAATTCATCCCCCTCCCTGACTCCCTTGAATATAGCTGCTGTCTCTGCAGCTCTCCTCTCTGTATTTCTATTGCTACACAACAGCACTCGCAGCAAGACTATATATCACCTTGCAAGGTTGCTGGCTTTCAGAGGGTTATTTTACTTTATTTGTTCATAATCTGCAGTCATTTCCACAGAGAAATACCCCAGTAAATACCTGCTCTGGAAAAAACATAATAAATCCTTAAGGTGAACAAAGTGTTCCCCNCAGGGATCAGCACGCTACGAAACTCCCACGCTATATAGGATCGGTTTCCTGGCAGATTAATTTCCACCGCTCCCGGGCTTTGCTTTTTACTTTCCACAGTAGGTTAGAGCGCTGGGTGCATTCTGGCATCTGTGCCGAACTGATTGCCGAGAAAGGAGGGTTTGGATGGAGGGCGTCACTCCCTTCCGCTGTCCTGCTTTGGGGTCAGTGAACAGTCTCCTGAGGATGGAATGGCCTTTCTTTCTACAGCAAATGTCTCAATTCCCTGTTTTCTGCACAGAGTCCCCTCCCTGCCAGACAGCCTTCAGGGATAGGGGATGGCATTTAGATTGTTAATCACATTTATGATGGTAGTCCCTAAGGAGCTGCCAGGGGGCTAGAGACTGTACAAACACAGAGTAGTCCCTGCCCTGAAGGACTTACCATTTAAATAGACTCAGATTCTAAGACCGGAAGGGACCATTGTGATCATCTATTCTGACTTCCTAGTCTTCTCCAGAGAGCATCCCCAAATGAATCCCTAGAGCAGAGCTTTTAGAAAAACATCCA
Source organism: Platysternon megacephalum (assembly GCA_003942145.1). Lineage (NCBI taxonomy): Eukaryota > Metazoa > Chordata > Testudines > Platysternidae > Platysternon > Platysternon megacephalum. Next base: position 6,014,839 of record QXTE01000097.1, on the reverse strand, counting down.
ATCTTGATTTCAAAATCATCAGTGATGGAGAATCCACGACAACCCTGGGTAAGTAGTTCCGATGGTTAATGACTCTCACTGTTAAAAATCTACACTGTATTTCCAGTCTGAATTTGTCTCGCTTCAACTTCCAGCCATTGGAAAGGTCGGGTTAGGCCTTTCTCTGCTAGACTGAAGAGCCCATTATTAAATATTTGTTCCCCAGGTAGGTGCCTATAGAGTGTGATCAAGTCACCCTTTAACCTCTTTGTGAAGCCAAACAGAGAAACCAGACACAAGGTGGGGGAAAGGGGTACAGTACACAATACAGAGCTCTGAACTCAAGGTCACTGGTTCAAAGTCACACATGGCAGAAGGTCTCTGGGAGCTAACGTGAAAGGAGCTTGTCGTTTCAGGCTAAGCATCTGTGTCGCAGCTGGTGCCTTCGGGCGTGTCCTGCATCCATTTACACTAGATGGATGTCAATTGTAGAGCGGTATAAACCTTTTAGAGCGTGTCAGCAGGGTCATGGAGCAGTTAAAGCACAACACTTTAACACCATCTACAATTGACCTGCTGCACCATATAGACTAGGTCTCAGCTGGATGCCTCAGAAGAAGGGGTGGTCCTGTGAGGTGCTGGGGTCCTGCAGCTCCCTGTCAGGTCGACGGGGGTAGAGGGTATTCAGAAACTCCCAGGATGGGACTCAAGGGGGAATGCAAATAGGTCAGGTCTCCATTCTCATCCTCACAGGCAGTCCCTCCCGTGTGTTGTGTTCAAACAGGCAAATTGCTACAGACACGCTCAGGATTGGCACTCTTACCACGTTTCGTTTCAATATGGTAAAAACGGTGAATAATTAAGACACCTGTCTAAAGCAAAAAATAAAATAAAATAAAACTCAGCATTATCAAAAGGAAATAAGAAAAGGCCAAGCTCATCGTTTCAATTTTTTTCCCCTGACAAAGTTGTCAAAAACGCCGCCTTCCTACAAAACATTGCTAAATTGACAAACCTGCATTTTCCGACAGAAAACTGTTCTGCCGAAAGTTTTTCAGACAGCTCTAATAAATGTGCCATGTTTTGCCACTGGAAAACTAAGCAAACCAAGCATCTGTACAACCCACAGGAGTGGGAGACAAGAATGGAAGCTCCCCCCTCCACCCCATCATGGACTTATCGATCTACCTATCTATCTATGAAGGTGTGTTCCCCTTTTCTCCCATACCAACCTAGAGTTTCTGAGGACACCGGGAAGCAAGGGGAGGGAGGGGGGCTGAGTCAGCAGAACCCAGAGATGGAGGCCTACACTTTTCAAAAGTGGCTGGTGATTTTGGGTGCCCAATTTGAGACACCTTAAAGAGGCCTGATTTTCAGGGGTGGGGGTTGGCTCAGAACCTCCTGAGAAATACATTCCGTTGCCTGAGTCATATAGTGCATCATTTCCCCGGCTCATCTGATTCCCTGCTCCCTCCCCTCTCTTCACCTGTTCATGTGTATTTAGCCTTGTTGAAATCTGGCTTGCTCCATTTATCCAAAGCTTTGTTCCTCTCTCTCCCTCTGCCCTGATTTTATATTATATAGAGATCTATCAGCCTGCCTGCTGTCTGTGCATGGGCTGCGTTTGTCAGCGGCGTTATCTCGGACTCACCTCATCATTCTGTCACTGCAGCATTCAGAGGCGTCGGCATTAATGTTAATGATGATGATGATCTTACATTTATTTAGTGCCTTCCATTCAGTTTTATAAAGTAAACACCAAGGGCTTGAGTTGCACCCTAGAGCGGACAAGATACCAGTGAAATGACCATCATCTTAGTCACCAGCAAAGATTGATGCTGGGACCTCCAGGAAAAAGAGCATGAGCCTCTAAAGTTGGAGCTAAAGAAGTATGTTTCCTCACTGGGGGCTATAGTAGACTTTTATCCTTTGTGAATCAGGCACAGAAGCTAGAGAGACACAGCACACTCTGAACAGTGGGTTACACATGCCGCAAGATTGGCATGCACTCACGCTGACCATGACTTCAGTAAGCAAGTGCCCCCTCCCCCATATTCTGCACCAGTGGAAGCATCCAAATGGCCTTCTCAAGAAACCCCACAAAGGACTCAGCCCAGTCAGGCCAGCTTGCCAGGGACCAAGACCTGGATGACTGTAGTGAGGTCTCCATTGGCAAGACAAGGCTGCTTAGCTGAAGCAAATGAACAACAACAAAATCATACTGGGCTCCAGCTTCTAACTGGAAATCCAGCAGCAGTCGGAGTCCAAAATTACCCCAAGACCGTGAACCATTATGGCCAGAGATGGAACACTCATAACCCTCACTTGATCTTCCAACTGTCTGTCCCTGCCAGCCAGCATCATCTCCATCTCATCAGGACTGAGCATGAGACAGATTATCTCACTCCCAGTCTTATACAGACACGAGGAAAGCAAGAAAAAGGCACCGTTTGGAAACAGCTCTGACAGTCATCGGTATAATAATGGCACTGGAACCCCAAAAATCACACCATGCCCCTAGAAACCTCATGTGCATGTTAAGGAGAAGGAAAATGGGCAGCCACTCACCATCATCTTCTGGGACCTCCAAGAGAAGAAGGAACTGAGCTTCTGAAAACTCCATCATTCAGTGCAAGACCCTGCAAGCTGGCCAGCAGAAGCTAACGGACAATGGTCGCAAAAGGTGCTCATAGACGTAATGACCTTTGTTCACCTTCAGGATATCATTGAGCAAGGACATTAATGGGGTCTCTGCACCATACCCAGGACTAAAGCCAGATTGCTAGGAAGCCGAGACACTGGAAGAACCCTCAAGCAAGTGTAGTGGCATGGCCTCCTTAGAAAGGGACCAACCCCGGCTCAATGGAGATACTCCCATTGACTTCAAGGGGCTGTGGGGTCAGGCCTTATCCCTTCGTGAGGGAAGGAAGGTGGAGATGGGCCACTCACTTCAAATGAAGACGTTGGGTGCCGAGGATTTTTAGCACCTTGCAAGATTGGGGCCATAATCTATCCTAATGATAAATTCCCCGGCCCCGTTAGACGGGCTGTGGGAGGGCATGGTTTGTGAGCCAGGCTGGGAGAATGGGAATTGAAAGGAAGCAATCTTTCGGTGCATAGGGCAACCTGTCGTCAGCTCTTGGAGGAAGGCTGCATTAACGCATGTGGGAGGTTTAGACAATGTGGTCACAGCTCATTTCTTTGAATGCCCCAGATGCTACACTATATTTTCTGCTTTAAAGTCCAAACTAGCCTTATCATCATGTATATGGTGGCAAGGCCTAGAGTCCTCAAACAGTCCCATGCTCCATCATGCTAGGAACTGTACAAACATATGTAGCAAGCAGCATTGCCTTCCCCAAGTATTCAGAAATCACGAATCTGCCCCCTCCCCCCAAATCATGATATTTTATTAAAAATATGAATTTGTGGTTATTTTTATTTGCCATCTGAGCCTTCAAATTTTCATGCTTTTCTATGCACCCACACAAGTTAGAAAATTTACATTTAAAAAAAGAATAAGAAAGCTGAGAATTTCAAATAATCACAGGACTCCAGAATCAGCGACTTTGGGAAAGAAACCATCACCAAATATTGTGAGACTTGTGAGGAAAATCGTGCCGCACTAAGTGGCAGTCCATGTCCCAAACAATATGCAGTCTCAGTTTGCAACAGACGATGGAAAAACTAGAACCTCTCTGGAATCTGGTTATCTTCCTAGCTCTTATATACACACAAGGGGAAAAAAATTCATTTAAATGACTGATCAAAAATAAATTACTTGCTGTTTACTAGGTCTTATTTATTTATTTTAGAAATGACTTTCTAAAATTACTTAAACGTATTAATATATTTATAAGGAAAGAAAACACCCATAAATGACATAAATACCCAGCCAATGAATTAATTTGCATCAAATTACTAGTGGTTACTACTACTGTTCAGTACTAAACCTTCCTACCCCATGATGAAGGGAACGGACAAAAATATCTCACTGCTGTTAATAATTTCAATTATTAATTTTACTTAATAATTCATCCCCCTCCCTGACTCCCTTGAATATAGCTGCTGTCTCTGCAGCTCTCCTCTCTGTATTTCTATTGCTACACAACAGCACTCGCAGCAAGACTATATATCACCTTGCAAGGTTGCTGGCTTTCAGAGGGTTATTTTACTTTATTTGTTCATAATCTGCAGTCATTTCCACAGAGAAATACCCCAGTAAATACCTGCTCTGGAAAAAACATAATAAATCCTTAAGGTGAACAAAGTGTTCCCCCCTCTCCACCATCCCCCCCTTTTTTTTCAAGGTAATATAATGTATAAAAGCCTCTGAGCGCCCAAATCCTTAACAGAACATACAGAATTACAAATAAATCCACTTTAAAGCAAAGGGGAAAGGATTTTTTAAACACCTTTTAGGACCTGAATTTAGGCATGGATGAAATCACTAGCAACTGCTATAGAGGGAGCTGGCGCGGTTCCAAAGACATCAGTGTCAGTACTTTCACCAGTCCAGAACTCTGAATTTGGATCTTGGCAGATACATAAAGGAGGACTTAACGTGCCACTCTTTTGTTTTTAAATGCATCTGTAATGCCTGAAAAGGATCGGGGGATTGTAGGCAGCTTTGGTCAACAATTTAATTGTTTTTAACATCTCAGTTCACCTTTAAAGACCAGCTTCCCATGGGAAAGGCTGGAGGGGAGTTAGTTAACATGTGTACAGTTCTGGCCCTTTACAATCCTTGTTTCTTTTTCAGGGACGGAATGTCTTTAAGGCAGGAACTCACTGTTCTTCAATGGAATTCTCCCTGTAGTGAATTCTAAAGGGTCAGGACTGCATATAGGGCTATGCAAGCCTGTGGCAAACAGGATGCTAGGTGGTGGTGGTGGGAGTGGACAGAGTGAGGGACAAAGGAATCTAACATGGATATGACAGGCTGATAATTCTAAATGTTCATCATTTAAAGGTTGATCCAAAGCCTATTGAAGTCTAGGGGTATGTCTAGACTGCAATTAAAAACCCACGGCTGGCCTGTGCCCACTGGCTTAGGATCATGGGGCTCGTGCTAAGGGGCTGTTTAATTGCGGGGTAGACGTTCGGACTTGGGCTGGGTTCTAGGACCCTGCGAGGGTCTCACAGCTTGGGCCCAAAAGCCCCCTTAGCCTGAGCCCCACAAGCCTGAGTCAGCTGGCACGGGCCAGCCGCAGGTGTCTAATTGCAGAGTAGACACATCCTAAGAGAGCATTTCCATTGACTTCAATGGGCTTGGAGTAGGTCCTTAAGCTGTTCAAACCTTTTTCAGGGACTGAGATGCAGCATCACCTCGGCACAGAAGCTGACAGGCGCCAGCATCGAGACTGGTTCCAAATGTCCCATCCCTTAAAGGTCACAGGAATGATCAAAGATTATCAAGCCTCCTTTGTGGCGATTAAGTTCTGCCAAGAGTCGCGCCTGCCCTCGGCTCCAGCTGCCACATCCAGGGTCAATAAACTATTATTCTAACAGCTTTTCACAGCCCACTGACTTGAAATTGACTGCCTGAAGCTCTGTGCTACTTCATGGAGGACAGAGGAAATAAGAGCATGTGGGGAAGAGAGGAGAAGGAGTGTAGGAAGAGAGGGGTGAGGATGAGGAAGGGGCATTGCTTGCAAAGCATATTTATTGCAGCTGACAAGCCCGAGAGAGGCACTACTTCCTGCACCACCGACATTCAAACAGGTGCCACGGGGAGGGGGGGGGGGGNGCAGTGAGGATGAGGAAGGGGCATTGCTTGCAAAGCATATTTATTGCAGCTGACAAGCCCGAGAGAGGCACTACTTCCTGCACCACCGACATTCAAACAGGTGCCACGGGAGGGGGAGGGGGGGGAGGGGGCAACTCGCCCTAGCCAGGTGGGGCAACTGCCTGAATGTTTCCAAACTGCACATGCCTCCCTGGGCTTTGATCCTCCTGCCCCTTGCGCAGTCATTTACAGCATGGGGTAAAACGCTACCAGATCTGACCAGCTGCATTTTGCACTGGGGTAGATGATCAGGGCAAGGGTGAACTGGCCGCCATATTTCTAAGTCCAACTTTAGCTCAATTCCGTCAGTTCCTTATGGCTGTTACACTGAGCAGCCAGCAAAGCAGGCTCCTCGGTATCCTGCACCCAGCCCCAGCTATTAACAAGCGCCGATATTTCTTTCAAGGTGACTAGGACTGGGTTGAGGGTCCAAGCTTCAATGCCAACGAGGCGTCTGAAAATTAAGGAACTGGATGAAAGGGATGTCAGATGTACATTTCAAGAGACCCTCTTGAAATTCAGACAAATGACTCAGGATTCTTGGGTCTTGGTTCATTATTGTCCTGCACTTGTCCAGTCATTTTCAGCCGCACAAAGCACCTGCAAATGCTACCATTTGGGTCTGATTTGCTAGTATGTTTCACCCACTTTGCACTACTGTGACTGCACAAAACATTGAGTGGGCATGGATCAGGCTTTTGTTGTTTATGGGTCTTTCTTAGCAGTCCTGCCAAGGGTTAAAAGAGGCCAGTTTTAAAGGTCAGATGTTAGTATCATGCATGGATTTTACAGCCTTTCATTGCGGAAGATCTTCAGTATCCCCAGCTCCGAGTGTTCAAAAATTGTGAGCTGGACCCCACAAAAAACATTGAGATTGACTTGAAACTCATGAGATTTAATAATAAACTGCTATTATTAATAATACATTTGGGTATTTTTAATTATCTTCTCATTTTTGAGCCTTTAGGCTTTCTTTGCATTTTCAAGCTTAGAAACTTACTTTTGAAGAAAAAAATAAAGATGAGATTTGTCAGGTTATAACATGACTCCAGGAGCTGGTACTTTAAGAAAAAACACCCAACATCAGGCACTAGTGCCATCCAAAGCACTTTGCACTGAAGGTGTTGGTTTGTGGGGCTCCCAAGCAAAACACTGAGCCATTCTGGAAGGATGGGAAACCCACCTAACTGTGGGAAATCTGCATTTCCCCAGAGCAGTTTAATCCTAACAAACGTCTGTTGCTTTTGGCTCCTGTTGTGTTTCAGAGACATTTGAGAGAAGCAGCTGAAACTAGGCAAAATGAAGAAGTCAGCCTGATCTATGGTATAATTACAACTTTACTCGGAGAGGACACCAAATTGGCCCATCGTGCGTGTGTGTGTGTGTTTCTGTTTTTGTCTAGAAATTAATTTTAAGATCAAAAGGAAACCAGTTAATGACAGAAGATAAATAGGGTTGGCGGAGGATGGGGAAAGGATGAAAAATCCTGCAGCCCTCGGGACATCTCTTGCCATGGAGAGGATTAATATTTCTGACAGATTTTCACAGGGAAAGAGAAGGAACTTGCTGATCAACTCTGGGGCAGAGAGTCCAAATTTGATTCCAAATGGAAAAATGTTTAAAGAGAGCGAGACGCACACACACACACATAATAAAGGTTCTAATCTATTAATCTCTTCCCTTGATCTAGAGGGTAGAACTAAAATGATGTTTGATGCTCTTTGACGATCTCTGGAGGGCAAATCAAATAACAAATAAGGGGGAAAAACAGCCAGAAAAACCAACAGTTTATATCACATAAAAATAGACATCGAGCAAAATAAATAGTAGGGTTGTTGGTGTGTGTTTGTTTTTTCCCTTATGAGGAAGGGAGGGGAGAGAGCATATTTTCTAGCTTCCAGAACAGACTTTTTTTCTATTTGAGCTCTGACATTTATAGGATAAAGAGTTCAAATTAAATTATAGCACTGCCTGATTGGCTCCTGGGAATTCTGACTAGACACAGCCTTGTTCTAGTTGTAGAGTAATTATTAATCCTACTTTGCTCGTCTATAGCATCTTTTATGTGAGGATCTCCAAGTGCTCTGCAACCATGAATTAAGCTTCACAGACCCCATTGCACCATATTAGATAAATATTAGCAGCCCCATTTTAGAGCTGGATAAACTGAGGCACAGAGAGGTGAAGTGACATCTCAAGGTTGTACAGTGAGTAAGTGGCAGGACCACAAACAGAACCCAGGTGTCCCTGATCCCACTCCCCCTGTTCTAACCACTCCACCATCACTTCCTCTCAACATGGCTACCTGCGTGTTCTGCTTTGACTGTGTCCATGTCACAGGTCACTTTAGCTTGCCAAAGTAACACTCCCTCTTTTTTCCCCCTGATATTTCAAAGTTGCCTCTCACTCCTCTTCTCCCAACGGTGCTCTCTGTGCTGTGCTTTCCCACGCATGGTGAGCAGCTCTCCGTTTCAGGACTGAATGGTTAAATTGGTGGAAAGCAATAAAACAAAGAAACGAAGTCAAGCCTCCATGGGAGAGAGTACAGAGTGTGCGCGTGTGACTCCACTCTAACATGCGGCATCAACTCTGCCCTCACAAGACGGCAGCTGCCCCTACAGACCTCAGACTCCTGGAAGCTTAAAGGCAGACTCCTCAAAACAAAACACTGCGATGCAGACACACACATCACATAGCAGCTCACAAGAATTTGCTGTTCAACTCATTGTAAGTGTTCTCTTTCTAAATAACCAAACAATCCCCCCAGGACATAGTGTAATAAACCCTAATACCGCAGACATTCCCATATTACCACCATATCAATCATACACCAGGAGATAACCCTGATTTCTCAACTCCAAGCACACAGGCCTCTGTCGCTTGAGCTAAAGGAGAGCTTTCTAGTTTCACTTCTAGTAATAGGTCTCTTATCCTCTTTCTGAGCCAGTCATTAGAGGGGCAACCTTGTTCCCTCGCTCAGACACACAAAGCCAGTCCATTACCATAGGCCTCCTCCCCGCCCCCTCTTTTCTCTCTTATAGAGAAAAAAAAATTGCACGCAGCTCTGATTTGTTTCTAAGGTGGTTTGAGCTCAAAGGGGAGGCCTGTCAGTTTGACGCGAATCCCAAGCTGACTCCTTGGTGGGACATTATGCAGAGGTGCATAAAGAGAGGCAGGGTTGCCTAATGGCCAGTGTGCTAGACCTAGACTAACTCAGCTCTGCCACATGACCGTGGACATGTCATATCTTGGTGCGTTTCCCACCCACTGTCTGTCTTCTCTACTTGATAAACTCTCCAGGGCACAGGCTGTTCCTGCCTGTCTGTACAGCACCTAGCACTCTGGAGTCATGACTCGGTTGGGGCTGCAAATCATAAATACACAGCATAATCCAGAGCCCTCCCTTGGAGTCACTTGCCTTTACGGAAAGTATTTATTTATTTATATCGCTGGCCTGACCGATTTAACGAGCGTCTCTTTGACCTAGGAAACTTAGTCTTCATTTTCATCGTTTTACCCAAAGAACAATGTGTCCTGGGGGCGTCTTTGAGCTCAGCAGACACTGTCATCATCCAGACAAATGCTGGAAGTACCCATCTGCCACGTTATCAGTGTGTGTTGGCTCACTGAGCCGGACACCGCTTAGGGGGCGAGGGAGCTCTTACTCTTATGGAAGTGACGGGTGCTCCTGCTAAGCTCTTCAGCGCTTAGAGAGACCAGTGCAGACTTGTGTTTAGAGTTGCTAGTTTCACACCCCCACCCCAACCCACCGCCCCCCTGGACTGGAAGAACAGGAGATTGGGGCCTTCTTGGGAGATTTCAGTTCCCGAAGGACAGAAGTAAGTGCAAAGAGCGGATTGCCCCCTCAATGGCTCGCTTGGGCATTAGGTAGAACCTCAACTAGCCAAAATTCGCCGTTAACTCAACCAGGTTATATCCCTTGGCATGCGTTAGCTGAGAGGAAAGCAGGCCCTGAGGTTCAGATCTGGGTTTAGATTCTAGCAGGGCCACGTGTGACATTCAGCAAGTTACTTCGGCCTTGTCTACCCAAATTGCCCTGCGGGGTGGACTAAGGTGGCGTGAATTGCAGTGGACACTCAAGCGCTGCCTTGTGTGAACACTACATTACACCAACGAGGTACCTTTTAGATCGCACCAGCAGCGTCCACGTGGGACAGTTGCAGAGCAACGCCTCGGGCTGCACTGCCATTCACACCCCCATAGTCTGCACTACAGGGCCATGGAGACGTAGCCTTAATCTCGCCGTGCCTCAGTGCCCCACTCATAAAATGGGGTTAATAATTCTGTTTTACCACTTTCGTCCGTGAACTCTTCAGAGACGGGACTCTCTCCAACTGTGCCTCTATTCACTGCCTAGCGCCACGGCCCCCTGATCTCAGCTGGAGCCTCTAATGCTACAGTAATGTAAATAATCCCCCGGACATCTATTAGCTACATTCAGTTCCTTCAATTATCCAAAGCTTTCCAATTTCCCCAGTGGCAGTCACATAATCAAGGCTCTTCGGCACCAAGCTATTCAGCTTTATACAGATTTGTTCTTCCCTTCCCCAAAGCCACTTCTCAAAGGAGGTTTCTAAATGACGGCCTCTTCTACATTTAATATAGAAACAATTTGAAATAAATGCCAATAATAGTAAAAATAGTAAAAACAACAACAACAACCGTTAAATAAAACACCCTTTGTTGCTCCCTAGGCACACACGTTTGTCTTCCAAGTGGCAAAATAATTACATTTTGTTTTTAATTTATTATAGGTACTACTACCACCCTCTGAAGTCACAGCCCCATTGAGCCACTGAAAGAGTTTACAGTCTAAATTGTCATCTCCTCTAGTCCTTCCATTCTGCTGCCCACCCCAGAGAGATTGTCTTCCCTGCTGATTCTCATCTTAACTTAACTCCGGGGCTATGTTTGTCATGTCCCCATTCTACTGGCTAGACCACACAGATGGTAAGAGCCTACTACTGCTACCAGCAGATGGCGCTATCCCTCTAGGTCAAGTGGTAGAACTTTTGGTGCTGAAAGTCCCACATTCAATGTTCACTGGGGATACCTAGGGTGAGGCAGGGAGTTGTGGCATGATTTGTGTGATCAATACCACAACCCTTACTCACATGCAGCAGTGCTCACACAAATATCCCTATTAAACTACTTGCATGAATCCTGAGTAAGGGTGGCAGAATCAAGCACTTAGACAGTCAGGTCTTCGGTGCTGGGAAAGCAGTCTCTATTTGTACTGTATGGAGCCATGCACATCTAGGGCACTATATGAGCAGGCTGGGGGTTTTCAAAGGAATCTAAGTCCCATTGAATTCACTCTCATAGTTGCTGTGTAATAATCCTCTACTGAACTTCCCGAAGAACCCGCATTTTCCACTCACATGGATTTACATTCTTCATCAGCCAGCCTTGTTGTTAATGAAATGCCAATGCACATGAAGCTTTATAAACCTACCTGGAAGAACCACACGGTCCTTCCCATGAATAGCTCACAGTGCAACTGAGCCAGCCATGGTGCGTGGGAGAAACAGATCAGGTGCAAGAATGGGTGGTGACACCCTACGGAGGGCTATTGACAATGCAGTGGGGTTTGCGGAAGGATTTGGAGGGATGGGGTGCTCTCAGTACTTAGAAGGACAGGGCAGGGAGGTGTGATGCACTGGCTTCATGGGGGAATGTGGGGGGCTTCATGGGGGAGGTGTGATGCACTGCTGCATGGAATCTCAGAGCTACGTAAGTAGGCGTCAGAAGCCTTACCAGGGCTGTACGAGAGATTCCCCTTTAGCTCAGGTCTTGGAGACCTGTGCTTTTGGAGAACGAGGACAAGGGTTCTCTCCCCATCTTTGACTGTGCGTCTGCCGATGCTGTTGGTATTTCCAGGGGAGGAGGCTGGCTTGTGTTTAAAGCCTATGAGTAAAGGAAAGAATCCAGCCTCTTTGACCTCCCGCTTCTGCATCTTCCATGGGCAGCAAAGCCCCTTTGTCTAACACAGAGCACAGCTCCGATGCCCTTATACATATGTATAAAAACAGCTAACAAGCCCGTTCGCTTTCTTAACACAGAGGGGAGAGCGACCCCTCTCCACCTCAGCCCACAACAAGCAACAGCCCTTCTGGAAGAGGAGTTGGGAGGAATTTGCTACTTCCCCCCCCCCCTCTCCCCCCCGATAGCGCTGAGGGGGATCTCTGCAGTGTAATGAGATCAGCCGACCAGACTAATCACATCCCTGGCGCGGGTGTTGCCTTGCCAGGGAGTGAGAGCCTTTTGCCAGGTAGGGGCTGGATCTCGGGAGCTGACAGTGCACTGTCTCAGAGCCGTCTACAGTTGATGAAGTGTCAAATGAGATGGAACAGAAAGTGAAATCCATCTGCGGGGAAGCAGGCGCTACCAGGCTGAGTAATACGAGGAGGAGGAGGGAAGAGTTAGCCAGAGCATCTCTGAGACCCACTGCCACTTCGGTGAGCTGAGAGTCATTGTCATGTCAGGCCCAAAGGGGCCCCTCCGCCAGCTCGCCCGTCGACACAACGGGAAGATTCCCCCTCCCCCTCTTCGGCTCGCGGGGAGAACGAGAATGATTTCCATCGATAACCGCTACAATGACAATCACAGTCAATCAGCGTCACAATCATAAACACCATTAATGACTCCCGTTAATTACTGTCCTTTTTCATGATGACTGGAGAGGGCCCCGAGCCACAGCCATGCCGGGCTGGTTTTCAATATGGGGAGGGGCTCGGATCTAGGATGTGGGGGCTTGCACCCCTTGGAAGATCTGGCTTTGGAGTTTGAGCCCCCCCCCCCTCCAAAAAAAAAGGATGTGGAGTGGGGGCGCAGATTTTGGTTCAAGCCCATTTCTCATCAATAATAGCGAAGGAGCTTTGTAAAACCCAGCGAGAGGGTAAGTTAAATAGGTCCTGGTGGTTTATCTTGACGATGGTTAGGCTGCTGGGATGCAGGTTGACCAGTGTTGTCTCACTGTTTCTTTGTACTCCCCCAGCTGTTTATACCCAGCTGTTGGCTCTTACACTTAGACTGGCAGTTCTCTTGAGGAAGCGACCGTCTCGTTTTTCTGTTTGTACAGCACCGAACACAATGGGTTCATGGTTCATGGCTGGAGCTCCACGATACTCATAAATATAATACTATCTGTGCTGGGACTCGCAAGGCTAACGTTCATACGATAAAATAGTAGCACTATCCTACAGCAATGGTGCATTTCACGACTGCTTACGAGAAAAGCTCAGACCAGAAGGTAAGGCCTTTACTCACATTCTCATCATCGTTCGTTTTTTATTACAATAGCCCCCACCAAAATCAGGGCCCCATAGTGCTCGGTGCCGTACATACACACAATGAGAGACAGCCCCTGCCGACAAAGCTTACAATCGAAATAGGCAAGAGAGACAAACGTGGGGAGGGGAAACAGAGTCACAGAGAGAAGTGACTCAGCAGATCAGTGGGAGAATCACGAATAAAACTCTGGTATCCTGAGTCCCAGTCAAGTGCACTATCCATTGGGCCACACTGCCTCCAAGGGTTGAAGACAATGGGTTACTCATGTGAGTAATTGCTCACTAGCATGAATAAGGGCTTCCCAATCTAGCACTTTGATTGGTATAGTTCCTTTCATCTGAAAGTGCTTTACAAACTACACACCTACTCTTTCACAAACAGAATCACACACCCACGCACCCATACACACAGAGGAATAGAAAGGAAAACTCAGCATTACTGGGCTACGATTTTCAAAGATGCCTATGGGAGTTAGGTGCCCAGTTCATGGGATTTAGACACCTCAATCCTTTTGGCTCCTGTGAAAAGCCCAGTCCTGGTGCACGTGGGATTCCCGAACCTTTTTTCTTTGGGGGCTGGTTTATGTGGAGTGGGTTTGTGTCCCAAATTTTGATTTGACTCTGAAAGTTCAACCAGTTCAAGCCAAAACATTTTTTCAGATGGCATGAATCTGAAACCAGAAATCCCTCCCTAACCCCCCAGGGAGCGGGTGTCGCATTGAAACTCAGTCCCAGCTCCCCCAGCTCTGATAGAACTGGGAGTGGTGCCGACAGGTTGCACAACTCCCGGCAGGAATCACCTCTCCCGGCTCCGAAACGAAACACGGCCAAAGAAAATACTCCGACGAAAAGCCAAACACATATAGCCACAAGGTTGTCTGTTTTGTGATATCCATTAATAGGATCAGCTAAACAGGGTCAGCATGTAAACGACAGTTGCTTTACAGATCACAAAAAATAATTTAATCTGCAATGGTTTTTCACCTCCAGGGGCCTGAGAACTGGTATATTATATCTACTTATTTAGCTGATCTTGTTAAAAAAGTATCAGAAATAAAGAGGGGGGAATCTTTCATCGTGTGAGCTGAGCCAGAGACAACTTTGCCTCTAGCAAGACTCTGGCAAAAATCCCAGTTCCATGCCACTGGTGGTTTGAAATACAAACAACCAGATCTGCTGGGTGTACAATGGGTTTCACACAGCCCTGCCTTCTGAGTTCAACACCCTCTCCTCCTTATTTGTCAGGTTGCCCTCCAGACGGAGGGGGTGGGAAGCTTAAGGACATGCCACTTTTTTCCCCACTGCTCAGAGAGACAAGATCCCTCATCACAGCTTCCAGACAAGGATTGTGAGGTTGGAGCATGTCAAGGCTACTCCTCAACTGGCCATCTGGAGGATACAAGAATGTACTTCCCTAGGATGGAATTTATGTCACCTGCAGGGTTACAACGTCCCTGCTGGCCAGATCATTGGTGCCTTCCTTGATGGTTCAGCACACCCGAGGAACGACAGGAACGAAGCTCGGGGGAAGGAAACCAGAAGCGGTTTGGTTGTACAGTCATTGAGGGAGTCTCAGCTGGCTGGTGCTGCGGTTACCTTCCAGGTGCGATCAAATCCTCACCTATACTGCAGACCGGGAGGGCTAGATCCAAAGCCCGTGGAAGCCAAGGCTAAGATTTCAATGAACTTTGGATCAAACCCTGGAAAAGGACACAAACATGGAGCGCTCTCTCTCTGTGTCCTATCTTTAAAACACAGTCACACGTGGGATGGAGCCTACGAGCAGCGATGAAGAGGACTTTGTCACGCCATGAGGCTGTGAATGGCTGAGATGGATAGGTGAGAACAAGTGGCACCAGCTGAAGGGTTTGGTTTTTTTACCCTGGAGGAGGGAGGAAGGGAGTCAAGGCACAAGGACCTGTCTGATGAAGAAGTCACAAGTTAATGAAAGGTGGGAGACGGGGGAGAATCTGCTCATGGGCAGGTTGTTAAGATGCAAGGAATGGGGTGAGGCAGACTGAGATGTGCGATGCATGCTCAGGGAGGAAGGGTGGAGAGTCATCTCCTGCTGGGCTTGTCTACAGCAACCAGGACATCCTGCTGGTGATGGGATCAGAGTCCAAGATGAGGGACCACAATTTACTCCAGTGCCAGCAGGCACCAGTCCGCAGAGTCCATTAGAGGGCGATGAAGACCACCTGTGCCAGATAGTGGCAGGTTTGCCATCTGCCTGGCTCTGAATTCCTGGTGGTGAGGGGGTTAGAGAAAGGCATAACTTACTTCATCATCAGCCTTGAAACCACAAGTTGACAGAGGGGGAGATGGTGCAGCGAGCAACCTTCCCACTGTATCTGCCTTGCATCAGAGGGGGAAATCTCGGGAGGAAGTTGCTTCTCCCTTGGGGCCTGCTGCCGAAGCAGGGAGGCGCAAGGGAGGTCTGGCTGGGCTGTAGGCTACACAACTTCCCGGGGTCCCCAGCCAGCCACCTGCACTGCCTGGGCTTAGCGCCAGCCTGGTTTGCTTTGCTGGTGCTTTATCCCGGCCTGCTGTTCTGCTGGGCACATTTCAATTCGTGTCAAATTGTGCTATTGACTTTTTTATTTTTGGTCTGCCCTTTGGTCAGATTTATATGTCAAAGCCAGTAAAATAAACGTGTGCACGTGAGACAGAGAGAAAGTGAGGCCTGGGTGCTACCGTGCACGGTGCATTAGACATACTGCAGATTACACAGAGCCTAGTACCTGTCCCATGTCATTTTTTGAAGGAGCTCATTGCTATTCAATAGCCCCCCCCCCGCAGGAAGGCTGGGAGTTGGCGGCTCAGAACTGGAAAGATAGGGAGGTTTAGGGATGATAGAGGAGATTTGGTGGGGAGGAAAGAGAAGAAATAACCTGGGGTGGGAAGGGATATCAGTGCAGCAAATACAAATCTCCAAGTGATCAGCAGGGGAACGGGCCCTTCTCATGTGAATACGGAGAGTGGGATCTGGCCCCCAGCAGGGTCAGAGAGGCTTCCACCCCAGCGTCACATTATTATGCAGTGAGGTGCATTATGGGCAGCTCACACCTTTCACAGGAGCATCCAGCATGGGGCAGGCTGGGAAGCCAGACTACATACCCAGAGCACAGCGCCCATATTCCCTGCCCAGGACAGAATCCCAGCAACCGCTCTCTTCCCCTGCGTTGATCCCGCTAAGTAGGGCTGGCAAATGGCTTCGCTCTGTACAATGAAACACACAGGCCATGAATCAGACAGGCCAGGATGTTTTCCAAAGATGCCTGGGTTGGTTCCCTTCCCAATCCCTACATTCCGCAATAGGAGACAGCACATCCTAGCTTCCCGCTGTGGCTCCAATGCTGGGATTACTCCTAAGGGAGTTAGGTGCCGAATTCCCTTAGGTTCCTTTGAGGATGCCAACGTACTTAACCAAGCCCTGCATGTGACTGAACCCATCCCTTAGCAAAGGGCAGGAGAACAGGCACAGACATTTTTTTATTATTTGCATCGAGTTAGCACCTAGCAGCCAAGCCAAGAAGCAGGACGGTGCTAGGAGCTGTACAAACACAGAACAACAAAGACAGTTCCTGCCCCAAAGACTTTATCCGAGCCGATCACAGCTCATTCCAACTGTATGATGAAGAAATGGGTGAAAAGCCAGAGAAAACCCAGGAGGTCAGAAAATCCAACCTCAGCCCTAGTTAGGTGGAAGGAAGCCCAACTAGGAAATCAACTGAAATTGCCAGAACGCTAATTACAATGCACACCCCAGAACAAGCCCAGGTAACACTCCCTTCCCTGCCAGTCCTGTCATTTAAGTAACTGCCTCAGGACTTCCGGCCCTCTATTTCTACGGTTCTACCTCTGTGCATTTTTCGCCCTGCCACTCCATGCAACGTTCCCGCTCAGCACAGCTCAGCGGACCGCTTTCCCCTGCCTGCTGCTGGGCATTTTCATCCAGGGAACATTTCCCTCCGGCGCTCAGGGCCAATTCTGTTCTGATTGCTTCCACCAGATCAAAAAGGAAATTGAAAAGATTGCAGCGCGCGTGCACGCACACACACACACAGAAAAGTGGGAAAAGGCAATGATTGGCGCCTCCAGCCGTGACCTTTATTTTCCATTAATGGACCCGGGTGAGCGTCGGCTGTGTTTGAAGCTGCATAAAATGAACTGAAAATAAGAGGGATAAACAGTAGCAGTTAAGGCCCTTTTTTTCCTAGAGGAATGCTGAGCCAATTTCAGCAAGTTATTGACACATAGAGAGCTGCCGATAGCTCCTGACAAGGGGCTGGAAAACAGCCAGGAGCCTCAGGCCACCAGGTACACAAGCACACAAAACAAAACCCCCTATTCTGGAGATGATGGCTTAGTGGTTTACCCTCTTGCCTTTGGAATCCCTAAACTTTTGGGAGTCACAGGTTCAAACCCCAGCACCCGGGCTATACAACTGTATAGGCCAGCATCTGCAAGCTTGGGTTCCTATGCTTAGGCACCTGATCCAAGATTAGGTACCTACAAAAGTGGCTTGATCGTCAGAGCGCTGAGCATCCACTGCTCCCTCCTTTTAAGATCGGCCCTGAATATGGATTTAGCTGCCTGGGTTTGGGTATGTTGACCCTCATTCCTTGCAGTTCACCGTGCTTCTCTCTTTTGGACGGGACCTTATAAAGTGTGTCTAGAGGTGCCAATATTTCTAATGCAGCATTTTAATGTGAGTGGACAGTGCCCGCCCCCTACCCCTCTATGTCTGTGCTGTGCCCGGGCTGAGAAGTTCAATGTCCGTCCACTTCACCCAAGCAGCTACCAAACTGCAGATTGGGGGAGGAGAGGTTATTTTGCATACACAAATTGCAGGGACAAACAGAGAGGCCAGACTGAAGCCGCTAACCCAAAATGGCACTTTCAGAGAGAGTAGAGAACTTGCCTTGGTTTCTTGGGGAAAATCTTCCCTTCCTCCACTGTTCGAACTTCCATTGTCATCTGCCTGCTGCTTTCCACCACAGAGGCAGCTGCATTTGCTCCTCTGCCTACAGTGGTCACCATTAAAAAGTCCGCATTTGCCAACAGGTACCGGAGACACCACGGTTTGTCCCCTATCTTTAGGAAGACAATGTGTATCTGTTGCCAAATGTTAACTTTATCATGGCAACTGGTATATATAATTTGTTAAGCTTTGGGGGGAATTAGCTTTGCTGGATAAATGTAATATACTCATTCAGATAGTGCTGTATCGATATCCTCCGGGTTATAATTGTATTACACTAACCCCTAGATGCCCAGACTGAGACCAGGCCCCCTTTGTGCTAGGTGCTGTACATACGTTAGAGATACCTCTGCAAATGAAGATGTATTTGTAACATGGGTAGACATACCAGCTCTAGCTTTAATCCGTCTAGTGTGGGTAACAATAGCAGTGTAGACGAGGCAGCACAGGCTAGCAACCTGAGTACACGTCCGCCAAGGAGCCTGGATATGTACTCTAGCCAGTGTCACCACTACACTCTCAGGCAGGCAGCAGGCTGTCTCATTCATCTGCTCCCCTCCCTGCCACAGACACCGAGGGCCCAGCAGTCGAGTTCTGATTTATAATTTATAGGGAATTTTCTGCTGGATCTTGAAGCCTCTTTCTTTCCTCGGGAAACACTGGCACATGGGCCTTGCTCAGCAGATCAGAGACGATGCAGGTGTTTGAACAGCCCCAGATGCAGGGACTCAGAGGCCGACATCGGGCTAGGATAAGCAATTTTAAGATTCCAGCCGGCGCTGTGCTAGATAGCGAACTCTTGAATACTTTAAAATCAAATCTTGTCAATCTCCCGACTAGGCCTTTGATTTAAATTTAACAGCTCTTCCACGTTTAATAAATAACTACTGATTATTAAAAAGCACCCCAGTTGAAGTGCATCACCTCTAGGGTGGGGACATGTGCAGAGACAGACAATGCCTGTAATCGCATTATTAAGCCTCGGTTCTAGGCATGTGTTTAATAACCACTTGCTACTTAATTAACTGGTGATTTCAGGGCTTAGTTGTGGGGGGGGGATTTTTTTCCAAAGAGAATGTAGTGCTGGGGAGAGATGCTGGAGTGACAGCCTGGGAACTGGTCTCCACACTTTAGCCTTGGAATAAATGCAACGCAGGCACTGCGGCCTTCCCCACCTGCATACTTTGATGGGAGGAAGCACCCCCTGCAGTCAGGAGAGAGGAGTTTACCAGCCAGCCAAGTCCTATCTTGGGCTTCTCTGTTGAGATGGCCAGCAAGGAGCCAGGACACACTTATCCACCGGAGACTGGTCTGAGAACCACCCCTTGGCCTCACTCACTGAACAGCTGTACCATGAGCCTGAGCTGTGTCTGGAGCAGCCACATGGACACTGAAAGGCTCGCAACCAAGCCCCTGAGCCATCTCATCTCCCTGTGATGGGGACGCCAACACCATGTCTGTTTGTCTGAACACCTTCCCAGCCATTTCCTTCCTGGTGAGTCACTCAGAAAGGAGACAGGAGAGCTCTGAGACATCACTCGGTTCGCTGGGAGAACAGAGGCTTGACTTGTACCATTCTGGGCCTCTTCATCTGCCAGTTTATTAAAAATAAATAAATAAGGAAGCGTTTGAATCTCTTCCTTCTGGAACGTCTGTGCCTGGCAATCACAAAGGCACATCGCAGGAGAGCGGAGAGATTAAACAGACCTGACGGCTTTGAGCTGCCGCTGTTCTGAGGCTCAGTGGCCGCGGATCAGTCCCCGTCAGCTCTGCATTAGCTGCAAGCCTCATGACGGGAGTTTAAGGAAGAGGAGTTTGATGAGTCGATCATCTGGCAGTATTTAAAGGGGTACTGTCAGCTACTGCCCAAGGCTTTCGGAAGGGAGCCTGCTCTCTTCAGCTCAACCTCTTAGAGTTTCTCTTCACTGCAAAGTTAACTGGAGTCCTGTCCATGTACCAAAACATTGACTTGAGGCTGGTGCTGCTTTTAACTCAAGATGGCTGACCCGAGATGGGGTACAGGCTAAAACTCAAGTGAGCACAACATGTCATCTGCTAACACAAGTCCTCTGCAGTGCGGACAACAGCTAGCGCCACTCGAGTGCCACTCATCCACCAGCGCCTTCCCACAATTCCTCGGGTACCCAGGAAGGACAGACACGTTTTCCCACAATTCACTGAGCAAGAATTCACAGAGCGACTCAACGCTAAGACCCAGGGGCTCTGCCCCCAGAAGTCTCAGGACCACACGCAAGGGAAAGCAGCACCTTTGTGGATAGGGTGACCAGACAGCAAATGTGAAAAATCGGGACAGGAGGTGGGGGGGAATAGGAGCTTATATAAGAAAAAGACCCAAAAATCGTGACTGTCCCTATCAAATCAGGACATCTGGTCATCCTATTTGTGGACAAAGCAGCTGGAGAGTTACTGGTGAGGCTGCTCACACTCGAGCTAGGCTGACTCAGGAGGAGTGCAGATAACTCGCGTTAACCCTGCAGCAATGACAGACCCATAGAGGGTACTAGCCATTCTGGGAAGGGTCTGCAAAACTCAACTCTCTGAGCAACTTGCCCCTGGCTGTTTCCTGTGCCAGGGATTCGAACATGGACCTGATTGCACTGTCCTCCAGAATCACCATACCTGAGCTCCCCACAATCGCTAGTCAGCATAGCCTCCGCAGCTTCTCTGACAGGCCTGGCAATATTACTCTCCCAAGGTCACAGAGGAAGCCTGGGCCAGAGGCAGGTACTGAACCCACATTGCCTAAGTCCCACTCCAGAGCCCGTACCACAAGATCATCTGTCTTCTCTGCAGTTGTGTATTGCCAGCACATTCTCCGGCAAACCCTCCAGGAGCTAATTAAGTGCCGAGCTTTGCAGCAAGCAGTATGTCTGCCTCGCCCTTCCCCAGAACCCCACATTATCATATTTCACATTAAACATGAGATATTTAAAGGTAAGTTTCCATCAGGACACACGAGGATTTATCTGCACAGGCTCCCATTAGCGCTAATAAAACCATGGCGATCAGCCTAGTACATTTCACTTTGGCCCGTATAAATGCCTTCACATTCACGAGACAAATGACTGCTGGAATCATGGGCAGGGAAAAAAAAAAAAACCTCTGGGGCAAATTTAAGACCTTTTCTTTGCTAGGAAAAGTGGTTGAGTTTAGGTCACGCTCAGCTAACATATGCTCACGAAGCGCATCCCCGCTACACCGTTTGCCTGATGTAGATGGAGGACGGCAGCTTGTAGTTTAATTTAGCGGCTCGCATTGTAGCCTAGCCTAGCGTTAGCTCAAGTGGCAGCAGCTCATGATTTTAGCCCAGTGGGTCTCATTCTGTATAGATGTTTATACTGTATCCTTTCAAAGCGGAGGCTAGCAGAGCACCTGAGCACCTGCCAGTAGCGTAACGCCCAATGTGACGGACATCTGTCACGTGTTTGTTCTCGTCTCTCTGTTTATGTTAGAAGACACGGTCAAAGAGTTCCCACTTGGGGAGGTTTGTGATGGCCCTTCATTCCTGGTGGAGTCCATCCCATAGTCTTGGCTCGGCTCCCCGGGTACATGCCCGTTGTTGGCTGCGGAGCAGGGCAGAGGGGTGGGTGGGTGGGATTTACTTCCAGTCAAAATGCAACCCCCATCCTTCCTGAGTGTGGGGAAAATACAGAGAATGAAGGTCCTCCTAACAAAGAGGTGTTGCACGACACGGGCAGCCCCTTCTCAAAGGAGGGAACTCAGCGGTTCCAAAGTACAGAGACAGCCCCACTTGTAATGCAGGACAGAGGAGACTCTGCAACTCAGAAGTATGGAGAGAGCCCTGATCACCATGTTGCAGGTCAGGGAGCTCCGGCTTTAGGGGGTTGGCGACTGCGGTGACTTGGTGTAGGAAAAAGAGTGTTTGGAGGGATGGGGGCAAAAGTGGAAGTGGGTAGAGGGGATTCTGGGAGTTGGAGGTGTGGAGACAACAGCCCCTTCCAACTTGGGACAGAGAGAACTTCGAAGGTGACTGGTGTGAAGACAGCTCCTCAGAGTATGTGGGAGGAGGCGCTCTGGGGATGGGAGCTCAGCTGGGCAGGCAACCATCCACCAGAGAGCAAAAATAACTTGAGGAGGGGAGAAGATTCTTAAATACAAGGGCTTGCTAATCCCCTGTCAGCCTGCAGGCTCCCAGGCTGGTCTGTTTCTCTAGACTACAAGAAAGGGTGAACATTGCCTTGCCAGAGGTCATTTCAGTAGCCTGCCAGAGACAGGGACACCAAAGGGAACGTGACAGGGACTGGACAAAAAAAAACCCAAAGTGGCATCGATCCCACCTTGAACGCAGCAGATTCAGGGGCGGGACTCAGACAGAGGGCTGTCAAGAAATTACACTTGAACGTGGGTGCCTCAAGTTGGAAGCTTTTTCCTAGGCCCAGTGATGGAGAGCAGAGGGGACTTGCCCTGTGCCTGGTCTGCTGGGAGACTGAATTCCAGGAGAAGGGGGCCCAGGAGGGAAAGGCAGGGGTTCCCGGTTGGGATAGCCAACGTTCCCTCTGTGCTGCCTAAGTGGATGGTTTCTCCAGGGTGCAGCTGGGCTGGGACAGCCCAGGACTGAATGACTACAGATTAAATTCCCCACTTCCCTCAGCAAAGGGTGCCCTCTCCAGCGGAGTCTGGCAGAGCAGCGTGTGGCGTCAGTGAAGGCCGACTCCAAGGAGGGAAGCCTGTTCTTAGTGCCCTCTATACATAACCCACGCTAACCTCTCACCTCCACGGCCAAACGTAGCTCCTCTCTCACCGGGAGAAGAGCGTGGTTATGGAGCCAGCCCGGCTGCAAGGCACTGGAACAGCTCATCAGCACGCCCGGGTCCCGGGGGGGAGCAGAGAGGCATGGGCCGAAGCCCGACCCTCTCCCACTGCCATTGCTTTGCCAGACTCCTGCGATTTAATGGAGTGAGGACAGGGCTGGTCACACAGCATTACCCTGGGCACTGAACCCCTCTGACGCGCCATAAATTTAGAAAGTATTGATGGGGCTCTGAGCACACAATGTATGCGCCGGCAACAGGGCTGCTTCGGGGCAGGGGGGAGGAGGAGGAAGAGTAGGAATTGGAACCGGGCTTGCTGGGAAGTGGTTGTTACTGAACAATCACATAAAGGGAACATATCGCTTGTGGTCAACAAGCTGATCAGAGGCCTGTTTGCTTCCCGGGGAAAGGAGAGAGGGAGAAAGGCTAAGCCTAGATGCTAGGGAGATGGGCACAGTGGCAAAGCCATAAAGAGAGTGAACACGTTTCTGAGATGATAGATAGGTATCCCTAAAGGCTGGTCCCAGGACACCAGCGTTAAACCCTGGGAAGGACTCCCTGGGGTCTGCTGGGGTGACTCTAAAGTCCTGCCCTGTACCAGAGAGGGACGCCGCAACAGAGTCGGCATCTGGCCTTGCTAGAAACTCAAGGTATCAGATCTAGAGTGTTTGGCGCCCCTCCCCCTCATAGAGACAGAGACCAGCTGCCATGTCTTGCTCTAGACGGGGACTCCTCCCAAGTGGTTGAGATACCGAGTTTGGGCTTGGTCCCATCTCAGAGAAAGACACTGTGCAAATGATACCGCAAAGCCCAAACCGAGAGAGTTTGAAGGGAAATACGCACCCCTGGCAGAACATGTACAGAGATGGTTGGGGAAAACTTCTAATCTTACAAACAATTCATGACTAAAGAGCTCCCCCTGGTGTCTGGGCCTTATGCACCATCCTCGGGGAATTCACTGCCGGACGAACTCGGTAAGCCGGCTCTGCGCACGACTGTGTGTGCATGACTGGAGCACAATCACTGAGAGCAGAGGCTGGGGAGATCCAGAGGGAGCAGCATCTGTTTGTATGATAGGAAGGGAACTAGCAGCTCCTACTCATCCTCTCCGTTATTTCACAGGCTGTCACCAGGGACTAGGCAAAGCTCTGAACCCAACCGCAGCTCCTCCTTTGCTGCTCTCTGCTCCTAACCAATTACAGGGGAAACAGCAGTGAACTTGGGAGAGAGGGAACTGCTGGCAAAAAAACCCAAACCTTCCAGGAGTCAATTAAAAAGAAGCTAGGAACCCCAGCATAGCATCTGTCCTCTGTATTCCCAGGGGTTTTCGGTGGCTGCCTGGATCAGCTCGCGAAAAAACAAAACACAATCAATGGAGGGAAAATAAGCAGACCCATCCAACAGGTGGTGTTAGAGCCTGGAGGGCTCGCTCCTGTCACCTCTCATAATGTAAGGGGATGCTCTCCATCCCACCCAGGATTTGTGTATACCACGAGCAACAGGCGTGGCAGCCTGTGCTTATGAAATCCTAAACGGATGCACAATCCTTTTTTCTCCCTTTTTTTTTGCAAGGCTTCTGGTTGCTATTTTGCACTGTCCCAGCTCAGGCTGCCATCTGTCAGCGTGCCCCCCTGCCAGGCAGCTTTGGAAGTGCCGAGGCCCGTGCCACCATGAAGGTGACATTTTTCAGGTTTATTTTTTTTTTCCTTCCTGAGCAACTTAGAAAACAAAAAGATCAGACAATTAAAAACCTTGCGAGCAGCCCCGTGGGATGACAGCAGATTGCATCTCAGCTACCCTCCAGCGTGAGCAGCATCTGACCCCTTGGCCTGAATTTCCTAACATTTCAAATGTGAATGCAAAAGGGTTTTAAAGTATAAAAAAAAAACCTCTTTAAGATTAGTATTATTCCAGTAGCAACGAGCCCTCCCCCCGAACTGGCATGAGGGCCCCATTGTGCTAGGTGCTATACATACTCAGACACATAGTGACAGACCATCCCTGTCTCATGGAGCTTACAATCTGTCTACATTATGGTAGAGCCAAGCAAGATTGCGCTAGGCGCTGTACATACTCACAGCGAGAGACAGTCCCTGACTGAAGGATCTTACAGTCCAGACAAAGAGAGGGCAAAAGGGAGTATTATTACCTCCATTTTACAGATGGGGAACTGAGTCCCAGAGAGATTAAATGACTCGCCCAAGGTCATACAAGACGACCACGGTGCAGCCAGAAAATGAACGTCGGTCTCTTGAATCCCTGTCCAGTGCTTTACCCACAAGCAAAACCTTCTTCTTGCTAACACCTATAGGAAATAAATAGCCGCCTATAATGTGATTAGTTGACGCTTTATCAATGTATAATAATAAAAAATCCATCTAAAATATGATCTGTGTGTTTGGGTCCGTCTGCCCCAGCCATCAGATGCCGCTTGTTTGCTTGCTCCTACAGCTGCATAAATCTCTAGTTACTCCTTTAGCTCACATGGTTGAGACTCTGTTTTCAGTGTTGAAGCCCATAGGTTCAAAAGGCACCGGTAACCCACCTCTGGGGAAGTTACGTGATCTCTCCCCATTCATCACAGCTGGTGTTAACTCTGAAGGGTAACGATGGTGATTGAAATGTCAGCGTCACTAACTATTTTACTGCTGCTCATTTGAGTAAAACTGGCCAGCTACTCCCTGGCTGCGCGTGGGGCTTGGATTTGTGGGGAGGACCCTTTGCTGGCATGCAACATTGGCAAAGCTCTTTCAACCCAAACTTGGAAGGGTTTTTTGCCCATCTCCAGCCTCTGGGTCTCCTTCTCCCCCTGCCATGTTGAACACACATTCCTATTTACTCAGCTGTCTGTTACATCTCTGAGGATAGTATGCCAGATCTCCCTTAGCACCACCACACCACCTGGGATGTCAGTATCTTAGATGGCCTGTCACACAACATTAACCTCTGGGCTGCATCCATGCATAGCATGGGTAACACACTATTAACATGGCCCATTGTCCATTGCAACATCAGTTTTCCCTGCAGCCCTCAAAACCTGGAGATGGGATAGAGCCATCAGACTTGTTTAATGGTTTACTGTTATCTGCCTCTAGGCCAGCACACGGTCTCACTGATTTGAGGCTGGAGAGAGGACCAGACAAACCCATGCAAATGTCTGATGCTGTTGAGCCACCTTGCCATTTTCACAACACAACATTCATGATCCCTAATTACCAGCCTGACTTAATTTTCAAGCAATTTACACTGATCACTTTTACTGCTGCCTTTGGCTGTCAATTGCATAGATTAAGTAATCTGGCTACAGAAAAAAAAATCTAACTACATTCCTTGGGTGTCCTGCTTCTCAATTTCTTGGCTTCAATTCATGCCCACTTGTTCCTCTAATCTGACAGTAATTTAAAGAACCTCCTGGCATCAAGCCACTCAATTCCCTTCAGACATGGGTAAAACCTCAACAAGGTCCCGGCTTAATCTCCTCTTTGCCAGTAGTTACAGAGCCAGTGTCTCTAACCCTGCTTGGATAGCAGACCTCTCCCAGACCCTGTATCATTGTTCTGGTTGCCGCCTTCTCTGTCTTTGCTGCTTTGCTGTTACCACTGCAGCATTGTCAACCCCAAGCGTTTAAAATGAAAGAATCAGACCCTCCCAAATCAGAAGACTGGCGTCAAAATCTTTAAAGTTGATATCTAGATGTACAGCTGTATCTAAACAGTGGGCTCCTTTGATTGGCTTTCTGGGTTTTGAAACTTTAAAGTGAACTCAGGTCAGTATTTTCAAGCTTTTTGCTGCAACTATGAGAGCCAGAAACATACTTTAAAAATGTCTCTCCTAATCACAGGCCTCCAGGAGCTGGGGTTTACGAAACATGCCCTTGCAAGAACCCTTAGAAAAAAATTAAAACCCTTGATGGATGCACAGCTAATGAAAGAGCTGAAAACTTCAGCACTAAAACAATCAGTCTAGTCTCAGTGCAAGTCTCAAAACCACCTTTCACTCCAACCTTACACCTTCCCCCACCCTGCCTACCACCTTTTGATGGACTGGGAACCCCTTGCTAGAGGGCTACAGTCATTTCCTCCCTTGTGAATTGCACACTTGCATTTAACAATCCCAGTTGTCTTTGCTTTGAGTCTGATGCCAAAGCTTCTGGATTTAACTCTCTGTACCTCAGAGGCCTTTCTCCTTCTAGAATCTAGTAACCTACTCTTTTCTTTTGGCGTATAAGGGAAAGAGACAGGTTGACTGATTCACTCATCATCTCTTTCTTTACCCCTTGTTCCTAGTCTGTCCAAGCTGCTCTGGGTAACCTGGTCTTCCTCTGGATTGACTGCACCCCAGCGTCCTGATTTAGAGTTCATCTTGCTTGGTTTGAATCAGCATCAAATTTCATCCCTTTCCTTTCAGGATCACTTTCTAAAGAGAGCCAGCTCATTTCCAATACTATCCTAGACCACGTTTCATACTGCACTGTGATATCTCAGGGCCTCACCTCAAGTCTTGCCTCCTCTCTACCATTGTAGGAGTACTTCAGGACTTAACTTGACTAAGTCCCAGATAGGACAGGTAATTAGTGAGATCAGCCAGCCACCCAGGGCCTGTGCTGCATCTCCATGGAGCAAGAGGTTGGCAACCGGAGCATCTCAGAAGTTTCAGGGGATTGTGAGAAGCCCCCAAAACTCAGATGCTCCTCCAAAGCCCTATGATCTGCTAATGGAGCTGGGAATCTCTGGAAAACCCAAATGCCCTTGCTACCCCCAGGCTAGGGGATGGCGCAGGCACTGCTGGTCTCATGGCTCTCTACTCACAGCTCCTGAGGGAGCCAGACATGAGTGGAAGATGGAAGCTAATGGGAAGATAGAGCCAGGGCAAGTGGTGCTTCTGGGATCTCAAAAACCAGGGTGGCAAGCGAAGGCCGAGTCCAGTGCATTAGTGCCGCATGAGGGGCAGAGGCACTGCTGCTGCTTTAACCAGTTGTGGAGCTTCTGTGACCACCACCACTGGAGGGGTTTGTAGGCTGGTGCTTACAGGTGCTGTGCTCATGGCCGTGTGCCTTGGAGTGAACGGGGTGGGTCCCGGAGTTCTTACAGGGTGGGGAGCTCAAGGGGCTTTGTTCACATCACAAAGGGTAGTGCCGTAAGTGCCAGGCCTCTGGTTGGCCCCCTCAGCAGATGCTTTGAATGAGCCATGGAGATGGAACTCGTCTCTTCTCTAGAACATAAGAACGGCCAGACTGGGTCAGGCCAATGGTCCACCTAGCCCAGTAGCCTGTCTTCCGACAGTGGCCAATGCCAGGTGCTTCAGTGGAAACGAACAAAACAGGCAACCATTGAGTGATCCATCCCCTGTCATCCACTCCCCGCGTGTGGCACACCGAGGTTAGGGACAGCCAGAGCACAGGGTTGCATCCCAGCCCATCTTGGCTAATAGCCATCGATGGACCTATCCTCCACTGCTGCCTCCTATGTGTATGTACAGTGCCTAGCACAACGGGACCCTGATCTTGGCTGCGGCTTCTGGGCACCGCTCTAATATAAATAATATTGCAGCTCCCAGACGACAGGCAGATTTCGCTCATCCAGGAGCTGGATTTCCAAGCCCTGGCAGCTCTGGCCAGGAGGTTAGCCCTGCACTTTGCCCACTGGTGGTCCTGAACCCGCCTGTCCTTGCCCACAGGTTGTCTGTCTTCCCGTCAGGCAGGCCTTACACCAAAAGCTCTGTTGTTTACCACTGCACCTTACCCAGAGCTCACGGTTCTCCCACTGTATTGTCTCCTGACAATCGGCTGTGCCCCGGATTGCCCCGCACAAGGCTGGGGCTGCTAACACACGCAACGTGTCCTCCGCTCGCTTCCTCTTTCTTCCTCTTGTTGTATTTCTTTTTTAACCTAGCGCTTCGCTACACGGGCTCCAGCAATCTCCCAGAAGAAGAGCTTTTGTGCAGTGCCACCGTGCAAAAACAAGGTTGGCTTCAGCTGGCATTTAGCATCCTGCAACATGTAATTCTCCATTGCGTGTGAATAATGCGCTGGCACCATGTTCCCAGCTGCTTTCTTTCACTGCATTCTAACTTGGTGTGTGTGTGTGTGTGTGTGTGTGTGTGTGTGTGTGTGTGTGTGTGTGTGTGATCGTCTCTTCACCGCGTTCCAATTTGCTGTGTGTGTGAGGGAGAATCAGAGTTAGTACTGTATTTATTCCAGTGTGCACATCAGCAAGAATGCAATTGTGCGTGTGTGTATTTCTATGTATGCCTCTGCAATTGTGTTTGCTAGAGAGCTTGTGGGTGTGGGCCAGAGAATGGGAGTTAACGTTTGCGTAGGTGCATCCGGAAGTGAATCACTGTATTTGTGCAAGAGAGGTAACGTGCGTGTCGGTGTCTGTTTCTGTGGTTGTGCGCAACTGTGTGTTGGTTGCGCAACAGTGAGTGTTTGCACGTCAGTGGGAGCCCCTCTGCTAAGGTGCACGCCCTGTGCGTGTATGAATGTAACTGAGGGTGTGTCACTGTTTCTCTCTCTCTCTCTCTACCTTGCCTTAACCCAGGAACCCTAGCCACCTCTGGCCATCTCGACGCAGCCCTGTTAGCCCAGCTCTGACAGACGAAACCTGCGTCTGCGCTGGGCTCGTGATGGCCCAAAGAGACGGCTTAGACTCTCACAGATGGAAGCTGGGACATGGCAGGCCTGTAGGTGCACAGTGCTAGGGCTTGCCGCGCCTGTTCCACTGGCATGTGCCCCCTGAATGGAGTGCCATGGGCCAGCAAGTGGGGTAGGAGGGCAACGGACTAGAAAGGGCAGAAGGAAGGAGAGCCAAGGGGGAAGGAAGAGAAAAACAAAAGAGAGAAGTCCTGAAAAGGTAGATTGGGCCTGGAGCGAAGCTGGCGCAGTGGGAAATCAACAGCAACCCTCCCATTATTTAATGGGAGCAGGCTAAGCTTCTCCCAACAAGCTCCTCCAGCTGGCAAGGCGGGTCTCGGCCTCTCCATCCTTCTGTACTGCTCCCAAACTCTGGCCAGAGAGGCCTTCGAACCAGCAGCTGCCCGTGGTGCCGGGGTCCGTTCGTGCCAGCCCCCTGTTGTGTGCAGGTTATAGCCCAGCAAGCCTAACAGTAACCCCCCCCGGCACCGTGCGCTGTCCCAACGGCACTTTAAACATCAGGCTGCTCAACCCAATGGCCATCCACTCCCCTTAGGCCTTGGCCCGGTCAAGGCTGGGGCTCGGAGGCTGTCCAACAGCACCGCCTTGTCTCCAAAGCGAAAGCATGGAATGGAGAGACAGAACTTGGACGAGGAGGGAGAGGCCCCAGATAAACCCATAACTCTGCTGCCAGCGTGCACGCTGTCTCCCGGATTGAGGACACTGAAGGTTAGAGGAAGAGTTAGTGCTTCACGCTGCAACTGCGCTTGTATAAATTGTGTTCCTCCAACTTATCTCTTTTGTTCTAAGTCTTCAGAGCCGAATGACGGGAGAGGGCCAGGCTGGGGAGCTGCAAGTGGCTCTGGCACAGCTCTCTTTTGCCATCTAGTGCCCGACCCTCGGCACCGCAGGTATTTCACATCCCAGGTAGGGAGTGTGGAGGGAAGACATACTTTTCCAATGGCAATTTGGAAGCGGGCGGGGCAGGGCAGGGCAGAGAAGAAACTTGCCAGTGGTTTCAGATTTCGAAAACCTTATGGAGCAGACGTTTCTCTTGCAGAACTAGAACTGGGCATGGTCCAGAACTGGGTGCCATAGACCCGAACCTCCAAAAGTTGGGAGCATTCAGATGTGATTTGGGTTCTGATGCATTTCTAGCTATGCAGTGTTGGTCCCAGGATATTAGGGAAACAAGGTGGGTGAGGTCTAATAAAAGAGATTACCTCATCCGCCATTTCTAAGAAGGCCTTTTCACACACATGTTGAACGGAAGTGAGGAATCCCAAAACCGGACTGATTCAGTCACATTCAAAAATATGGGAGGGATGGTCTTGTGTTTAACACCCAAACCTGGGAGCCAGGACTCCTGGGGTCCATCTCAAGTTCTGCCACAGACTCACTGGGTGACATTGGACAAGCCACTTCCCTTCTCTGTGCCTCAGTTTCCCCATCTGTAAAATGGGGGAAATAATTTTGATTGAGGATCTAAAAATGAATCTAGCTACATACCTCATTGGGGTCCTGGGAAGCGTAAGTGGCGAATGCTTGTAAACATCTTTTAAAATGTGAAATGGTAATACTTTGCACGTGCATGGCAAGAGCAAGAGGTTTTCTTTGGGAACTGCTGGATTTCTCCTGTCTGATATTTATACATCTACCCTCGACAGATAAAAGCACAGAAACATCATTTGCTATCTACTGTCTCATATCACATGTTCTCTATATTCACGGAGCAACATGTAATACCTCAAATTCAAAAGCATTTTAACTGATATATAATATACAGACAGCTATTTCTGCAGCTACCACTGGAATGCAGCTGCCTCTGGGGCAGAGAGTGGCTGCTGCTTAAC
This sequence comes from Platysternon megacephalum, assembly GCA_003942145.1. Taxonomy (NCBI): domain Eukaryota; kingdom Metazoa; phylum Chordata; order Testudines; family Platysternidae; genus Platysternon; species Platysternon megacephalum. The sequence continues at coordinate 5,983,498 of QXTE01000097.1, read as the reverse complement.
AGCTCACAGCAACACTATACATCACTAAAGAACAATCCAATATCCAACTAGAACTGCAGTAGAAATTTAGAGAGGCACCACGTAATTACCTGAGTCAAAATTTAAGCCAAGCCACAAAGGTTAAGCCCCTTAGTTCTCACACAAAGCACCACCCGACCTTAAATGGTTGCAAGCATTCAGGACATCTCCTCAGAAAGACAGGACCCTGCAGAACAGCTGGCCTCTGGCGCCCTGCTCAAACGTTTGTTTGTCCCTGACACAAAAGGAACAGTGCCATCTCGTGAATCCCTAACACCACTACAACACCTTTGTGGCTCTTGGACATCTGTCAGCTAGGCACTAACCCAGCCTGAGCCTGCTTAGCTTGTAAGATGTGGCGGGATCAGAGCCCATATTGGTCTGGCCCTAGGCAAGATGGGGAACAGGGGAGACATCACGCCATGCTCTCCATGGGAGTGAGGTGCTACTGTCCCCCCTCCTGCTCTGCAGAGGTGAATAAACTCTGCTGTGGATACTGAATGTGATATTTACATAGCTGCAGCGGAACAACTGCCCATCATCAGCACACGTATCCCCGTCGGGGCTCCGGTCTTTTCCCTGCCACTGAAAAGGATCTGCTGTTTCTCTGGCTCCCTTGAAGGCGCTGCACATGCCCGGCTCCATGGCAGGGGAACTCAGGCTACAGGCGCGCCAGACCACCTGAACGCTGCCATTCCCACAGTGGGTGCTTACAAGATCCTCTGTGGGTTTATTCACTGCATCTGGCTCCCCACGGTGAAGGGGACCCTCCGTTACTGATGTGCTTTGCAAATGGGTCCCCAGAGTCACAGCCCAGCCAAGCTGGTGAACATGCACCTTCGAAGCCCTGGGTTACCACTTGACAGTGAGCCGTTTCCTACTCATCTGTGGCCAACTCAGCCATCTCGTGGCCATGTGCTGCACTGCATGGCCTCTCGCCTCCCGGACTCACTCATGCACTCAGACATGCAGGCTGGGAGCGCCGCCTCTGGTTGGCACTCGGTGTGGAGCTGATGGAGCAGCATCCCAAGGGGGTGTGTGTAGGGGATCCCAGGGTCCCAGTGGGACAAACATATTGGAGTTTCCTATAAAGCCTCCCCCTCCTAGGGGAAGAGGACTTGGAAGCCCGGATTTCAGAGCAGACAAGGCATCCCGAGCCCATGGATCAAGGGAGCTAGGTAGAAGGGGTCTCCCCAGCCTGCAGAACCGGGCGCTAACTGCAGAAATAGCTCCTAGCCGCCTTGCCCCCGAATTCCCACGGGGCGAACATGAGTCTACATTGTGAGTTACCGCACGGCAAGCCAGGGGGTGAATCTCCAGCGTGCCGACTTGCTGCGTGGACCCTGCTACCACACACGAAACGTTCTGTAGTGCGTTTGGATGCACTCCCGTTTCCAACAGCAGCAGGCCAGAGCAGGGGCCAAGCGGCTGGTTAGTGCGGAGCAAGCTGGTGGCTTGTAGATTCACACCCTGGAAACTCACCATGTAGACAAGCCCTGCATGCCCTACAGTTCTAGGGAAAGAGAATGATGCCCATGGAGGTGGCATCCCTCCCTCTTCCATACAGGCAGAAAAAGATCTGCCCACAGAGGTCATTAACCAGGGCCACAAGGACAAACTTTCTCCTGGAGCTGGCATCTGGAGTCAGAGATTCCAAAGCCAGGAGGGACCATTATGATATCTAGGCAGACCACCGACTTTCTCGCACTGGTTCCTACTTTGAGTCCAATCACTCGTGGTTAAACTGGAGCATCTTTTTCAGAGACTTGCCGTCCTGGATATGCAGAGGTAGCTTGAGAAAGGAAAAGCCCAGAGGAGAGGTAGGAAAATGAGCTATCCGAATGGTCCGCAAGTGATGGGCTGCCCTGAGATCCAGCCGAGGTGTGAGGGGGTGGTTCGTCTCTCCAAACAAGCTCACAGGCATTATCCCAACTTTCCCTCCCCCCCATAGAGCATGAGATGCTGCTGTAGGGAATGGAAATCAGATCTGGTCCCAGAGAGTAATAACAATACATCATCATTAGATCTCAAAGGGCTTAACAAAGGAGGTAAGCCTCAATATCCCATTTTACAGATAGGGAAACCGAGGCACAGAAAGGTGAGGTCACTTGCCCAAGGTCCCCCAGAGACCAGTAGCCGGGCTGGGAATAGAACCCGTCTCCTGAGTGCTACTCCAGTGCTCAGTACACTAGGCAACACTACCTAGTAGTCAAGTTAGGCTCTTGGAGACTCCTGAGTGTTTCACAGCTGATCCATTACTCCTCCGCCGACTTTACTCCTATCCAAAGACTTCCCACCACAAAAAGAAAAAAAAGGTAGACACCCTCCCCCGCAGCCCCAAATCCCACTGCTGAGCCATCTTCTACTCCCGCACATTTGTAAATATATTGTACACGTGGAAAAAATTAGGGAGGAAATGAAGTTCGGACCCTCAGGGATAGATAAAGAGAAGAGTGCAGGTTTGAGAGGGGCTGGACAGGTGATCAGAAGGAGAGAAGAAGGACTATCGAAGAAAGCATGGGAGGGAGAGGACAGCAAGAACGGACGGGGAGTCTGTCAAGGGAAGTTTGAAGCCCTCTGAGCCTTACAAACCCCTGCCATACAGCAAAAGGAGCGGTGAAGAGTCCTGGGCCCCTCCAACCCCATGTAAATGAGAAAAGGAATTGAGAAATGAAGTGGAGTGATTGTGAAGGGCTCTCCGAGCAACTCTTCCAAACCCTTGTGTGTGGTCTCAATGCACCCAACTGGTTGCATGTGGGATTAAAGAAAGAACAGTGACATCTAGTGGCCACCATCAGTGCTTACAAGCAAATAATAAACCCATTACAGATTAAGATACAAAAAAATAATATTTGATAATCACAATATACATTTCTTGCTAATTGGCTGCTTGATGGGACAGAACAAGAGGGCACCAGCTGTCTGCCAGTGCAAACAGTTACATGGCTTCTATATGTCCCAGAATCATAGAACTGGAAGGGACCTCAAGAGGTCTTCTAGTCCAGTTCCGTGCACTCAAGGTAGGACTAAGTATTATCTAGACCATCCCTGACAGGTGTTTGTCCAACCTGCTCTTAAGAATCTCCAATGATGGAGATTCCACAACCTCCCTGGGAAATGTATTCCAGTGCTTAACCACCCTGACAGTTAGGAAGCTTTTCGTAATGTCCAACCTAAACCGCCCTTGCTGCAATTTAAGCCCATTGCTTCTTGTCCTATCCTCAGAGGTTAAAGAGAACAATTTTTCTCCCTCCTCCTTGTAACAACCTTTTATGTACTTGAAAATGGTTATGTCCCCCCCTCAGTCTTCTCTTCTCCAGACTAAACAAACCCAATTTTTCCCCATCTTCCCTCATAGGTCACATGCTTTCTAGACCTTTAATGCTGTCTGAGGACGCTTTTCTTTGGGAAAGTCATTGGCCGAGGTGACGGGCCCGATTCTCAGCTCAACTCAGACAGAGCTTCCTCGGGTGCCAGCTGGAGGAGGAGAAATTCAGCATCTCTAAAACCAGGCCCTAAATAGAGTGAGCCTCACAACACCCCCAGTGGGACAGAGGCAATTGAGGCACGATGCAACTTGTCTGAGGGAGGCAATGGCAGGGCAGAGAATAGAACCCAGGAGTCCTAGCTCCCAGGTCTGCGCTCACATCACCCCCGTCTCTCTAACGAGCTGAACAAACGTGGAGAGCCTTCGATAAGCTGGTGAGTGGGAAAGGCTAAGTATCCTTATTAAAATGATGAATGAGAAAAACACAGGCCAGAAAACCCTGTTAACAATATTATTTTCAAATGTCATGGCACGACCTTCCCCTCCCACTCCAAGAACTCCTCAGCGCAGACGTCCCCTCGGCTTTGTACTGCCAAGATGAATTCCCCCTAATGAGGAAGCCAGTCCTTTGACGAGACCATTTACCATCACATCCCCCGCTTTGCAGGCCGGGAACCTGCTGTTTAGCCAGTACCTGGTTCCCCAGGGCCCTTGGGACGTCTGGGTCCATCAGAGTCTATTAGCCAGGCAGCCCTTGTGGGAGCGGTTCTGTTCCTTTATCAGGTAACCCCTTGGAACGGAGGCGTTATGTGGGTTCCGTGCCAGGCAAGGCTGATCACACAGCCATTGCCGCTACTGCTAATGAGGCCCTTAGGCTAATTAAAAAGACGAGTAAAACACAAAACCATAATGAGGAGCCAGTTTATCAGTCAATCAGAGGACATGAATATGCCAATAAAAGTTTGAACTCCCTTTTCGCTGGCAGCCTCCCTGTGTCTGCCTAGCGCAGTGGCAGTGAAGGCAGCCAAAGAGCTTGGATTCCGTACCAGGACCGGGGTAAGGTGGGGGAGATAGCCCCTTTCCATCATGCTATCCCTTCATCTGACATTCGGGTAGCAAGTGGCCTTTGGCATTTACTGAGCAATGGGAAAATACGGAGGTTCAGAGAAGTAGCCCAAAACACCAGGAGAGGGTCCAATGAGAACCCTGCCTATGAACACCCTGCAGCTTTGCAGGAGCTCAGGACATGCACATTTTAAATCAAGAACCAAATGGGCCCAGCTTTAGAGTAAGATGAGCCCAAATTCTGGGTCTTGGGAAGTTTTTAATCACCTGATTCCGGATCCAGATGGACAGCCTTGGTCTGAAGAGTCATTCGGAACTGGACTTCATGACCACGAGCGCTACCATAAGGAGGAAGGATGGTCTAGTGGTTAGCCAGGATTAGGGGCACCCAGGTTCAATTCCCTACTTTGCCCCACACTTCCTGTGTGACCTTGGGCAAGTCACTTAGGTTCTCGGTGCCTCAGTTCCCCATCTGCACAATGGGGATAACAGCACTGCCCTGTCTCACAAGGGTGTTGTGAGGATAAATACACTCAAAAGTTTGAAGTGCTTTGAGATCTCCTGATGAAAAGTGCTATCTAAGAAATAGGTATTATTACTAATAACCAATCCATTGTTGTTACTAAATACAAGTGCCCCCAGCTCTGTCCTTCAGCCCATTCTGCCAAAATGTCAAGGCGGAGAGCAAGGAAAATGGTGAAAACCTCTTGCTGTCTCCACAGCAGCTAGGAGCCAGACACGCACTAGCTCTGCTCGAGTTAAGAACATAAGAACGGCCACACTGGGTCAGACCAAAGGTCCATCTAGCCCAGGATCCTGTCTTCCGACAGTGGCCAATGCCAGGTGCTTCAGAAGGAATGAACAGAACAGGTCATCATCGAGTGTTTCATTCCCTGTCGCCCATTCCCAGCTTCTGGCAAACAGAGGCTAGGGACACCATCCCTGCCCATCCTGGCTAATAGCCATTGATGGACCTACCCTCCACGAATGTAGTTCTGAATCCCGTTAAAGACTTGGCATCCACAATATCCTCTGGCAAGGAGTTCCATAGGTTGACTGTGTGCTGCATGAAGAAATACTTCCTTTTGTTTGTTTTAAACCTGCTGCCTATTAATTTCATTTGGTGACTCCTAGTTTGTGCGTTATGAGAAGAAGTAAACACAAGAACTAGGGGTCTAAAAAGAGCAGTGTGGCCACGGTGGTATAGATGGCTGCTCAGGCTACCCACACCCACATGTACCCGGCCAGGGCTGTGCAGGACTGTACGTGTGTTAGCTTGAGCAGAGCTAGCATGGTCCTCCCAGCTGCTGTGCAGACGTATCCCCTGTTAGGGAGGGCGAAGCAGAGGGTTTGGGGAGGTGGTTCCATGGTCAATGTCTTTCAAGGGTTTCCTCTCCGCCTCTCAGGCCCCACTTGCGGATGAGCCGGGAAATCTCCAGGGTGTCTTTTCAATACGTAAATGTAAACAGTTAAATGTAAACAGCAGCAGCTGGAGCTGCCATGCTTGGGTGCCCCAGGGCATTGGCCCGTCCTGCTGTGAAGTTAAGGTAGGCTGCACGGTCAGGGTGACACACAAAGGGAGGGGGCATTGCTCTGCCCAGGGATGTAGGTGACGGCTGCTGTAGGGCTGTAGCAGTGTTAGGGGAAGGAGCGTGCGGCTTTGAATCTCCTAGGGGCAACTGGCAGCTTTGTTTGCGGTGTGTTCATCAGGTCTTTTAGCAATACGGCGTGGATGAGACCTTAAAACCCTGCTCCGCATAGACATCCCAGGTCCATTATGCCACTCCAAGGGAGGTTAAGCCCTTGTGTCCTCAGTCAAAATCCTACCCATCCCCATTCTACTGCTGCACAATAGTTGGTTACCACTCTCCACCCTAGAGGTGGCTGCATTTCAAGTGCTGCCACAGTGCAGCACCCACAGGCTTGGGCACTTTGAAAGTGCCCCTACAGGGCTCTCCTCTGGCTGCTGGACTCTTCAGTGATGTTCTTCTGCTTTTGAGCCCCATTACTGGTTACATTCCAGAGTGCAATCCAGACCAGTGAGGGGTCGGGCCTTGTAACCGTGGACGCCTCGTGGCGCTTTGCTGCTGTTGCTCCCAACTTGGACTGTTCACAACCAGCTTACCAGCATGCAGGGCACACCCTGAGCATCTGTGTGCTAGACAGAACTGGTGAAGCAACTCTGATGCCAGCAGCCTGTCTACAGCCCCACAGCCCAGCAGGGCCGCCCGGGGGGGGGGGAAGTGCAGGGGCCCCTACGAGAGTTTTTCAGGGCCCCCCATGAGTGAAGGACCCGCTGCCGAAGACCCAGAGCTTCTTCCGCTCCGGGTCTTCGGCGGCAATGGTCCTTCCGCTCCGGGGCTTCGGCGGCAATTCGGCGGCGGGGGGTCCTTCCGCTCCGGGGCTTCGGCGGCAATTCGGCGGCGGGGGTCCTTCACTCGCTCCGGGACCCGCCGCCGAAGTGCCCTGAACACCCGGAGAGGAAGGACCCCCACCGCCGAAGACCCCAGGCCCCCTGAATCCTCTGGGCGGCCCTGCAGCCCAGCTCTGGCTTCCACCAGCCTTGGTTACCACTTGCAGGGTGACCCCAACACACTCCCAGGCCCAGGTTTTCCCAAAAGCCTGTGTTCTCCACTGTCCAGCCGTCTCCCGGACAGTTCCGATATTGAGGTTCATTGATCCAGCAAGGAGTCAATACTCCAGCTCTTGGTTACTTTAGCTGGAGTTACCAACCCGTTCCATTTAAACACAGCACTGGATCGGGTGTGATTAAAAAGAAAACATGTTTATTAACAAATGAAGATCGGATTTTAAGTGAATTCAAGTACAAGAGAGAAAGTTAGAAATGGTTACCGGCAAATCACAGTACAAACACACAGCTAAGAGTCTAAAATTTAATCTAGCAAGTGTTAGTTCAGGGCTTTATTTAAGGTGGCCTTTCTCACCCACAGTCCTCCAGCAAGATGGAGACTGACCCTCTCCTCGGTCAGGATCGCCCCCCAAGGCCCAGAGGTGCTGGTGCATTTGCCTTCTTATGAGAGAGAGAAAGAGAGAGAGAGAGAGAGAGAGAGAGAGAGAGAACTTGGGGTTTTCTGCCCCTTTCTTTTATATTCCAGTGAACCTTTGACATGGATTCTTCTGAAGGTTACCCCTCAAAGCAAAGTTTACCCCAACTGTGAGGAAGGCAACATGGAGGCTGGTGGTGAAGGAGACTCCATGCTCTTTCTTCCCCCACTTGTGTTTGCTAAAAAGCAAATTGTTCTCTTTCCTGCCATCTCCAGGACCCTGTTCATGACTTCTATGAAAACTGAGGTAAACACACATCCCTTTGTTTAGCATAGGCCTGTTTGACCATGTTTGCCTAGGCAGGGCTGTCCGGCTTTGAACATGTGCTAACAACATCACACAGGGGGAATTCATAACTTTATGTATAATGTTGCCACTTACATTTTACCGTGAGAATATCGGCCAGCAAGTTATTCGTTTTCAAGTGATAATGCACAAGGCATATTTTGTACAAAGGTTATTACAATTGTGCCTAGGGTGTGAATACAGGGGTGCATTTAGTCACAATGCACCATACAGCCTGGCCTTCAGGCTACCCTAGCTTCCATTCTCCCACCCAGTGTCTTAAGGCTGGATCCCCCCGAACGGCACTCTGGATAGATCCCGACTGTTACCGTACCACAGGTTTTTTCACAGGGATGAAACTCAGGGTATCTCATAACACAGAGAAGCCCCTTCTGGCCTGGGGTTCATTACCGACTCACAGACTCTCCAAGAGGAGAAGACCCATTAGAGCATTCACCTATCTCTGCGAGATCAGTGCAGGATTATTCCCTACAGAGCAACTGGTCCACACAGGAGGTTAACAATGAGTTTGCTACAGCTCCCAGCTAGGGGACAGGTCTCTAGCCCAGCGGCAGAAGCTCATTCTTTTAGCGCTGGCTTCAAAGTCTCATTGTTTCTTTGTGCTCCCCATCAATCAGTCTGTATCCCTCTGTTGCCTCTTGTCTGATATTTAGATTGTGAACTCTTTGGGCTGTTTTTTTGTTCTATGTTTGTACAGCGCCTAGCACAACGGGGTTCTGGCCCATGACGGGTTCTCCTATGCCTTACTGCAATACAAATACATAATAACTGATCATGAATAACACCACCAGTTCTTCTGGGCTAAGTGGGGGAGGTGATACGTTCCCCGGTGCTCTGTTCAGTCTAGTTCTAAAGCTCCCCATAAGGGGCCTTTCACCGCGGTGACTAAGCCACAGACAATACATCTGGGCCCTCATCTTCAACTTCCTTTTCTTACCACACCTCATTTCTCCCAGTGCCACTCCTCCCACATGCTGCCCTAAATATGTCCCCTCCCTTCTTGGCATTAACACCCGTTGCTCTGTGGCTTCCCCGTCCCACCTCACTACACAATCCATCCAGCTCCCTGATCCTTCCTAGGGCTCTTCTGGGAATTTCCTCCTGCTTGGCTGTATCTTCCGGCCAAGCGGGGCCCAGAACTGAATGCACCATTCCAGGTCTGGCCATAGGGAGGGACTGAGTCCCATAAGCCTTTGCAGCCCAGCATTTAACCCTAAATTATGCTCCACCAACAGAGAGTGACTTCTCTCTTCTTGGTTACCTATGTGAGTAGATGACACTGGGAGCTCATTCTCTCATGTGCAGGGGGCGCCGAACCTCCCCGGCCCACGCAGGCTCCCTCCCCTCCCTCAGCTGACTGTCAGGAAAGCCTCTGAAACAGAGACGCTAATTCAATTACACGTCCTGCGGAAACTGCTCTGTCAAGTAAATAAATAAACAAACATTAGAAGGTCATCAGGTTGTGTTTGGAAACCGCAGATTAGCATGCATCTGCATAGCAATGAAGGGAGAAGGGCCATTTAAAGTGAGCTGGTAATGTAGCCAGCCAAGTAAACTTCATTACCTTTAAGTAGCGCTGCAGGACAAGCACTCATTCACACCTTTAACTACCCTGGCGCAGATGGTAAATAGGGGCTTTGGGCGAACGGCGGCACCAGACAAGGTGCCCTCATCCTTTGGGAGCCGCATCCCTGTGCGAGGGGCAGAAAGTGAAAGGAGAGTCAGGGCGAGGAAGGCAAGGCAGCTTTGCCGAAGAAGGGCTCTGTGCGCAGTGATGCCCAGGTTGATGCCAGGAGGGCACTGCCATCCGCAGCTGTCCGGTTCTGTACAATCACACAGCTCCTCTGCTCTACGCGGGCCCCATTTAGTGTTCAGGGAAAGGCCGTGCCTGTCTGTCAGGTGTTTAAAGGGCCCTGTGCAGTGGTGGTGCCGCCGGGCGACCGTGTGGCTGCGGAGTGCTTCCTGCTCTGCACCCGGTGATGGCCCAGCGGGTCTGGCTTTGACAGGATGGAGCCCTCTATCTGCTTCCCACCAACAGGCTCTGCACGGACTGAGCTCCACAGGGTTGAGCTGACATTCAGTTTGGAGAGAGGCAGGACGCTCCGAGTACGTCCACACTGCAACTGAGCCTCCAGGCCGGGTAGACAGACTGGCTCTGTATCTCGATACCAAGCCAACGGCAGGGTTTGAACCGCCGACTCTCTGCTGTGAAAGCAGGAGACTGCTTGGGCCAATGGACCACACACCCAGTGGCGGGGGGCACAAACTTGTTATGGGGCTCAGCCACTAGAGGGTGACAAACACCCTTCCCTCTCTGAGTCTGGGTTATACCTGCAGTGTCTGGGGCGCCTGGTGCTACTGTATCCCACTGGTGAGTGAGCATGACAGGTCCCCTCTGTGCCCAGTCCAGAGCGGATATGAGTCTGTTACAGGCCCAGCTGTGGAGCTTTAGCTCAAGCTACAGCAGCTTCTGCCTTCAGCTCTGGAGGTCCCTGGTTCAGTCAGGTTCCCCCCTCGCTCCTGAAACAGGAGCGGGGCAGACGTGGAAATGCAGGTGTTTAGAGCGAAAGGGGCCCCGCCAAGGATGGAATCGGGTGCCATCTAGCAGAGATCAGGAGGCCAAAGGGAGCTCTTTCACTTCCCCTAGACACACAGTCAGCCTCAGAGCCCTGAGACCTGCTTTTGTCCTTGCCCTGCCAATCCGAACAGCACCAGTCTTCACCCACCCTGATTGCCCTGCCACGCCCTTGGGGAGGCCCCACGAGATGATTCTTTGGGACGTGCCCCAACCCTCACCGACTCGTTCCACATAAACCCTGTGTTTGATCAGGAGCAGGGCGGGGCCAACCTGCAGATCTCCAGTCCAGCGGAGACAAAGGATGAAAGGAACAATCATCTAGGGTGAATCCATTTAAATCAGAGGCAAAACTTGCATGGATTTCCAGGGGGCTCCGATTTCCCCCCTAGAGGCTCGTTCCTTTCAGCCCTGGCAACTGGTTTCTATCAGTTTACACCCCACTGTTGTTTGCAAGGCTGTTCACAAGGGAGAGGGATAGAGGCAACAGAGAGGCTCACATAATCCCAGGACTCCAGAAGCTGAGGGTTTAAGGAACGCATCAAATATTGCAACACTTGTGATACAGTCGAGAGCAGTCAGCACTGAATTCTCCTATATATGCAGAGATCCATGCACACCCAGGGGACTGGAACCCTATGTCACAGGCGTAAGCACAGATCCCCCCCCCCCACACACACACCCTCCTACACACACACACTGCATGTGGGAGAGAAGCTCACACACACCTGCAGATCCCTACATGAGTTAAGGATGAGGGGGGAGAGGGGTTACCCAAGCCAGGCAGAGCTGGGGTTGCTCTCTCTCTGTTTTTGCCTCACCCCCGCATTGCAAACTCCCCACCCCAATGCCTGCTTTCCAAGCCTTCTCTTCCAGAGAGATGGCTTCAGCGTACCACGTCTAGCCACCAGAGGCTGCTGTAGCCCCACATTCCTGTCCTTGTCTCTCCATTAAATGTGACACCTGATTTCTCTGTGCTGTTATGTGTATATTTATTTCCAATGAGGTCAGGAGTATCAAGGTTGTAAAATAACATATTTTCACTCGTTGTCTTCCCAGATCTCATACGAAGCGCTTCCAAAGTCAATTATCTTCTGGAGGCTGTGCTCCCCCCCCTGGCTCAGCTCTGCCTTTCAGCACATCACCCGCCTGACACCAGAAGGCTGGGGAATGAAAAGGCGGGGGGAAGGAAACATATTTCCCTGATGTGGGACATCAAATCTCTGAAATGACACTCAGTATAAAAAGACAATCGTCAGCATGAGTGCTGCAATTATCTACACAACAGCCTGGAGCGTCAGATAAACAGAGGCTGGCAATGCAGTAAGTGGGAGCTTGCCTGTAGCCAATGCTGCCGCACAGCACCCTCTGCTGAAAGAGGTTGGGAGGACAGTAGCCGGAAATGCGACTGTAGCCGGTGCTTCTATGCCATTCCTTATAGCACCCCCTGCTGAGACAGACTGGGGCTGCAGAGTCATCAAAACAGAAATGTAGGGCTGGAAGGGAAGTCTTCCATGAGATCTTCCAGCGCTGAAGCAGGACCAAGTTAACTTAGACCATCCCTGAAAGGGGTTTGTCTAACCTGTTTTTAAAAACCTCCAGTAAAAGGGGATTCCCACAACCTCCCTTGGAAGCCTTTTGCAGAGCTGAATTACCCTTAGAGTTAGAAAGTTTTTTCCTAATATCTAACCTAAATCTCCCTTGCTGCAGATTAAGCCCTTTACTTCTTGTCCTACTTTCAGTGGGCTTGAAGAACAACTGATCACAGTCCTCTTTATAACAGCCCTTAACATATTTGAAGATTATCAAGTTCCCCTCAGTCTTCTTTTTTCAAGAATAAACACGCCCAGTTTTGATGGTTTTGTTTTTTTTAACCTTTCCTCATTGGTCAGGCTTTCTAAATATTTTTATCATTTTTGTTGCTCTCCTCTGGATGCTCTCCAATTTGTCCACATCTTTCTTGAAGTGCGGCACCCTGAATTAGACACAGTACTCCGTCTGAGGCCTCACCAGCGCCTACTGGCATGGACCAATTACCTCCCGTCTTACGTACAACACTCCTGTTAATACACCCCAGAATAACAGTCTTTTTCGCAACTGCATATTGTTGACTCATATTCAATTTGTGATCCATTATAACCCCCAAATCCTTTTCAGCAGTACTACAACCTAGCCAGTTATTCCCCAGTTTGTAGTTTTGCATGTGATTTTTCCTTCCTACGTGTAGCATTTTGTACTTGTCTTTATTGAATTTCATCATGTTGATTTCAGACCAATTCTCCACTTTGTCAAGGTCACTTTGAATTCTGATCCTGTCCCGCTGTGTGCGCTTGCAACTCCCTCCGGCTTGGTGTCATCTGCAAATCTGCATGCTCTCCACTCCATTATCCAAGTCATTAGTGAACACATTGAATAGTACGGGACCCAGGACTGACCTCTACAGGACCCCCTAGATACACCCTTCCAGTTGGACAGCGAACCATTGATTACTACTTTTTGAGTACGGTCTTTCAACCAGTTGTGCACTCACCTAGATCACATTTCCCTAGTTTGCTTATGAGAATATCATGTAGCATGATGTCAGAAGCCTTACTAAAATCAAAGTAAATCACATGTACTGCTCCCCCTCCCCCCCCAATCCACTAGCCCAGTAACTCTGTCAGAGAAGGAAATTAGATTGGTTTGGCAGGATTTGATCTTGTCAACTCCATGCTGGCCATTCCTTATCATTCTATTCTCCTCTGGGTGCTTACAAACTGATTGTTCAATCATTTGTTCCAGTATCTTTTCAGGTATCGAAGTTAGGCTGACTGGTCTATAATTCCCTGGGTCCTCTCTGTTCCCCTTTTTAAAAATAGATACTTGCCCTTCTCAAATCCTCTGAGCCGTCACCCATCCTCCAGGAGTTGTCGAAGATAATCACTAACCATTCTGAGATTGCTTCAGCTAGTTCCTGAATTACTTTAGGAGTAATTTGGTCAGGCCCTCTCGATTTGAATACATCTAACTTCTCTAAATATTCTTTAACTTGTTCTTTCCCTATCCTGGTTTCATTCCTTCCCCCTTGCTGTTAATATTTATTGTGTTGAGTATCTGGTCATCATTAACCTTTGTAGTGAAGACTGAAGCAAAATAGGTACAAAACATGTCAGCCTTCTTGATGTCATCAGTCATTAGCTTCCTTCCCTGCTGAGTAGAGGGCCTCCACATTCCTTCACCTTTCTCTCTTGCACCCAATGTATTTAAAAAAAACCCTGTTTTTAATTGACTTTTATGTTTCTTGCTAGGTGTAACTCATTTTGTGCCCTAGCTTTTCTCATGTTGTCCCTACAGGCGTGTGCTATTCTTTTGTACTCCACCTTGGCAATTTGCCCAGGTGTCCACGTTTTGTAGGATTCCTTTTGGATTTTCAGGGGATTAAGAGCTCCTGATGGAGCCATATTGGCCTTTCATTATTCTTCCTATCTTTCCTTTGCGTCAGGATAGTTTGCAGTTGTGCCTTTAATACTGTCTCCTTGAGAAACTGCCAGCTCTCCTGAACTCCTTTACCCCTTCCTTAGATTTTCTCCCCAGGGGACCTTACCTACCAGTTCTTTGAGTTGGTTAAAGTCTGCTTCTTTGAAGGCCACTGTCCTTATTCTGCTGCTTTCACTCCCTCCTTTTCGTAGAATCATGAGATCTGTCGTTTGATGGTCACTTTCACCCAAATTGCCTTCCCCCTTCAGATACGCTATCAATTCCTCCCTCTTGGTCAGAATGAAGTCTAAAATGTGTGTTCCCCCGGTCACTTCCTCCACTTTCTGAAACAAAAAGTTGCCCCCAATACCTTCCAAGAACACATTGGACATTTTGTGTTTTGCCATATGACTTTTCCAACAGAAATCTGAGTAGTTAAATTTAGGCAGGCCGTCTGTCCGGTTATAAACTAGACAGTCCTGGTTTTGGGTGGTTTGTCCCCCATCCAGTATGGAGACAAAACCGGATGTGCTTTGGTCCACTATTGGACAGGAGACCCCATTTTGAAGAGTACACCGCTCCGCCCCCATTGGTGTGACCTTACACACGCTGTATGTGCAAGGTCATGCCAGTGTGGGCAGAGTCATGCCAGAGGGGACATATATATTCTTGATGTATAATGCAACACATCCTCCCTTTTTCCCCTGCCTGTCCTTCCTGAACAAGTTATACCCCTCTATATCAATATTCCAGTCATAAGATTTATCCCACCAACTTCCTGTGATGCCAATTAAGTCATAATTTAGCTTATGTACCAAAGCTTCCAATTCTTCCTGTTTGTTTCCCATACTTCTTGCATTTGTGTATAGATTGTTGAGCAGATTCCCACACTGATTTCCCCTCTTTTTGCTCCTGTGACCCAATTGTAATTGTCCATATCCCACCCCTCAATGTCTAGCTCTCTGTTAAGGCTGATGACTTTTTTATGCTTACCTGTGGTCTGTTATCACCTGCCCCCTTTGGCTACAGGAGAGCTGGGAGCTCCCCCACAGCCAGTGCTGCCATGCAGCATGCCCTGCTGAGAGACACTAGGATTGCAATAACTGGGAGCTAGCCCATAGCTAGTGCTCCCTGCCATTCCATACAGCACCCCCTGCTGAAAGTGACGGGAACTACAATAGCTGTGAGCGCCACCATAACCAGTGTTCCTGCACCATTCCATACAGCATTGAACAGGCCGGTTGTACAGTAGTGGTGAGTTGCCCATAGCACGTAGCAGTATGCCTAGACCATTCCCAGCCAGTGACTCCTGTTGGGAGAGACGGAGCTCACAACAAGTGTGAATTCCCCCAGGGCGCCTTTAACTCCGTCACTTCTGAGATTCCATCCCAGAACTACCTCAAACAAACCTGCTTCTGCTTCGCACCGTAAAACGCAGCCCGCCAGCAACTTCATCCCATCACGGCCACTCAGTACTTCACAGTGAGAGCAGGCTAGGACTCAGGCCTTCCTGCTTCAAATCTCAGGCATCTACTCCTTGAACTAACGGCGAATCCCCATCAGCTAGCAATAGTAAAGGGCATATGACACACAGTTCTGAACTCCTCCAGTAGAGGGCAGTGGAACCTAGCCGGTTCAATGCAATGTTTACCAACTTCCCAGCATTGTTGCAGCACACTTTGCAAGCCTTGCACCAAAGATGACACAGAGAGGCAGAGAAGTTATCATTTCAGATGCCCGCAGAGCAGCACAAGGGGAAGTGCCCTCTGCTGTTGGGAATAAGGCACTGGGAGAACCAGCTGAAGATCAGAAACGCTGCAGAGATCCCCAGAGATCAGAAAGTACCAGCACTCCTGTTAGGCACTGCTGTAAATTGAGGCTGCCGTCGTAGTGTCGAATCTGATTCCCATCTCAGTTACATCAGTGTAAATCAGGGAAAACTCCATTCAAGTCAGTGGAGTTTCACTGCTGTAAAATTAACCTGCAAGGAGAATTAGGCCCATTATATTTCTATTGCAAATGATTGTTAACAGCGCCCCCTCTAGAAAGCTGCCACAGGCTGCTACATCCACATCTCCATTGTCCAGCCTCACCCCGGGGTTAAACTCTTCTTGCCCACTTAAAGGAACAGTCCCAGCAACAGAGGAAGGAGTGAATGGAGAGAGAGAGAGAGACCAAAATCCAACTGCCTGCCTGGAGCTGAATGGGGAGATGGGAAACATACGTGCTGGACTTGTTTCTAAAGACAGGGGCAGTGCACGGCTCTGTGCCCAAGACCTCGGGGTAGAAAGCTTTGAATTAAGGTTCCCAAATATGCGTGTAATTTAGATTGAATGAGACAGCCTGCATTGTACGCTACATACATAAATATCACATTGATTGTAAGGCTCAGATTAAGGAAGGATTAATGCCCTGGCTCAGATAGGGTGTCGGCTGGATCTCACGCTGATTAAACCTCTGTGAATCAGATGAGATAACTCACTGGTGCAGGAGAGTTGACTGAAACGGATCTTGCATTCCAGGCTGGCGTTTCTCATATCTAGGGAAGTTTGATTCTCCGCTCGTTCCCCCAGAGCTAGGGGTGGGGGGGGGGTCGGGTCTGAAAGCCACCGCATCCTGGTCTACCAAGCGATCAATTGCCTCATCAGTCTTTGACCTGTTTTAATATGTGTATGATCACAGCCACAGCTGTGCTCCGGTGCAGCAAAGGCACTGCGTTACTCAGGACTGGAGGGCAGAGAAAGGGCTATCATCATCATCATCATTTCTATCACAATAGGGGCCTCAACCTCGAGCCACAGACTCAGTGTGCTAGGTGCTGTACATACACACACACACACACTCCCTGCAGCTTGGGCAGCCCCTGGGCCAGCCACACTGGCCGCTGCTGGGGCAGTCTCAGACCGCCTGGTCCCCCTCCCCAGCAGTAGCGGGGGTCCCAGGCCGCCCCCCCAGAGCACCCGTGGCACCCCCCCCCAGAGCACCCACGGTGCCCCCAGGCCACCCCCTGCCCAGACCACCCAAGGTTTAGTCAGGGGTATATCGTACAAGTCACGGACAGGTCACGGGCCGTGAATTTTTGTTTACTGCCCGTGACCTGTCCATGACTTTTACTAAAAATACCCATGAGTAAAACGTAGCCTTAGTTATAAGACTCATAGCCTGGGGGGTTATCCCCATTTTACAGATGGGGAACTGAGGCACAGAGAGACTAAGTGACTTGCCCAAGATCACACAAGAAGGCGGTGACAGAGCCAGGAATTAACCCTGATCTTGTGAGTCCGTACTCCTAAAACTACATTGCCCCGCTAAGGAAAGTGCTTGGCCTGCAGGCCTGGAGCTCCACATGCCCCCCTGTCCGGCAAGGGTGAAGTCCTGTAAAGATATAGTCTCTTCCCTGCATGGATTTGAAAGGGCCAGGACTGTACTGAATAAACTGTTCTCCCATTTCTCTGCCTTCCCCAACACACACACACACCCTGCCCCACAGCGATGTGGCATCTATACTAGCAAACCACACAGTCATGGCAGCTGCCGGCGAGACGGGGCTCTGGAATCGTTACTGTCATCTAATCTTGCTCAGAGCAGCACGGTGCAGGTGGCAGGAGAATTACGGCTCTGGGGCTTGTAGTGTATCATTGGGAGAGTATGAAAAGCCCAGTGAAACCCCCTATGGGCCCAACAACCCCCTTCTGTTACAGGGAGGCACCAGGGCCAAGAGAAGGAATCTAAGACTTAGAAGATTCCCAGCCAGGAAGCCAATAATAATAGCTCACTTGTTTCATCAATAGATCTCAATCACTTCACAAAGGGAGGTCAGTATTATTAATACCATATTACAGATGGGGAAACTGAGGCACAGAGCAGTCAAATGACTTGCCCAAAGTCACCCAGCAGCCAGTGGCAAAGCCAGGAATAGAGGCCACGTCTCCTGAGTCCCAGTCCAGTGCTCTATCCATTAGGCCACTGACTGGAAGAGTAGCGGGCTAAGGACAAAGGGCTATATAATACTCGGAGACCCAGATGTGATGGACAGGCAGGGATGGTGGGAGCACATCGCTACACAGGAGGCCACTCTTGCAATGGGAAATGACCCCCATGTTGACAGCACATGGCTGGGATTGTCAAAAGGGAGCTACTGGACTTATTGTATAGGTGGGGAAACTGAGGCAGGTGAAAGCCAAGTCAGAGCCAGGAATAGAAACCAGGAATCCTGAACTCCTCACCCCCAATTTCTATGCTAGGCCCATGGTCCCCCAGCTTCCAGTACTGACTGTGATGGTTGAACTTACCTCTCCCCTCCAACGCAAAGTGAGCAGCAGAGCTTCCAGTTAGCAGTGCCCTCTCCAGGCCAGGGTTGTCTCTGCAGGACTCAGACACACACAGGTACCAGGCATCCTCCCTCCAGAATTCAGAACAAAATGAACATGTGTGTATGGTGACCCCTTGCATGGTCTGAAATGGAGATTTTCAGCACCATGGCATAAGTCTCAATTCATATCTGCTATTATGCTATTAACTGGCAGCAGTAGAAGGTTGTTATCCTTTCGTGGGCCAGGCTCTCGAGGGAGACAAGATGTGATGCACACTTGCCCATTGATGTGCACTGCTGCCCTCTGCTGGAATAGCAGAGTACTTCCTCAACATGCCCCTGCTCCCTCTGGAAATACTCCTCCTACTCACTGATTTTTGGAGACCGAGTTCAAATCCCACCATCTCCGCTCATGGAGACAATAGCTATTGCTAGAAAACAGAGCACCTGGCCTTAGAACCTGTTCCCTTTTTTGACTACAGCCTCCGCTCTGCTTCCTTTTGTGTCAGCCAGGCCTATAAGGCCTGATCCAAAGCCCACTGACGTCAAATTAGGTCCTTTCCACTGAATTCAATGGTCATTGGAGCAGACCCTTACAGGGTACGTCTACGCAGACAGTTGCAGCCCATGGCAGCGAGCCACCAAACCTGGGTCAACAGACTCATGCAAGCTCCGGCCCAAGCTGCAATGTCTACAAGGCTATATTTAGCGTGGTGGCCCAAGCCCTGCGAGCCTAAGACCGTTGCCTGCTGTGGGGTAGGTAGACACATGCAAAGAGGCAGACAAGGATCGATCCCGCCCGATCAGTTCCTCTGAATGCAAAGGGGACCCGCGAGAGCATAACGTGGGGATTTGTTCGGTGGCTTTTAGAAGATTCTGCTGTGGTGTGGCTGGATAATTATCATTGCGCATTTCCCAGCATAATCCGGGTTTGTTTCTCGCCTCCTTTCTCTAACCCGAGTGCCCAGCAGAACTGGCAAACAGCTGACGGACAATAATAGTAATATATAGAGAGAGAAAAAAAATGGGTTTTTTTTTTTCTTGCGTCTCATCTCCCTCGGATGATTATTATTTGGGAGCGTAACATAATTTAACAGCACAATAAAGAGCCCATTACGGCTCCACAGACTGGGAGTCAGGGAAGATTAGAAATCGCTCCTCGATTGTTTTTCATCCCCTCCCCACCTCTTTTGTTACGCAGTCGCCAGTCGGGGAGCGGCAGGACAGCAGCAGAGACCAACATATTCATAAATATGGAGAAAAGGAGGAACTCGAGAGGCTGCATTGCTCAGGCTCTCTGTCGGGTGCTTGGCCAAGGCACATGCCTCCCTCTGCCCACTCTACGCCGGGGAACTGGGAAGCAGACAGCTGCCATGTGGCGAGGGATTGTTGTGGGTGAGCAGGAAAGGACAGTGACATCCCTCTCCCCCCTCCACACACACACACACACACACTTCCATCTGGTTTATTCACACCCCAGGGGCAGGAAGACACCCTAGGGGCAGGAAGAGCCTTTTAGAGATGAGGGAAATTTTTCAAAAGTACCTAGGTGCCTTAGGAGCCTATCCGCCGAGCTGGAGATGTGCTTCTCAGCACAAGGAGACACACCCAGGCCAGCTCTGATCGAGCAAGCGTGACAAATACAGAGTGCAGATGCAGTGCCACAAAGGGTGGGTGGGGCTAGCCACCCCAAGTATGAGCCTGCCCAACATGCTACGTACATACTCCGCCTGTCCTGCTGCTTGTGCCGCCATGGCTCTGCTCTATTTTTAGCACGCTCTCTTGCTCAGAGCTAGCGTGGGTAGGTTGCCTCAAGCCGGAAATTACACCTCCTGCTCCAAGCGTAAACACAGCCAAAGTCCCGTTTTCAAAAGAGACCGGGCCCTTAAGAGACGAAGGGTCTGTCTACACGGCAACCAGAGGTAGGACTAGGGTGACCAGATGAGGGGAATAAAATATCGGGACACATATGGGGGGGGGGGGGGGGGG